>OX380345.1:14851722-15246596 GCA_947425015.1 Pterostichus niger | reverse complement strand
GGTTTATGTTGAAAATGGAAACAAATTAAACAGAAAGAAGACGGATAAAGTAAGACTTGGGCCATTTACAATTCTAAAAAGAATCTCATCATCATTTTATGAAGTTGACTGTGGTAAGAGAAAGAAGGAATCGAACTGTTTTCACAGTAGCAAAGTTGTCACTTTATTCGCCTGAAACAGTGACTTGGGAAGGGGAGATGTAAATTCCAAATCCTGACTGATGGTCATGTAACAATGGATACCAGTAGTCTAATAACTCATCTGTTATCTTGTTTAAATAATTCGTTGACAGTTCAGATTGTGACATTTGTTCAATTAATGATTAATAACGTGTAATTTAATTATTCTTTTCCGGTATGAATATTTTACTTTACTTACAAATGTAATATTTCATAGTTTATTGTTAAAACTTATGTTTGTATATTCTTTTCAGAAAAATAAAATCTGTTGTTAGAAACCCAACTTACATATATATATATATATATATATATATATATATATATATATATATATATATATATATATATATATATATATATATATATATATATATATATATATTATATATATATATATATATATATATATATATATATATATATATATATATAAATTAAATATTGATTTATTTAATATTTAATAAAAAAAAAATTATAAATTTTTTGTTGCACTACAATGACATGTACGTGTGCATTCAAGAAGTTACAAGAGCAAGTGAACAATCTTATCTTATGAGACGTGCTATTTATCTTATTTCTAACTTAGTGGAAAACTACTGGGTGTTTGGCTGATGCAGCAAGTCACAACTTACAATGTTTGTTAAATGTAGACATAACTCCAAGTAATGGTGAATTTTTGTGGTTATTAGTGTTACATATTGGAATAAAAAAGAGTTTGTAATTTCTAATTGACTTTTGGGAAATGTTGTACATTACTTGATCTATAAATTATTAGTATTAGTTAAAATATTTAAAGTTTTATATAGTAGCATCATATCGGCATTTGTTCTTCTTTGCTCTAGTGAACACAAATTGAAAATTTGTAACATATGATTGTAATTTGTGTACATTATTTGAAATTGTTACATAAAATAGTTAGGAATTTTTTTTATAGACTCAATTCTGTTTATATATTTGTGATACACTGGATTCCAGATAGAAGTCATATATTCAAGTTGGGAGCGTATTAGTGATTTGTAAAGTAACAAAATTGCGTGTTTATTATTGAAGGCCTTCGAAGAGCGCAATACAATTAATCATTTAATTCAAAGAGAAGAAGAGCATACATATGAACCACATTCTGAAAGTGCATAAGGTAATAATGATGAAATACGAATACTAATTTATCATGAAAATATTTACACAACACCCCATAACAGTAAAATAGTAAATGAGGGACTTTTTCACAAAGCGATGACATTGTTCTAACTATTGGATGTGACAAAATTTTAAGTAACAATGGTTTAGCATTTTTATTCGTTGAAAGTCCTTATGAATTATTTGGACAAGAAATGTTGGTATTACATGTACAATGAAGAGGTATGTTTCAGTAAAATCCTATGAACTAAAGTTATATAATATCTGTGGGTGGGATAATCAAAGTGTTGTTAATCCAACAAAACAATTTAAAATTGCTATTCCTCTTAATTTATTACTAGGTTTTGCTGAAGACCATAAATACGCTATTGTCAATGCTAAACAGGAATTAATAATTATTTGAGCTCGCAGTGATAATAATTTGTACATTAATAATGAGGAATTAAAAGTTCAAATAACAAAAATTCATTGGCGTATTAAACACAATTTTCCTAGTGATAAAAAAATAGAATGATTAAATATTGTCAGTAAAAGGCCATTGTATATAACATTTCGCTCTTGGTCTTTGTATACAAACCCGTTAGTATTAAATACCACCGATCACAGTTGGTCTATAAAAGTTTACACCAATTTAGAAACACCTCGTAATGTTATTCTTGAATTTCAAATTGATATTGATAATAAACCAGTAGGACATTGTAGTTTATTTCATCATTGTGATATTAGACATATGATTTTAAAAGTACAGCACCTCTAATTGTAATTTATAGTGCATATATAGAACATGAAGCATACAAAATTTTTCCAAATAACACACAAACCTTTAGCTTAATAATGTTGTAAATATTGTACATTAGTTATAAATGATTTATAAACATGTACAATATACTGCTCATATGTTTATTGCTTTTAAATTTTTATTAAACATTTGCAAATAATAATAGTTTTATGGTTATTTAAATTATAGCAATAATAATTTTGAAAGTTTAAATTAAATAATAATATATCATCACGCCTTTTACCCATTACTGAGCGCAACACTCTGCTTTATCAGATCTCAGTGAAGTGCGGTTACTAGTCGCCCCCCAAAGATGTTAGTAGAAGGGGAGCCACAGGGGAAGTTTTAAAGTAGTGAAAATACTTTTTCGACTATGGGAATCGAACCCGAGTTTTCAAATCCACATGATAACTCGATACTACTGAGCCACCTACCCCATAAATTTAAGTTAAGCAAAATTTAATGAAGCCATAAACCTGTTTCAAAGAAACTATAACTTAAATACAAGGGATGGAGCGGAAAACGATGATTAATGAAACAACTAAGATGTGTTGTATCTGATGTAATAAATTATAATCTTATGAAATATAATTGGAATAATAATACAATTACATGGAGTACAAAAATTTTAGACATTATACGATAAGTGAACTATTTAATTTATAGGAGTTACTTGTAAATATATCATTTATTTTGTAACGATTGCTACTGTCCCATGTATGCGGCGCCAAATTGTCAAGGTTTGGCTCACGATAGGGCTTCCAAGTTACCACATCACGGGCAGTGAAATTTGCCACGCTCCCTGGGGGATGAACCCGGGTGAAATAGTTGAACCACGGCTAAACTCAGTGATGATGGGGGTGAGTCGGAAAATGTGATCGGTAGACAAGAGGGCGCCAGCCGGCCTGAGCCGTGATCGGTTCAACGAAAGTACGACGACCGACAAAATCGGAATACTTCCCAGGAAAGGGACACAAGGGGTGAACGAAAGTACTGGCAGGCCAAAATATATTGAATGACTGCTATATTATGCAACTAAAGAAATTACACTGGACACGATAGCTGATATCATAATTAAAACTGGATCGTAAATCCACTTAAGGTAGAACGGTTCAACGAGTACTAACATAAACGAAGACGGGTCGCTGTGGCCCACAGTAGTGACTAGGACTGCGGTACAGTCAACCCCTAAATGGCGATAAGTATACTGGCGTAAACCGACGTATGACGTCTCATTGGCCAACGATGCGTTTTACGAGGCACGACCGACCGAACGTGACTACAGAATCGCAAACCCTAATAACTATCACGTCGCACAAGCGACACACCTCGTAAGTGACCATAACGTCACTACCAATGACTCTATGCAAAATCTGCTTAACTGGATTTTTACAAATAATTCTAAATCTACTATTAGCTATCTCAACGACAATTAAATCAACTATCTCGTGAACATAACAGGGTAAGCTACTGGGAGATGAAGAAAGTCAAATGAAGAGCTGGGGAAAATATTTCAAGGAATTTCTGAACACATCCACAAATGAGAGAACCGAAGGAGAAGAAGAAGAAGAGGAGGAGGAAGATAACTCTAGGCACGATGACTTGCGTGACATAGACCCGCCGACCCTGCTAGAAGTAGGAAAAGCGATTCAGAATCTCAAGAATAACAAGGCTGCAGGAATCGACGAACTACCAGCAGAATTATACAAAAATGGAGGGGGAAAGCTTACCGAAGAAATTCATACTCTCATAAGTGAAATATGGGAGAAGGAACAAATCCCAGACGAATGGACTGAATCAATCATCATACCGATACATAAAAAAGGCGACAAAGCACACTGCGAAAACTATAGAGGGATAAGTCTCCTGTGTGTAGTATACAAAATCCTATCAACTATAATCTATAATAGACTAACACCGCACACGGAGGACATTATAAGTGAATATCAATGTGGATTTCGGCCAAACCGATCTACAACAGACCAAATATTCCATGTTAGACAAATAAATGAGAAGGCGATAGAGTTTGACCAGGTAATATGGCATATGTTCATCGATTTTAGAGCCGCATACGATAGTATTATCCGACGCGAACTATATATAGCGATCGCCGAACTAAACATCCCTAGCAAATTAATTAGACTCACAAAGATGACAATGAAAGGAACTACAGCCTACATTACAACCCGTAATCACCTGTCGGAGTGTTTCACAATAGGGGCTGGCTTACGCCAGGGCGACGCTATGGCCCCGTTATTATTTAACATAGCGCTGCAAAAAGCAGTAAATTTCTCAAAGATAAATCAACAGACAGGCACCGTGCTCTCCAAGGCCAAACAACTCATAGGGTACGCTGATGACCTGGACATTGTAGGAACATCAATAGATAAAATAGAGGAAGCCTTCATGGCCCTAGAGGAGGGAGCAAAGGGTCTGGGTCTGCAAGTCAATGAAGATAAGACAAAGTTAATGCGCGTAGCAAGGCAGCCCAAAATAAGAGGTAGAAATTTTGAGCTGATCTCTCAATTTTCCTACCTAGGCTCCCTAGTAAACTCCAGAAATGATGAATCAGCGGAGATAGCAAAACGAATAGCAGCTGGAAGTAGGAGTTACGCCGCGCTGTACAATCTAATTCGAAATAAATTGGTATCAAAAGATAGTAAGATAAGAATGTACAAGACCCTTATAAGGCCAGTCGTCACATATGAAGGAGAGACGTGGACGCTGAATAGAAACGAAAGCGAGAAGCAAGACAAATTTGAGAGGCGAATACTGCGCAAGATATTTGGCCCAACATTAGAAGATGGCGGATGGCGAATCAAGCGCAACCAAGAATTATACGATTTATTTAATGATATCCCCCTATCATCCTTTATACGATTACAGCGCCTCCGATGGTATGGACATCTAAATCGCATGACAGAAGAGCGACAAGTGTACCGGATCTACAAACACAACCCGTTAGTAAACAGACCCAGAGGGCGCCCAAAAAACAGATGGAGATCTAACGTAATAGGGGACATGAAAGCGGCAAATATAACATACACTGGGGACAGGAGAGAATGGAAGCGACAGTTGGATCAGGCCAAGGACCAAGAAGTCTGTAGAGCCAAGCGAAGAAGAAGATCTCGTGAACATATGGTACATAAATTAAAAATACAACAATCATATAATTAAAAATAGTAAAGAATAAATGATCTGGCTTAGCTGTATGGCGTCCAGGCGCTAGCGGGGGGAGGGGTGGCGGCAGCGGACAGCTCGATCTATCAACCGGATGTCCCAGGAATCACCAGTACCAATATGGCGGACAAATCACGTGGAATCGGAAAGTCACGTAGCTTTACTTCCGCTACACGTGGTTTTTCTCCAAACTGCTGGGCTTAATCCCTCGGTAATAATTATCAGGAACTCCAATCCACAACCAAGCGGAATCCTTCAGTGCAACGCCAGCGAGCAAGAACGCAAACAGCAACGCGTATGCCAATAACACGGGCATACAGAACGAACCAAAATGGAACGAACGACAAGGCCAATCGTAAACGAAAAAGTGAAAATGAAAATAAAAGTAAAAAGTAGAACGTGAAAGTAAAAGCCTAAAACAAAGACTGCAATTAGGACCATGTATGGGGGAAAATGACTAGACAGACTAACGTTACTTGACAAAGGCAGATTAAATATTGAACGAATAGAAAATATGTTTACCTGAGTTCTTGGGTGGCTTTAAGTAAAAGAAATATGTTGATTACGTATCGGAAACTTATCCGGACTAACTCCGCTGAATAATACAATATATTCACTTCAATAGTACTATATCGGTAAATCTCACAATGGCATTCGCAAACAGCCCAGTTTGCCGAAATATATTCGATATAGCACAACTTCCGATATCAATCTCACTTCTCAGAAACAAAACGTGCGAAGAAAGAATTCGTTCAAATTGAACCTGCAAAAATCTGCAAAAAGAGCGAGAGCAAAACGCGAAGGCAAGGATAGAAGCAATCTAAATTTTTGAGAGGTGCCGGTAAGAAAGCGAACCTAGCAGACAATAATATCGACCGAGCTACTTCACGACGCACGGCCACTAATTAACTGACAGCTAACAAACAATGTGATTAACCTACAAAAAGTCCTTTATTAAATGTCCCATTTCCCCACATGTCCTGCATGCATTCGCCTTAAATTTACACTCCCGCGCCATGTGCCCCATCCCGTAACACTTAAAGCAGCGCTGCACGGTGTCCACCTCCTTAACCTTACAGGCTGCGAAGCCCAGATGAACCCTCCCATATCCCCGGTCTACCATCGCCTCTTTTGCCTCCTGCTTATGCTCCTAACCCTTTCCTTGAACTCTGCCTCTCCGAGTACGTCCCTCAAATTGTTCCCATAAAGCTCCGCCCTTACCTCCGCGTCAGTCAGATACTCGGGCACGTCGTATATCTTGACCTTCGGTCCCACTTTCTTTGGGTCATCGAGCTTAAGCCCCACCTCCTTAAATTTCTTACACCCCTTGATCTTCCAGAGATTCTCCTCGTTGGTCGTACCTATCGTTACCCCGTCCCTTACCCGCCGCACAGCGCTTACTTTAACACTACCCACCTCCTTCCGGCATTCCTGCATCACCTTCTCCTTGACTGCATCCGCCGTCATTTTCTCACCCTCCGCCCTAACAACTACCGCATAGCTGGCAGCCGGCTGCCGCTTACTCTGCTCCGCAGGCTTGCCCCCCTTAACCGAAGCCCCCTGATAGGTGGTTTTAGTCACCTTCTCCCTGCTTTGCCTCGCCTCCCTCTCATATCCTTCTATAATGCTCCTAAACCTATCTTGTTCCTGCAGCCTACCCTTATTTCTCTCTCCCTCCACCAACACTTCGAGGAACACTGCCTCCATCTCCATCAACGTCGCCGCCAGGAACTCGAAGTCCTTCCGCGACATTTTGATCCCTTCAAACGTCTCCAGCATCTTTGACCCTAACTTCCTCTTACTCTTTTAGGTAGTCCTAATCTTCCCTCCCGACGGACACAACCTTCCTCTTCCTCTTCCCCGCTGAGCTAAGCTCCGGCCCTAGCTCCATCCCTACCACCGACTCCACGTCGCTGCCCACACCGGAAGGAGTATCCCCTACTGTGGCCTGACGGGCCCTAACCCCCTCTAACACTGCCCCCGCTTCCTTGGTACCCATTGAAGATGAGCAACTAATTAACCCAACCCCAAACTCCCACACTACCTCTAGGGACCCTCGGAAGGTGCCCCAAAGAAAATCCCACTTTCGTAGAAGCTTTGGGAGCCGAGAAAATGGCACCCAAAAATTTCTCCTCGGGAAACCCTTCTCTGGTTTCCCCGGCACCTAATCCACCCGAAAAATTCGGGTTGAAACCCGGAAAATCCGAGGTCAAACTTTTTATTCCCCTACTTGACGCCTCTCACCCTAGATCGGCGCCGCCACTTAGTCACAACACTACAAGGCTTCGCCCCACAGAGACTTCGCCCCAGCGAGCGTACTCCCCAAATCACAAAAAACTGTCAAGTAGCAACTACAGAGCTCGAAATAAACACGTCCGTTCTCTATCGCAGCATGCACAAGACTCTAGACGATGTACATAAGAATCACCCCACCCTCAAGGAGTGAGTGTGTCTTATATTTTTACGTGGCGGCACCTGCCTTGCGGCTCTATCCGTAACGGCCCCCATGGGCTCGGGATTGGGATACGCCCAATCAGCGCGACATCTGAGCGTACACCAGGTATACGGCCGATGTCTACCAGAACGCTTTGGGGGGCAAGCCCCTCGGCCTCTCTGGTGAGAGGGGACCTATCTAAATCCCTACTGACTATGCGGGCCAGTACCCGAGCAGTACGCTGCTCACCCGTCGATGCCGTTACCGACATCTAGCCTGCATAGGCTTTCAACCACATACCCGCACCTTTGTTTCCAAACCCATGATTGATCCGAGGGCGATTACTCACCCCCGCGGCTGGAATCATCCCCGTGCTACCAGATAACCTCTGGTCGGGTGCCGGCAGGTCTTGCACCTCCTCCTCTCCGGCCTATTAGCTTGGGGATGCGGGTTCGCTACACCCGATGAGATCCCTCCCTACCGCAAGCGATAGGAGTTCCTCATCCCCTGCGTGGCTAGGGGACGTACGGCCACCATACCGTAACAGCCTGATGCCGCCCGCAGGGACGAAACGACACCCGACTGCCCCTTACGTTGGCTCGGGAACGTGAGACCGCCACATCTCAAACAGCTCGACACCAGCAGCAGTCGCACACAGCGCCTGACAGTGATGTCTCACTGCTCCCTACGTAGCTGGCGACGTGGGGTTGCCATACCCAGAGTTCTCTCCGGGTCGGGTCCGCATAGAGCGCGTCCCCTCCTTAAGTGCCCCTCCTCCTGCGTAGCTCGGGAACGTGAGACCGCCACATCCCAAACAGCTTGACACCACCAGCAGTCGCACACAGCGCCTGACAGTGATGTCTCACTGCTCCCTACGTAGCTGGAGACGTGGGGTTGCCATACCCAGAGTTCTCTTCGGGTCGGATCCGCATAGAGCGCGTCCCCTCCCCGAGTGTCCCTCCTCCTGCGTAGCTCGGGAACGTGAGACCGCCACATCTCACACAGCTCGACACCACAATCAGCCGCACATAGCGCCCGACAGTGGTGTCTCACTGCTCCCTGCGTAGCTGGGGACGTGGGGTTGCAACTCCTCAACAGCGTAACCACTACCCCTGCGTCAGCTACGAGTACGTGGGAGGCGCCAACTCTCCCAAGAGTGGGCTGACTAGTCAACCCACCCCTCGTCCGTGGCTCGGAAGGCGCGGGGTTGCCATGCCCGAGATTCAGCAGAGCAGGTTGCCACGAACCCACACCGCGTCCTCCACCTGCGCCTCAGTCTTGTGCATTAGCACCACTCCTTCATCCGTCACCATTCACACCCCTTCCCACCCCGCGTATATCCGCCGCCGCTGCCCGCCGCCCAAAGGCTTCGCGCGCGAAAGCCTCTCCCTCCCTGTAGCACGCCTCGCTACCCAACATCCCCGCGACGTGGAGCCCTTCCCCTTGCCTAACTACTCCCAAAGCATGCAGATCCCGAATGTCCGCGTAAAGCGGGCACTGACCCAAGACATGCTCCCAGGTCTCCCGACCTCCGGCGCATGCGCATGCTTTATCTTCCGCTAATCCCACCGGATGTAAGAAACCATTCATACTACCATGTCCAGTCAGCAGAAAGTTCAGTCTAAGACTGGGGTCGAACCACTTCGTTCTTGCGGCAAAGGTCACGTCCGGGATTAAGGAGTAGGTCATCCTACCCTTCTCCGAACGGTCCCACCTGTCTTGCCAAACTTCAGTCGCTCGGTTCCCCAACAATGTCTTGGTCTGTCCGGGGGACAGACCAGCAACATCCCCATCTGTGACAAGGTCATGATTTCCCATTCTCTCACCCCGCTTGTACTTATAATACCCCGCTCTACGTTTCGCCTCCAGCCACCAGGGAATTTCACCCATGATGACTTGCATCGCTTCGGTCGAAACGGTTCTACACACCCTAACACATGCATATAGCGCCACCCGCTCGCACTTGTTCATCAGATCCCTCCCGTACTGGAACTGAAGAACTTCGTGCCACACACTCGCCCCATACAGCACGCACGCCTGAAACAACCCCTTGAAGATGATTCTACATGCTCGCCGGCCCAGTCCCCACGCCTTCCGCAGTACTCGCCGAATCATCCCCACGATTCGACCGAGTTTAGCATGCATTCCCTCCAGGTGAAGCCTGAAGTTCATCCTCTTCCCTACTTCTACCCCTACATACTTAACCCTTGACACATGGCGCAAACTAACCCCGGCAGTTCTGACCACATGTGGCCTATTTGCAGACAACCTGCCGATGGTATGGACATCTAAATCGCATGACAGAAGAGCGACAAGTGTACCGGATCTACAAACACAACCCGTTAGTAAACAGACCCAGAGGGCGCCCAAAAAACAGATGGAGATCTAACGTAATAGGGGACATGAAAGCGGCAAATATAACATACACTGGGGACAGGAGAGAATGGAAGCGACAGTTGGATCAGGCCAAGGACCAAGAAGTCTGTAGAGCCAAGCGAAGAAGAAGATCTCGTGAACATATGGTACATAAATTAAAAATACAACAATCATATAATTAAAAATAGTAAAGAATAAATGATCTGGCTTAGCTGTATGGCGTCCAGGCGCTAGCGGGGGGAGGGGTGGCGGCAGCGGACAGCTCGATCTATCAACCGGATGTCCCAGGAATCACCAGTACCAATATGGCGGACAAATCACGTGGAATCGGAAAGTCACGTAGCTTTACTTCCGCTACACGTGGTTTTTCTCCAAACTGCTGGGCTTAATCCCTCGGTAATAATTATCAGGAACTCCAATCCACAACCAAGCGGAATCCTTCAGTGCAACGCCAGCGAGCAAGAACGCAAACAGCAACGCGTATGCCAATAACACGGGCATACAGAACGAACCAAAATGGAACGAACGACAAGGCCAATCGTAAACGAAAAAGTGAAAATGAAAATAAAAGTAAAAAGTAGAACGTGAAAGTAAAAGCCTAAAACAAAGACTGCAATTAGGACCATGTATGGGGGAAAATGACTAGACAGACTAACGTTACTTGACAAAGGCAGATTAAATATTGAACGAATAGAAAATATGTTTACCTGAGTTCTTGGGTGGCTTTAAGTAAAAGAAATATGTTGATTACGTATCGGAAACTTATCCGGACTAACTCCGCTGAATAATACAATATATTCACTTCAATAGTACTATATCGGTAAATCTCACAATGGCATTCGCAAACAGCCCAGTTTGCCGAAATATATTCGATATAGCACAACTTCCGATATCAATCTCACTTCTCAGAAACAAAACGTGCGAAGAAAGAATTCGTTCAAATTGAACCTGCAAAAATCTGCAAAAAGAGCGAGAGCAAAACGCGAAGGCAAGGATAGAAGCAATCTAAATTTTTGAGAGGTGCCGGTAAGAAAGCGAACCTAGCAGACAATAATATCGACCGAGCTACTTCACGACGCACGGCCACTAATTAACTGACAGCTAACAAACAATGTGATTAACCTACAAAAAGTCCTTTATTAAATGTCCCATTTCCCCACATGTCCTGCATGCATTCGCCTTAAATTTACACTCCCGCGCCATGTGCCCCATCCCGTAACACTTAAAGCAGCGCTGCACGGTGTCCACCTCCTTAACCTTACAGGCTGCGAAGCCCAGATGAACCCTCCCATATCCCCGGTCTACCATCGCCTCTTTTGCCTCCTGCTTATGCTCCTAACCCTTTCCTTGAACTCTGCCTCTCCGAGTACGTCCCTCAAATTGTTCCCATAAAGCTCCGCCCTTACCTCCGCGTCAGTCAGATACTCGGGCACGTCGTATATCTTGACCTTCGGTCCCACTTTCTTTGGGTCATCGAGCTTAAGCCCCACCTCCTTAAATTTCTTACACCCCTTGATCTTCCAGAGATTCTCCTCGTTGGTCGTACCTATCGTTACCCCGTCCCTTACCCGCCGCACAGCGCTTACTTTAACACTACCCACCTCCTTCCGGCATTCCTGCATCACCTTCTCCTTGACTGCATCCGCCGTCATTTTCTCACCCTCCGCCCTAACAACTACCGCATAGCTGGCAGCCGGCTGCCGCTTACTCTGCTCCGCAGGCTTGCCCCCCTTAACCGAAGCCCCCTGATAGGTGGTTTTAGTCACCTCCTCCCTGCTTTGCCTCGCCTCCCTCTCATATCCTTCTATAATGCTCCTAAACCTATCTTGTTCCTGCAGCCTACCCTTATTTCTCTCTCCCTCCACCAACACTTCGAGGAACACTGCCTCCATCTCCATCAACGTCGCCGCCAGGAACTCGAAGTCCTTCCGCGACATTTTGATCCCTTCAAACGTCTCCAGCATCTTTGACCCTAACTTCCTCTTACTCTTTTAGGTAGTCCTAATCTTCCCTCCCGACGGACACAACCTTCCTCTTCCTCTTCCCCGCTGAGCTAAGCTCCGGCCCTAGCTCCATCCCTACCACCGACTCCACGTCGCTGCCCACACCGGAAGGAGTATCCCCTACTGTGGCCTGACGGGCCCTAACCCCCTCTAACACTGCCCCCGCTTCCTTGGTACCCATTGAAGATGAGCAACTAATTAACCCAACCCCAAACTCCCACACTACCTCTAGGGACCCTCGGAAGGTGCCCCAAAGAAAATCCCACTTTCGTAGAAGCTTTGGGAGCCGAGAAAATGGCACCCAAAAATTTCTCCTCGGGAAACCCTTCTCTGGTTTCCCCGGCACCTAATCCACCCGAAAAATTCGGGTTGAAACCCGGAAAATCCGAGGTCAAACTTTTTATTCCCCTACTTGACGCCTCTCACCCTAGATCGGCGCCGCCACTTAGTCACAACACTACAAGGCTTCGCCCCACAGAGACTTCGCCCCAGCGAGCGTACTCCCCAAATCACAAAAAACTGTCAAGTAGCAACTACAGAGCTCGAAATAAACACGTCCGTTCTCTATCGCAGCATGCACAAGACTCTAGACGATGTACATAAGAATCACCCCACCCTCAAGGAGTGAGTGTGTCTTATATTTTTACGTGGCGGCACCTGCCTTGCGGCTCTATCCGTAACGGCCCCCATGGGCTCGGGATTGGGATACGCCCAATCAGCGCGACATCTGAGCGTACACCAGGTATACGGCCGATGTCTACCAGAACGCTTTGGGGGGCAAGCCCCTCGGCCTCTCTGGTGAGAGGGGACCTATCTAAATCCCTACTGACTATGCGGGCCAGTACCCGAGCAGTACGCTGCTCACCCGTCGATGCCGTTACCGACATCTAGCCTGCATAGGCTTTCAACCACATACCCGCACCTTTGTTTCCAAACCCATGATTGATCCGAGGGCGATTACTCACCCCCGCGGCTGGAATCATCCCCGTGCTACCAGATAACCTCTGGTCGGGTGCCGGCAGGTCTTGCACCTCCTCCTCTCCGGCCTATTAGCTTGGGGATGCGGGTTCGCTACACCCGATGAGATCCCTCCCTACCGCAAGCGATAGGAGTTCCTCATCCCCTGCGTGGCTAGGGGACGTACGGCCACCATACCGTAACAGCCTGATGCCGCCCGCAGGGACGAAACGACACCCGACTGCCCCTTACGTTGGCTCGGGAACGTGAGACCGCCACATCTCAAACAGCTCGACACCAGCAGCAGTCGCACACAGCGCCTGACAGTGATGTCTCACTGCTCCCTACGTAGCTGGCGACGTGGGGTTGCCATACCCAGAGTTCTCTCCGGGTCGGGTCCGCATAGAGCGCGTCCCCTCCTTAAGTGCCCCTCCTCCTGCGTAGCTCGGGAACGTGAGACCGCCACATCCCAAACAGCTTGACACCACCAGCAGTCGCACACAGCGCCTGACAGTGATGTCTCACTGCTCCCTACGTAGCTGGAGACGTGGGGTTGCCATACCCAGAGTTCTCTTCGGGTCGGATCCGCATAGAGCGCGTCCCCTCCCCGAGTGTCCCTCCTCCTGCGTAGCTCGGGAACGTGAGACCGCCACATCTCACACAGCTCGACACCACAATCAGCCGCACATAGCGCCCGACAGTGGTGTCTCACTGCTCCCTGCGTAGCTGGGGACGTGGGGTTGCAACTCCTCAACAGCGTAACCACTACCCCTGCGTCAGCTACGAGTACGTGGGAGGCGCCAACTCTCCCAAGAGTGGGCTGACTAGTCAACCCACCCCTCGTCCGTGGCTCGGAAGGCGCGGGGTTGCCATGCCCGAGATTCAGCAGAGCAGGTTGCCACGAACCCACACCGCGTCCTCCACCTGCGCCTCAGTCTTGTGCATTAGCACCACTCCTTCATCCGTCACCATTCACACCCCTTCCCACCCCGCGTATATCCGCCGCCGCTGCCCGCCGCCCAAAGGCTTCGCGCGCGAAAGCCTCTCCCTCCCTGTAGCACGCCTCGCTACCCAACATCCCCGCGACGTGGAGCCCTTCCCCTTGCCTAACTACTCCCAAAGCATGCAGATCCCGAATGTCCGCGTAAAGCGGGCACTGACCCAAGACATGCTCCCAGGTCTCCCGACCTCCGGCGCATGCGCATGCTTTATCTTCCGCTAATCCCACCGGATGTAAGAAACCATTCATACTACCATGTCCAGTCAGCAGAAAGTTCAGTCTAAGACTGGGGTCGAACCACTTCGTTCTTGCGGCAAAGGTCACGTCCGGGATTAAGGAGTAGGTCATCCTACCCTTCTCCGAACGGTCCCACCTGTCTTGCCAAACTTCAGTCGCTCGGTTCCCCAACAATGTCTTGGTCTGTCCGGGGGACAGACCAGCAACATCCCCATCTGTGATAAGGTCATGATTTCCCATTCTCTCACCCCGCTTGTACTTATAATACCCCGCTCTACGTTTCGCCTCCAGCCACCAGGGAATTTCACCCATGATGACTTGCATCGCTTCGGTCGAAACGGTTCTACACACCCTAACACATGCATATAGCGCCACCCGCTCGCACTTGTTCATCAGATCCCTCCCGTACTGGAACTGAAGAACTTCGTGCCACACACTCGCCCCATACAGCACGCACGCCTGAAACAACCCCTTGAAGATGATTCTACATGCTCGCCGGCCCAGTCCCCACGCCTTCCGCAGTACTCGCCGAATCATCCCCACGATTCGACCGAGTTTAGCATGCATTCCCTCCAGGTGAAGCCTGAAGTTCATCCTCTTCCCTACTTCTACCCCTACATACTTAACCCTTGACACATGGCGCAAACTAACCCCGGCAGTTCTGACCACATGTGGCCTATTTGCAGACAACCTGCCCTTCAGGAGCATGGTCACCGACTTCGAGACCGAAACCGCAACCCCTGCCCACTGCCCCCATTTGCAAACGAGCTCCAGACAGCGGGAGGCATCACGCTCCAGCTCGAGCCGGCTTCCACCCTCCACAAGAAGGAGCAAGTTATCTGCATAGGCCACGAACTTGCCGCCTACCCCAGCGAGGCGCCACAACAGGACATCCATACAGAGGTTCCAGAAAACTGGGCCACTGACGGAGCCCTGCGGGCAACCCCGCTCTACGTCCTTCCATGCAACCCCTACTCTACCCGAAACACACACCCTTCGGTTCGCGAAGAAACTAACCCAGAGACCAGTCTCCTCACACCCGATATCATGTAACCTCGTTAGTATTCTACCCCACAGCAAATTATCAAAAGCTCCCTTAAAATCTACAAAAACTCCTAATACGTACTTACATGCAGATTCCCCCACTACACGCTTGACCTCTGCCCGCGCGTCTTCGGTCGACCTACCTCGACGGAAACCGTACTGGTGACCACTGAGTCCGTCCAACAGGGGCTGGAGTCGCCCAACAAGCATCCGCTCGAGCACCTTACTGAGCACGCTCAGCTGTGTGATCGGGCGGTACGAGCCAGGCTCATCCCGCAGCCTATCGTCCGACTTCAGCACCACCACGCGTCCCCGCTTCCACAACGTTGGGAAGCAGTCCTTCCTCAGACACGCATCGAACAGGGCCTTCACGTAGCCCTCCAAACTAGCCCAAACCTGTCTCACCATAACTACTTCTAACCCATCTAAGCCAGGTGCTTTGCCTTCTGCCATTGCTCTGACTGCAGTCTCAATCTCATCCCAGCTAAATTCCCTGTCTCGGTTCCTACCTTGTTCTACGTGCCCCTCCGCTCCGTCCCCTCTAGGAAAGAATGCCCGCAGAAGTATGTCCGCACTGTCGTTCCACGTTTCCGCAACTCTGTCTCCTTCCTTCAGTCTCGGTATGTCCACGTTTAGTTTTGTCCCCCTGCAGATGCGGTAAACCGCACCCCAAGGGTCAGCGTTCCCATGCTCCTGTACAAAGTCCTGCCAGTGCTTGTCCTTCTCCGCGTTCATCGTCCGTCTATACGTCCCGACACTCTCCCTGTATTCCGCATGTCTCGTCTGTAAGGACTCCTGTTGGTCGCGTCGAGCTATCTGAAATAGCCTCCGCTTTCTCCTAGTGACCTTCCTCAGTCTCGTCAGTTCGTCTGTCCACCACCTAACCAGTCTTTGTCTCCCCCGTTTCGCGCGCTTCAGTACCCGGTCATTTACGTCAGTAACTCACCCTGTCAGTCGTTCCGCCATGTCATCTACCGTCAACTCTGCGTACTCTGTCTCGCCTATGTCCACCCGGTCACAGAGTGCCTCTCCATAGAACTCCCAGTCGACTTCCTTCACAGACCACCTAGGGAAACTAGCTGCCACGTTCCGACCCCCACCAGCACATGCCCTGCTGATGACGATCCGCATCGCGTTATGGTCGGAGTTACCCCAGCCGGGCAAAACCTCCCATTCCCAATGCAACCTATCTACTGCCCTATTACCCAACGTAACGTCTATATCACTCATACCGTCGTGTCCACAAAAAGTGTAGAAACGGCTTAGCTCATTCATGACCACTAAGTCCCTGCTCCCTACTAGGTCCTCGATCCGATGCCCACGTTGGACTCTCTCGCCATATCGGATCTCCCCTTTACTAAGCCATAAAGGCGATACCGCATTAGCGTCCATGCCCACCACCAGCGGGCAGTTGTCCGCCGTATCCAACACCCTCTCCAGGTACCCTATGTCAAGCTCGATGTCGCCACCAAATCTACAGTACAATGAACAGACGTATAGCCTGCCCGCTGTACTCTCCAAGCAAACGCACACTCCAGTTTCCGTGACCAGCTCGGGTATTGCCATGACGTCGAGAGCGTCATCGTTAACGACGATCGCCGTCTTGGCTCCCCCCTCACCAGCGCTGGCGTAAACGCGCATTGCCGATGGCAAGCCACAGACTCTGCCTCCCCATACATACGGCTTCTGTAACAGAGCTACACCCACATTCTCGCTGACTAGCCCTTGGCCAACATCGAACATGACTCTCCTACCCCTGCCACAATTCAGTTGAATAATGCGCATGCCCGCCATTAGTCAGTCGTTATCCGCCTTCTAGCCCTCCTAGCGGCCTCCTTGTAAGCTGGGCAGCTTCTCGAGAACACCGAGTGCCCCGATGGCTTCCCAGCCTCCTTGCAGACCCTACATGCAATCTCCCCTTTACAATCCTTTATTAGATGTCCCGTTTCCCCACATCTCCTACATGCATTCGCCTTAAACTTACACTCCCGCGCCATGTGCCCCATCCCATAACATTTAAAGCAGCGCTGCACGGTGTCAACCTCTTTCATCTTACAGGCCGCGAAGCTCAGGTGAACCCTCCCATATCCCCGGTCAATCATCGCCTCCTTTGCCTTAAAAGGCACCTCCATAATTATGATCCCCTTGTTCCTGCTTATGCTCCTAACCCTTTCCTTGAACTCTGCCTCTCCGAGTACGTCTCTCAAATTGTTCCCATATAGCTCCGCCCTTACCTCCGCGTCGGTCAGATATTCGGGCACGTCGAATATCATGACCTTCGGTCCTACCTTCTTTGGGTCGTCGAGTTTCAGTTCCACCTCCTTGAACTTTCTACACCCCTTTATCTTCCAGAGATCTTCCTCGTTAGTCGTAACTATGGTTACCCCATCCCCTACCCTCCGCACAGCGCTTACTTTAACACTACCCACATCCTTCCGGCATTCCTTCATCACCTTCTCCTTAACTGCATCCGCCGTCATTTTCTCACCCTCCGCCCTAACCACTACCGCGTAGCTGGCAGCCGGCTGCCGCTTACCCTGCTCCGCAGGCTTAGCCCCCTTGACCAAAGTCCCCTGAGAGATGGTTTTAGCCACCTTCTCCCTGCTTTGCCTCGCCTCCCTCTCATATCCTTCTATAATGCCCCTAAACCTATTTTGCTCCTGGAGCCTACCTTTATTCCTCTCTCCCTCCACCAACACTTCAAGGAACACCGCCTCCATCTCAACGTCGCCGCCAGGAACTCGAAGTCCTTCCGCGCCGTTTTACTTCCTTCAAATCTCTGTCCCTAGTTTCCTGTATTCCTTCAGGTAATCCGCCTCTTCCCCCCCGACGGACACTACCCTCCTCTTCCTCTTCCCTGCTGAGCTAAGCTCCGACCCTAGCTCCATTCCCACCACCGACTCCACGTCGCTGTCAACGCCGGAAGGAGTATCTACTGTGGCCTGAGGGGCCCTAACGCCACCCCCGCTGCCTTGGTACCCATTGAAGATGGACACCTAGCCAAACCAACCCCATACTCCCACACTACCTCCAAGGACCCTCGGAAGGTGCCCCGGAGAAAATACAGGAAAAAGAAAGAAAATTAGATAATTATCCAGAAATACTAAAACAAAATAATAACACCCAAATCAGAAATGAACATTTAAATAATTTAGAAAAACAAAAATTAGAATCAGTTATATTAGCCCATAATAATATAAAAAACACTCCATTACAAAGTTAACCCCTAACGAAACATTGTTTGAAAAATATGACAAAATTACTCCCCTCATAAATGGAGAATTAATACAACAATATAAAGACGAACGAACTGAGTTGTTTGAAATCACTAAAACAAAAATTGAAACAGAAAAGCAAAAACGTCATAAAGATAATTATAACCCCTTACAGATACCAAGAGAAATGTCTGTTAAAAAGAATCCTAGATTATTAAAGAAATTTAGAAACCCATTGTTTGAGAGAATAAAAATAAGAGAATACGACTCAACATTAGGAAAAGTAAAAATTAAAAATCAACTAGGTATGAAAAACATTCGGATAAATAGACTAAAACAACAAAACGTTTCAGATGCGTAGCTCAATTGATAAATATCTCACAAGATAACGGATTCTATCTGGCCGATTTAGGACAATGTAAATTAAAACCCTCAGAATAAATTATATATTTCAATTATAATATTACCCTCATATATTGAGAATTCATAAAAGTATCGAAATTAAAATCTATTCTATTAGAACAAATCTCTGATCAAAAGACATTATTCCAAAACTATATAAATATAATAACTTATATTCATAATGACTTCGAAAATTAAATTCAAAAACTTTTAATGAACGAGCAAAACGCAGTTTAATAAACGGAATAGGCAGTATCACAAAATCTACTTCTGGCAACTTAGACGCCTCCGGCGGAGAACGATATGACAGACTTTTTGAACAAATAAATAAAAACGAACAGATACTACAGACACAAAATGACCAAAACATAAAAAAAAAATAAACAGAGACAACATTGACAAATTTAATGGACAAATAAAGAATCTTGAAAGTAACGAAAATCAATTACAAATTCATCTAAATGACATACAAATTATTCTAATAAAAAACCTTGATTGGTAAAGCAAGACAGACATTGATAACAAATTCCAAAAATTAATATTTCTTTTATAAAATATGAACGATTTGTGCAAAAAGATCGAAGTCAGCCTAACATTCTATAGCTCACTTTAGTTGAATCACGGAATAGTGCTTCCTTTTCTCTCTCACAACAGCGAACGCGGAAGAGAGATGCCACTCGTTTCGTATGTCTTTACCAGTTTTCGCAGGTAATGACAACGCGCTTTATTTCTTCGTTCTTTATATATAATATTTTTGATAGTATAACATTTATTTGATTTTTAAAACATATTCAATTTTGAAAAAATATTCTTTCGTTTGATAAACAAAAAAGGAAGTAATAAATAAATATAATACTGAAGACAACGAAGGAGCAAAACCATCTTGATTATTTTCAATTTTACCTTGTCATACGCTACAATTAGAAGGCACAGTTTTATAAAAAAAAATAGGTAAAAATTTATAAATTTTTAAGTATAAATAAAAACGAATTAAAAGAGAATGATAAAATGTAGTTAGGCAAAATAACATACAAAAATGTGTTGTGAGAACTATAATTACACTCACTGACTTTTTATTAAATTGCAATAAATACTGCTTAAGTTTTCTATGTCCGTCTGTGCATTAATGTTGTATGTTTATTCAACTTTATATATAGCATCTCTAAAGTTAATCTTTTACAAAAAAATTTATCATTCTTTTAATATTTTTGTGCTGGCGAAGTCGAACTGATGATTGTTAGTTTTTGAGTGTCCCACTAAGGCACATTTTACAGTTTTATATTTTTGTTTCCACAATTTCTTTTATGTTCTGGCAATCTAATTTTTAAATATCTTTTTGGCTGGCCTGTGCACTGTTGTCGCATTATGAACACGGCATTTTGTTAATTAAGTTAGAATTAAATTTTGTTTTATCTTTGATTTTATTATATAAATCATTAACTGTTTTATATTGCTTGTAAACTATGATTAGTTCACACTTTTTTTTCTTTAAATAGTTTTTGTGAGTTAAACGATGAATATACGGCCTAGATATGCATTAAATTCCCTCTTGTTCTTTCTTATGTGAATGGACTCTCCTCTTGTATCATTTATAGGAGATAGCGTTATCATTGTTGTAACGATAAAGAATAATGTAAATGCGTATGAGTGGTTCATTAAATTTACCTTTTTTTAATGAAATACCCACGAATAATTGTGGATAAATCTCAAAATTACTTCCCATGACATAAAATTAAATAACTTTTTAGCTAAAGACTAATAATTTATTGTGACTGTATGAGCCACTATAGTTCTAAATATATGTTTACCAGCACAATTATTTTATCTCATTAAAGTTGCATTTTCATTAATTGCTAGCAACAATATATTATTAATTTTTTCTACCATATTTTTCTCATTTTTTTTTTCTCATCTAGAAAGGAAAGAATAATTACTACACCAAAAAGAAATAATATTATAATGAAAATAAATATGTTACTTATAACCGTATTTAAATAAATAATGTATATTATTGTAATAGTTGATATATCAAAATAAATAAATGTATTATGAATATTGTAAGTAATCAAAAGAACGATGGTTGTTCATGTCATGATATAAAATTAGAAAATATTTGGGAACAGATAGAAAATACAAACGACTTAACAATTATAAGCCCCATAGAACAACAAATTCAAATTAATTGTCAAACAAATACTGTGAATAAAAATATAAAAGGAGTATATAAATTTAAACTAACAAAAGGACGTAGAATAAACAACTTTAAATTTAATATTATTCAAGAAAATTATAAAGAAATATAATTCGAAAATTTCGACTCCTTCAACAATTTGAAAATAATTAATCAGAATAAATTGAAAGAAATAAAACCAGTAGATATAAAAATCGAAAATGTTCCACAAATAAAAGAATTGCAAATAAATAATAACCATCATTCTTGTATATTATATTGTATTACTGTAATTATTGTATTGTTTATAATATGTCATAAATTAAAGATAAATGTAAAAACCTATTGAAATCAAAAAAAGAATGTAATTAAATAATAAATTAAGTAATTTAGAGACAATGGAATAACACTTTACAAGTATTGTAAAATTTTAGAACGGAGGAATTATGTAAGGCCTTGAAAGTATTTCACAAACATTGTAAGTTATGACTTGCTGCTTCAGCCAAACACCCAGTAGTTTTCCATCATGTTAGAAAAAAGATAAATAGCACGTCTCATAAGATAAGATTGTTCATTTGCTCTTGTAACTTCTTGAATGCACACGTACATGTCATTGTAGTGCAACAAAAAATTAATAAAGATTTTTTTTATTAAATATTAAATAAATCAATATTTAATTGGCGCAGTCCTGGTAGAATTCAGAGAAACACAAAATCTATTGTGTGGTGAATTTTAATTCTTTACTCTGAATAAACCAATAAATAACCGGCTTCAACCAGTAGTAGGGAAGCACAGCCACGACTCCAGCAACCGCAACTTTTTTTGACCTCGATTGACCCCGGATTTAAATCACGATTCCGATTTGGTTGCAAACCTTGCAAACAGGTTAATTAAAACAGAAATGATATAATTATTGTATATACTTATAATTTAATTATTTTTTATTTGTTGCGATGAATAAATTATTGCGGCAGTGATGCCAAATTAAGTCAGCAGGTTTGAGGTAATTAAAAACAACAATATAATTTAGTTTATTTATTAACCTTAATATTACATAGCAGTTTCATTCAATTTAACAACAATTCTTTAATATTAATGTAAGAATTTAATTTATTTACTAATTAATAGTACATAACAGTTTCATAAAACATATACAGTATAATTATAGCAAGTCCTCCTTATTTATATAAGAATTAAATTTATCATTGAATCCTAACCATTTAACATAATATCGATTTTTGTCTTTACGTAATATTTTTTCTATTAGATATATACCAGGATACTTTGTTCGCTGAATTTCATACTCATAAAAACCACCTGCAATATCTTGACCATTTTCATCCTGCAACAAGTATGTGATCGGAGATGTGGATTGTATTTTGACTATTTTAAATATTTCAGTGGTCCAAGATGGTTGATACCCTTTCTCAAATATTGATTTGTATTTACTGATTCGAACATGATCACCAACTTTAAATCGCGCAGGTGTAGTTATTTTAACTCGATTGTAAATAGTGTTTAATAAGTTTTTCTCATGTTTCTCACTTACATCAATTGGTTTTAAACCAGTTGTTCTATGTTTAGTATTGTTATATTTTAATATTAAATTTTCTAGTATATCAACCCATTTATATGAGCCTTGAAAACTGAACTCTTTCCACATCATTGATTTTAAAGTTCGATTAAATCGTTCAACAATTCCCGCTTTTATAATACTGTATGTTGAATAATGATTCACATTATATTTTTTCATTAAATTAGAAAATTCTTTATTGTAAAATTCTTTACCGTTATCGGTTTGTAGATTTTTAGGAATAATTTTGTTTTGAAACACGTCACTCATAGCGTGTGTTACATCATTGCCAGATTTTGATTTAACTGGTACAGCCCATGCTCTCTTCGAAAATACATCAATAACTGTTAGAATATATTTGTATCCTCCATTTTCTTTTGAATACGGTATCATTTCAACGAGATCAGCTTGAAATAAATCGTTTAAACCTTTTACAATAACTCGTCTTCGTTTAAAGTTTCGTCGTACATCTTTGTGCAATTCATTCACAATACCTCTTTTACTCATACTAAACTAGTTTCTAGAATAATTTCCACTGAAAGTCTTTGTACACTCGTTCGTCCTTCTATATGGTTGAATGATAACTTATCATCAACTGAAACCTTCTGCTCTATTAATGATATCGATTTATCATTGATTTTAGTTGCAATTAATATTCCACTTTTATTATATCGCACATTTTTTATTATTCCTTCACACGGAAACAGGTAGAAAGATTCACCATTCTCAAATTTATATTCATTACCATGTAAATTTAAAATTAAATTTATAAGAAGTATACTATGATACTTTGAGATTTTATCTTTAATGCTATCATCAAAAACGAATAATCTTTGATTAACATAATCTTCAAATTTGAGTATCATTCCACTTTCCACATTTTTTATTAAATTTGAAAGATATTTTACAGTCACAACATCATTTTCAACCGTAGGAATTCCACTCAAACGAACGCCTTTTAGTTCAAATGTTTTATTCTGTAAATGTTTTAATATTTTCTTTTTGACACGTTTTTGTATACCTTTAATTATATGAGTTCCGAACTTGTCAACTGGCATTTTAACAATGGAAATATATATTCTATTTCTTTCATTTAAAATATAATTTGCCCTTCTCGTAATGCCGCTTCTATTTGCACAATTTCATCATCATGCCCTGTGTGTCCAGCAAATTTTGAAGCGAGCAATAACTTTAACCTTCTTATAAGTTTGTTAAAGTCACGAATGAATACAAATTGTGTTCGTTTGTTTGTTACATTCAACTCTGGATATCCTGCTCCGATCGATTTTTTAAATTTTGAGGTGGATCTTGTTTTCACTTGTGGAACTATATCTTTTATAATATTTTTATACTTTAGACTTTGTTGAGATACTATATTCCCCATCCTGTTATAATATTTCCGGTGTGCATTTGTATTTTGAACAATTTCCAAATAATTTCGTTTATCGTCTTTGTTATATATGGTAGGATCTGGTACTTTTAATGTTAAAAGTTCATATAATCCAGGCGTACCTTCATACCACTTACCATCGATATTTATATCGTTATTATCTATTTCAACTTCAGAATCTCCAATCATAAATTTATTAGTATTTGGTTCAAGTCGGATTCCATACACAGTGTCTAGCTCAGAACTATTAATTGCGTAAGCTGCCATGTATTTGCCGGCAATATCCCCCAAAATATTTTGAGAAGATTGTTCTAAGTCTTCCTTTGTTTCAAATTGTTCTTTAATCTGTTCTTGTAGTGGTGACATACCTGGCGATTCATGAATTTCTTCATCTTTTAAGAATTCTAACACTCTTTTAGGACCAATTTTTCTTCTCTTCGTGGGTGTTTCAAACACCTCATCATACAATTCCTCAGGTTCTTTTGTAACAGGCAAACGAAGTTTTTCTGGCAATTTTTCTAATGTAGCGCTTAAATTTGTTAAAGGTTCAACGACAGGTTTAAAAGTTTCACTCAGTAATTGTTCTGTTTCTTGTTTACCGCGTTTAAGAGCCAACAATTTTTTTTTAATAATTTCTTTTGTTTTTATTATATCCTGCAACGTACGTGCTTCATCCATTATGTCACAAATAAAAATGAAACGATATTGTACATATCCCTTATCTATAAACTTTTTAAAAAATTATCGAATCCTTTTCTGTAACGTCCATTAAATAAACCACATTCTTTATTTATCACAACAAATTCATAATTGTCCATCCAACAATTTGCACAAAAGTGTCTAAAATCTACAAATGTCATATCCGTATTCACGTGATCATTATACACATGTTTTAGGTTTAAATCGTCTTGCTTAAATAGAACGAGTAAATTAGCATTATCACGTATAAGTTGTTTACATACCCGAGCATATGTTTGAATAAGACAGAATGTATCAATTTCTTTATGTCTTCCTTGACAAAAGTAACTGTACAAGTGTTCTTGTCGATCAGTTGCAATATCGTCGAATATGAAAATTGAATTTGGTGATACTTCACAGAGTGGAGTTAAATTCACATTATCAGTGTATGGAAAATATTTTATACCACTTATAGATGTTAAAATATTCTCTAAAATTCGATATTTTGGTTGAAACAGCGATTTGGAGTGTAGATAAATATTTTCAAATCGTAAACCATTAAGAGTTGTGAGAAATGAAATCATTAAGTTTGTTTTACCACAATTTGATGGTCCAGCAATAATGCAACGTATATTATTAGGAAAAAGGACTCCATGTTTACCGATGCTTTGTTGTTTACCCTCAATGTTCAACACTTGAATAGTACATTGTTGCTTTTCAAATCTCATCTTGTATATGATGCGAATAAATTATATGTGTATATATTTATTAACATTAGTATAGTGTAAATACTGAATTCGGTAACATGGAGTCACGAAGAAAAAGTGTACTTCGTGACGCGATACAGAACGCTAGAAGAGCATATTTAACGGAAACAAGAAGGGGTAATGTAAATGGAATAATTCCGGAAACATTGAATGCCGCACGAAAAAGTGTAGAAAAACGTAAAAATGAATCGTATGAATCACCGCGAGTCATAGCAATACCAAAAGCCGGAGGATTTCTACCATTTCTTATTCCATTGTTTGCTGGTTTGTCTGCTCTTGGAGGTTTGGCTGGGGGAGCGGCGGGGATAGCGAAAGCTGTGAATGAAGCAAAATCTGCAAAACAACAACTGCTTGAAGCTCAGAGGCATAACAAGACGATGGAGGCTATTGCAGTTGGAAAACGAGGAGATGGATTGTATCTAGGAAAACATAAAAATGGATTGGGCTTGTTTCTAAAAAAAAAAAAAAACTTCCGTTAAGAGCGCTTACCGATGTAGATTTGCGAAAGTATACTATAAACCTTCCATATTTTCGCGGAATTTACATGCGCGACAATTTACCAAAATCAGGACCTTTATATAACGAATCTGCAATTATTAATTTAGACAGTAAAAATAACATTGGATCACACTGGGTATGTTACAAGAAACGGGGAAATCATGTGCAATATTTTGATAGTTTTGGAAACTTGAGACCGCCCATTGAATTAATTAATTATTTTGGTGAAAAAGTGAAAATTAAGTATAATTATCGTCGATATCAAAAATTTAATTCATTTAACTGCGGTCATTTGTGTTTAAAGTTTCTGTATAAAACATAATGTCGTTAACAATTACACTTACCGGCAATCAGTCAGTGTTGAGTGCCGATTATTCACCACCGTTACATTTAACTGCCGGTAGTGGAGAATGGGTTATTGGCCTCGTTGATTTTCAAACATATAACTCCATTCCGAATATTACTGAAGGAAAAAATAAATTATACTATTACGGGGAAAATAATAATTTAAAATCTATAATAATTCCACCAGGATCCTATGATATTGAAGATTTAAACGATTACATACAATCTGTTGTAGGCGACCGCGACATTGAACATTATCATCATCAGGAAGAAAAGGAAAAAATTAAATTTCTACTCACAGCAAACGTAAACACTTTAAAGTGTCAAATTTCATGTTCAAGCAAGGTAGATTTTACAAAGGAAGATAGTATAGGACATATGTTAGGATTTAATAAAAAAATACTCAACGAAAATGTGTTACATGAATCCGACTCTATTGTAAATATTATGAAAGTAAATAGCATTCAAATAAATTGTAATATTTGTACAGGATCATATGTAAATAATTTAAACGAGCATATATTACACATTTTTTTCCCACATGCATCGCCAGGGTATAAAATAGTTGAAGTGCCAACAAATATCATTTATTTGCCAGTGAGTGTTAGAGTCATAGACAACGTAACTTTAAAAATTGTTGATCAAGAAGGTGAAATTATTGATTTTCGAGGAGAAACAATTACAGTTAGACTACATTTAAAACAAGTCAATGGCAATTAATTTTAATCGGAAAAGAGTGATAAATATTAAATATAAACGATTGCAACCTGTCACAAAGTTAACAAGTGAAAATATAAAATTTCTTCTAAGTCAAGGTTACAGACTAAGAGGAAATGAATAATATTCTACATATTGAAGAAGAAGCATTATTTGATGAATCAATAACACGTGTTGAAGTGCATTCACATCAACCATATATCGCCTCCACATTCAATAATAGCGATGAAATCAGAATTCCCATTCAAAACCAGGCAGTTTTCACACTGCCTAGTCAAAGTTCGATAGTAATTGAAGGTGAATTGCTTAAAAAGGATGGAAATCCGCCTGCGGCAGCTTCATATTTAATTAATAATGGTATTGCACACTTGTTTGATGAAATACGATATGAGTTGAATGGAATCGAAATAGACAGATGTAAAAATGTGGGTATAACTTCAACAATAAAAGGCTATTGTTCGTTCCATGAAGGACAAAAAAGAACTTTGGAAAATGCTGGTTGGGGAGGTGGAACTGTTATAACTGACTCTAAAGGACAATTTAATGTATTGATACCATTAAATACCATTCTTGGTTTCGCAGAAGATTACAAAAAAGTTTTGATGAATGTTAAACAAGAACTTGTTCTAATTAGATCACGGTTGGATTCGAATGCATACGTCACAACAGAAGATTTAAAATTAAAAATTACCAAATTAGAATGGCGAATGCCCTACGTTTATGTGAATGATAAAGTACGGTTGTCATTTTTAAAGAAACAGGAAAAGTATAAACAAATTCAAATCCCCTTCCGATCTTGGTCATTATTCGAGTTTCCGCTACTTCCCACGTCCGAGAAACAAACATGGACTATTAAAACATCTTCACAGTTTGAAAAACCTCGATATGTAATTTTAGCATTTCAAACTGATAGAAAGAATCAAGATGGTAAAAATAGTAGCGAATTTGATCATTGTAATATTTCAAATGTGAAACTATTTTTAAATTCTGATAATTATCCCTATGAAAATTTAAATTTAAATATAAAAAATAATCGTTATGCTATCTTGTATGAAATGTATACACAGTTTCAAAGAGATTATTACGATCAGGATGTGTTACCTCAACCGCTTTTGAGCAAATATGACTTCATTACTAAAGCGCCTCTCACAGCATTAAACTGTTCTAAACAAAATGACAATTTAAAAACAGCTCCAGTGGATGTGAGACTTGAATTTGAAGCGAATGAAAACTTTCCAGATAAAACTACTGCTTACTGTCTCATTATTCATGATCGTATAGTAGAGTATAACACAATGAACAGTTCAGTTAAAACACTTGTGTAACACAATAAGACGGTTAGTGACATTATGGAGTTTATTGTGGACATGCAAGGTTTCACTGCTAATAATGGTGGTTTTGTGCCTAAAGAAATTGCCATACTCGCAAGAAATGGTGAAAAATTACAACATTTCATTCTCGAAGCACCTTACGACTGGAACAATTTAAACAAATCACGTCAAAAAGAAGCGCAATGGTTATTGGATAATTATCATGGATTGTATTGGGATTCCGGTTCCTGTTCTCACACGCAGACACTTGAAAACATTACAACTCAACTTTCGAAAGCTATAAAAATTTATGTGAAAGGAGAGAGAAAGAAGAAATATCTACAAAATAAACTGAAATTGTCTGTTGATGTGATTGATTTAGTACAATATCCTAGTTTAAAAAATGCCAATACAATAAATTTTTCATGTTTTTCACATTCACGACCATTTATTTGTGCAATGCGAAATGTGTTTGTAATAAAAAAATGGTTGGATTTACTTGCACAGGAACTTGTTTGGTAAGGCTGATTTTGTAAGGTTGTTGATAAATAAAAGTTTATATTTAAAATACGTTTTTATTATAAAGCTCATCATAAATTTTTGTTCCTTTATACACATATAATAATTCCTTAAATGCTAGTACATTCATATTTATATCTGTATCTAAAACGGTTTCAATACATTGTAGCTTAACAGTACAATTATTTATGTTACAAGAATCACGCACACGAGTTAAAACTTGTCCGTAATACTCGTCAAACTTGATTGATTTTAATAATTCCATTTTATGATCAATTATGTTATTAATTTGAAACATATTTTGAACAGATAATAATTCTAAAACAATAGTATATTCATTGTTATTCCATGTTAATGTTAACATTTTTTTACCGTTAACATTGTTTAGAAAAAAACAATGATTTCCCTGCATAGTCTGACATATCATATCCACACCACAATCAAAATAATTTAAAATCATGTTTTTGTATTTAATTAATTCGCTCCACTCTGCCAGAGTAAACTGAATTCCAGAATTTTCTGGTTTACTTGCACTAAATTTTATAACAGGTGTATAATTCCTAATAACACTTAAACCCATACTTATCCATTTTGTTTTACTTTTATTCAATGGATAGTTTGAGGCAAGTAGGAGGGTATCTTCTTTATACAAAGATGTGAACAGTTCATTGTTCTTTACAACGTCTGCAAAATCGCAATAGTATGTATTAGAAGCAGTTGATTCGTCAACGGTAAGTTTGTGTGATTGAGCCATCTAAAAGAGATTGCATGTAAATAATTTAATAATTATATATTTTAAATATTATACTTACTCTCCGCTAGCGAAATTCTTTGGATCACTTCTCGCCGTCTATGTCAAATTCTTGATTTCTGAGGAGATTATATATACTTTAACTCTCAAATATGATTGGTTGAAATAAAACTCTTTCTTATTGGTTAAAATAAAACCCTTTTTCATTGGTTGAAATAGCAAAGATATACGTATATTTTTGTAAGTTAAATTTACTATTAATAGACTCACGTTTGCTTAACAAATTTTAATCATACAATGGTTGAGAAAGTAGTTGCATATGAATTGCTCTGTATAGCACGTAATTTAGGTGTTATAAATGAAGAGTGTTTTATCAAATATAAAACAAATTTTTGCGATAATTATAATTTTCGTGATATTATAAGGAAATTGGCGCCATCAGTGTATATATGTAAGGGAATAAATGAAGAAAAATTTACGTATATATTAGAAATGTTTGAAGGAGTTGAATTAGAAAAAATGTGGATGAAATTGCCGTACAAATTAAAGTAAATCTCAATATAATAAGGAGATTACATTGCGTTGAACATTACAATTTACCCACGCAAACGGATCACATCGATGGATCACCCCCATTAATAAAAAATTGTGATATGTGTAAAGCAACGAATATATAGTAGAAGATTTTATAAAAATGGAATAATTTTAAAGTTCTTTCTGTATATTCAGTATAAAATGAAAATAAATTTATATTCTTACATTTTCCGTTTTTTACATTCTTTATTCCTATTTCTGACTCCATTTTTTCTTTTTATAGTCCTCCTAAGAAAAAAATATGTTGTTATATACTATAATAATTATTTTAATAAAAATTATTACCTGCTGTTCTCGTTCACGTTTTTAATTTTTAATTTATCTTTAAATAATTTCGATAATGTGGTGCATATGTAACATATATGCATACATTCTCCCGATAATTCACAACAAACCATATTATCTATAATAATTAAACAATATCACACAATTAAAATTTTAGACAATAATTTGATTATTATTAATTATTTGCATACACTTTCCACAATCTTCTCTGTCTATTGTGTATACAATAAAATCAGAACATTTTGCACAACGTAAACTTCCATATGCATCGACTAACGAGTATAAGTGAATATTATGCTGTTCAAAATGTACGTATCTAATGACCCAGGCAGTTGATGTACCCTTATCTTTGTAAATAAATAAATAAAAAAAAAAAAAAAAAAATGTACGTATGAAATATTTGAGTTATTAGCTTGTATATTATAGATATTTCTTTGAAAACTGTCTGATATAATTTCATTATAACACAGTTTACATAAAATGTTATAATTCAAATATCTATCGTTATTAAAATTTCTTTCTATCCAGACATTTAAATTATTTAATATTTCAATTTCTACATATTCTTTAATTACACAGATATTACGATTTGCTTTCCTTGCGTTAATTAAACTTATATTTCTCAAAATATTATTTTGTACAACACCGTTTAACAAAGGCATCTTACCTGAATATTCTTAACACAAAATTGCCTCAAATATTTATACTATGATCCCTTCTTCTTTACTAACCTTAAAAAGATTTATTATAGAAATAAAAATTTATTTGAAACCATTACAAGTAAAATAATTGTTTCAGTTAAAAGGTTGCAGAAGTATAACAGCATTCCACAATTAAACGTGTACAGTTGACAGAACAATGACCATAATAAACAGTAATTAAAAACATATATGGCTTGTGTGTACTTGTGTTGAAGTTTGAATTAAAATACTTGAAAACAAAAATAAACAGAAAAAACATTGTTGAGGTATAAAAGACTTACATATACTATTTAATTCATTAGTATAGAAGGTAAAATGGCGTTGAATATGTTGAACAAACTCGGAGAAGGTGCTGCGTTTAAAAAAATTTCTGACTTAGTAGTTGGAGAAAAATATTTAATCAAATATTCCAAATTAGTTAAAACTGTATATGGACCTAAATACATTTTGGGCATAGAAGATTATAGCGTGTTCTTGCCGCCGAGATTTCAATCTGCATCCGAGACAGAAATTATAGAGTTGGTTGGACAGTTTATAGTTAACGTAACGAAACCTGGTGATAAATTTGCGAAATTTAAGTTCATCAGGTGAGTTAAAAAGTAAACAATTTTTTCTTTTTAATGCTATTTTACTAATTTTTGTTATAGTAACGATGGAGGAGAAAAAGAAGCAATTGAAGTTAAATAAACGCTGTAAAATAATTCATATTTCGTAAAATTAGTTTATTAGTTCATTGTTAGAAATGTTTTAGAAATATTATTAGTAATTAATATAGTCATGTTTCCTTGTAATGTGTGTAACAAGGTTTATAAATTAAAAGATAGTTTACATCGACATATTAAATATCAATGCAACAGAAATTTACACTCACTTTGTGAATATTGCGGAAAGTTGTATAGTCCGTTAACTTTTAACAAACATATAACTCACATTCATAACATGATTAATGTTAAAAAAAGTTTACACTCAAACCAATTGTCGAAACGTATAAAACTAAATAATCCTAATGATTTTATATTTTGTGAATTCTGTGGAATTGATGTAAAGAAATCTCTATTCAACTCTCATAAAAAAACTAATGAACATAAAATGAGAGCCTGTGTTAACTGTGAACCCGATGTTTCAATCATTAAAACTGCTTTTAAGTATAGGATTATATCATTTCAAATTAAAAACACGAATTTACAAGCAGATATTCCAACATTCTTAAAATCTTTAAAATCTAAGGTATGCAATCTAATTAAAAAACAGCTTGAAATTCATCATTCAGTGAAGGTGAATATAGAATTATTTTGTTCATATATACTGCCTGCAAAGAGGGATAGTGAGCAAATAAAATCATTCAACACAAAATTTCAAGAAATTACGCATTCTATGGATTTGACAGAAATTTACGATAGCTTAGCGTCACGAATCGAAACAGACAGCAATGAATTTCAGGTAATATACTCAAATATATTTTTATTATGAATTTACAAAAATATATGTTTGCAGGAAAAAGGTTCTGGTTGGACGTTAGTCAAAGTAGAACATTTGGAAATAAATATTAATAAATATTCTCCAGTCTCAGCATCAACATACATTCCACTACCAAATGATATTTTAAAGAAGCAAGCTTGTGTTAACGTTGAAAACATCGATGAAAAATGTTTCCTTTGGGCTATTTTATCAGCGATCCACCCTTCTACAGTTCATCCAGAGCGAGTATCAAAATATAATCTGTATGAAAACGAACTAAATTTTAATGGTTTAAATTTCCCAATGAAAATTAAACATATTTCAAAATTTGAACAGATAAACGATCTATCTATCAATGTATTTGGTCTCGATTTTGACTATAAAACTAAGAAACACAATGTAGTAGGACCATTACATCACACAAAAAATAAAAAACGTAATCATGTAAATTTGTTATATTTTGAAAACCGAGATATAAAACATTACGTTTGGATAAAAAATTTATCACGTTTAATCAATTATCAAATTAACAAAACAACATATAAAAAATGGATTTGTGACGGATGTTTAGTTAATTTTTCAAATGAATCAAAGCTTATTAATCATCAAAATAACGATTGTTCTCACATAGTTACTTATTTACCGAACGAAAACGAAAATATTTTGCAATTTACCCATTTTGAGCGAAAATTAAAAGTTCCTTTCGTTGTGTACGCCGATTTTGAATCTTTACAAATTCCTTTTATGTCTTGTTTGCCTACAACGAATCGTTCATTTACAAGTGTGACTCACACGCATGAACCATATAGCTTTGCATATTTGATTAAATGTTCATATAACGATGAGTTTAGTAAATTTAAAACCTATTCCGGTAAAGACGCTTCACGTAGATTTGTTGAATATATTTCAAACGACATTAAAAAACTTTATGAGAATCATTTAAAAAATATAGTGCCTATGACTTCTTTAACGGATGATGAACAAAATTTTTACAATTCCACGAACGTTTGTCATATTTGCGAACAAGAATTAGATACTAATCGTGTTAGAGATCACTGCCATCTTACTGGCATGTATCGTGGACCAGCGCATTCTTCATGTAATTTAAATTTTAAAATACCCAAGTTTGTACCTATTTTTCTACACAATCTCACAAATTATGATTGTCATATATTTATTAAAGATCTTGCATTTGATGATGAGAAAATTGATGTCATACCTCAAAATAAAGAAAAGTATATTTCATTTACAAAACATCTTTTAGTTGATAAAATTGATGGTAAAAATGTTTATATGAAATTGAGATTTTTAGATTCCTACAGATTTATGAGTAAGTCTCTAGACAGTTTAGCACGAAATTTAAAGTCAGAACAGCTTACAAATACTTTAAACTATTTTCCAAATTTAAATCAATTTAATCTTGTAACTAGAAAAGGTGTATTTCCCTACATGTACATGGATTCCTTTGAAAAATTGTCTGTTACTAAATTACCCGATAAAGCGTTTTTCGATAATACACTCAATAATACTTCTATATCTGATGAAGAATATCTACATGCTCAAAAAGTTTGGAGCGAGTTTAATTGTGAAACATTAGGCGACTATTCTGATATTTATTTAAAAACGGATGTTTTGCTTTTAACTGACGTTTTCGAAAATTTTAGAATTCTGTGTATGAAAATATATAATTTAGACCCATGTCAATTTTTTACTGCGCCCGGACTAAGCTGGGATGCTCTTTTGAAAACAAGCAAAGTTAAATTGCAACTATTAACAGATATCGATATGATAAATTTCATTAAGAAAGGAATTCGAGGAGGTATTTCACAATGTTCAAATCGATACTCGAAAGCAAATAATAAATATATGTCTTCACATGATACTTCTTTACCCTCCAAATATATAGTCTATTGGGACGCTAATAATTTATACGGTCACGCAATGTCAAAACATTTGCCAACGGATAATTTTAAATGGCTTACAAATGAAGAAATTAGTAATTTATGCATTGAAAATATTTCTGAGAATTCACAACAGGGCTATATTTTTGAAGTTGACTTAGAATATTGTCACAGTTTACATGAGTATCATAATGATTTACCGTTTTGCGTTGAGTCTATTGCTCCACCAAATTCAAAACATATAAAACTTATTACAAATTTAAATAATAAAACAAAATATGTTATATATTACAGAAACTTACAACAAGTTTTGCAATATGGGTTAAAATTGACTAAAATACACAGAGTGTTAAGTTTCAATCAATCAAATTGGATGAAAGTTTACATTGATCTCAATACAAAGATGAGAATGAAAGCAACAAACACGTTCGAAAAAGACTTTTTTAAACTTTTAAATAACGCAGCGTACGGAAAAACTTTAGAAAACGTTGACCTTCGTGTTACAGTAAAATTAGTTACAAGTTGGGAAAATATCGCTAATAAACGAGGTGCAAAATATTATATATCAAAACCGAACTTTCACAGTTTATCTATTTTTAATGAAAACTTGGTTGCTATTCAAATGAATAAATTAAATGTTTTATATAATAAACCAACATATTTAGGTTTTTGTATTTTAGAACTTTCAAAATATCATATGTATGATTTTCATTATTCCTTTATAAAAAATAAATATCAAGATAAAGTTAAATTATTATACACAGATACGGATTCTTTAATTTATGAGTTTTCTGTTGATGATATATATAAAGATATGATGCAAAATTTAAATGAATTTGATACTTCAAACTTCTCACCAAATAATCCGTATTGTATTCCTTTGCAAAATAAGGCTGTACTAGGAAAATTTAAAGATGAATTAAGCGGTGAAATTATTTCCGAATTTGTTGGTTTAAGATCGAAATTATATTCCATTTTAACAAATGATTCTGAAATTAAAAAATCAAAGGGAATTAAAGAATGTGTGGTAAAAAATCAAATTACTTTTGAAGACTATAAAAATACGTTAAATTCAAACGAATCGTTTTATGTTCAACAAAATTTGTTTAAATCGAAAAATCATACAATGTATACACAAATTCAAAATAAAAACGCTTTATCTGCTAATGATGATAAAAGATATCTAATTCACAATTCTACAGATACATTAGCATGGGGACATTATACAATTAATAACTAGATGAGTAATTATATTTTTGTAATAATGTAAATTATTATTGTTAATAAAAATATGTAAGCTATAATATTACTGTTTCAATTATCCTAATCCTGCCTGTGAACAAATTAATAAAATAATTCAATTATATACAAAGTATTTATTATTACAATAATTATATCTTCATAATACAATAAGTATATCATGTCTATAAAACATATGCTTCCTTTTTTATATCGTTCAGTTCACTTTCGGTCTCATTTCATGTTTTAATTAACCTGTTTGCAAACCTAGGTCAAGATGTTGTTTATCTCTGTTTGAGAAGGTCAGAACAAAAATTCATGTACTTCCTTTTTTATATCAAGTAATACCATCTTCGGTTGTTGTTTTTAATTACCTCATGGCTTAATTTGGTATCACTGCTCTTAATTAATAAAAAATAATTCAATTACATTAATTATAACCTGTTTGCAAGGTTTGCAACCAAATCGGAATCGTGATTTAAATCCGGGGTCAATCGAGGTCAAAAAAAGTTGCGGTTGCTGGAGTCGTGGCTGTGCTTCCCTACTACTTCAACCTAAGCCCACCAAGACCTAACCACGGCCCATCTTTAAGAGAAGACACCAGACCGACAACTTGCTGTTCCATTACGAGATCACGTCCTCCTCGTACGAGAAGATAAGATTGTTCCGTAACTAGTCCACGTCGTCCGAAAACATCTGCTATCCTCCTGAAGAATCACAAGAAGACAAGAACCCGGTGATGTCTGTAAAGCATCTATCCACAATTGTATTATTACTACCATTGTAAGTTATTTATATTAACTAACAAATTTATAAAATTATTACACAATGGGATACTTCTAGAAAAGACTAGTAATAAAAGTATCGAGAGACCGGCACAGTCTCAACGCACAAATTAATGAATAGTAGTAGTTCATCAGAATCAGAATATCTAAATTCAAACTCAGATTCAGAAGTCGAATATACTCAAATCAATAATATAAAGATAAATTCGTTGAGACCAAGTAGATTAAATAATTCAAATTTAATAATGGCTACCACAACGTTATCAGAACTTAAAAATCTATCAGAAATTATTCCTTCATACCATGGAAATATTAAAATTCTTAACAATTTTATATCCGCTGTAGACGATGTATAGAACACATTAACTAATGTAACACTCAGTAATATCCAACAAACGTATATGTTCGGTTTAATAAAAAATAAACTCACTCACAAAGCCGCCGAATTATTAGCGGAAAATAAATTCACAACTTGGATTGAATTAAAAACGTACCTAAAAAATCATTTCTGTGAGAAAAGTACGGCAGAAACTATTTTACTAGAAATATTACAAATTAGAAATAAAATTAGTTCCGATAAAACTTTAGAGCTTATCTCACAAAAATTTGCACAATATAAATCCAAAATTCTTTTAACAGAATAACTGCAATAATTAAAGAAAATCAAAAATTAATAATAACATATTTTATTTCACTATTACCAATTATTAAACGAGGATCTTTTATCGGAAAACAACCTAAATCTCTAGAAGAATGCGAAATCCTCTAACGAAATGAATTTAATTTTGTACATCAATCACCAATGTTAAAAGAACAACCAAATTTTTCATTTAATATACCCCCTAAAAAATTTCCTGGTCAACAATTCCCGTCAAAACCCGTATCATTTACCACAGCTAATAAACAAACAACACAATTCGCACCAAGACAAAATTAAAAAAAAAATTACGAAACAAAACGTAATTTTCAACCACGACCCATGACACAACAGACTCGCATAACACAACCTATGTCAACGTAAACAATTAAACAAAATTATAATCTTGACGAAATTGATGACACAGAAATACCAGAACAATTTGACCACGAACACGAAGACGAAATTGAAGTAGATGAAGATTCTTTTTTAGAGATAAACGCCGAAAACAAACCAAACACGTAATGTCAAGCATGACCTATCACTTACCGTCGCTAAAAATTCAAAATTATATTATTCTCTTTGATACAGGCTCTAGTATAAATTTAATAACCCCAGAATTAGTCAAAATAAAAAACATGAAAACGTATTACGAAAAATGCACTTAAAACCGTAAACGGAAAAACTACAACAAGCGAATATGTTATAATAAAATTAAATAAAATTCCAGTAAAATGTTATGTCTACAATTTTCACAAAGAATATAACTTACTCCTAGGCATAGAAGCATTTAAAGATTTAAATATACAAATTGACTTTGTAAAAAATACCGTCAAAATACAGGGAAAAGAAAGAAATTTAGATAATTATCCAGAAATACTAAAACAAAATAATAATATCCAAATCAGAAATGAACATTTAAATAATTTAGAAAAACAAAAATTAGAATCAGTTATATTAGCCCATAATCATACAAAAAAAAACAACCCAATTACAAAGTTAACCCCTAACGAAACATTGCTTGGAAAAAATAACAAAATTATTCCCCTCATAAATGAAAAATTAATCCAACAATATAAAGACGAACAAACCGAATTGTTTGAAATCACTAAAACAAAATTTGAAACAGAGAATCAAAAACGTCATAAAGAAAACTATAACCCCTTAGAGATATCAAGAGAAATGTCCGTTAAAAAGAATCCTAGATTATTAAAGAAATTTAGAAACCCATTGCTTGAGAGAATAAAAATAAGAGAATACGACTCAACATTAGGAAAAGTAAAAATTAAAAATCAACTAGGTATGAAAAACATTCGGATAAATAGACTAAAACAACAAAACGTTTCAGATGCGTAGCTCAATTGATAAATATCTCACAAGATAACGGATTCTATCTGGCCGATTTAGGACAATGTAAATTAAAACCCTCAGAATAAATTATATATTTCAATTATAATATTACCCTCATATATTGAGAATTCATAAAAGTATCGAAATTAAAATCTATTCTATTAGAACAAATCTCTGATCAAAAGACATTATTCCAAAACTATATAAATATAATAACTTATATTCATAATGACTTCGAAAATTAAATTCAAAAACTTTTAATGAACGAGCAAAACGCAGTTTAATAAACGGAATAGGCAGTATCACAAAATCTACTTCTGGCAACTTAGACGCCTCCGACGGAGAACGATATGACAGACTTTTTGAACAAATAAATAAAAACGAACAGATACTACAGACACAAAATGACCAAAACATAAAAAAAAAATAAACAGAGACAACATTGACAAATTTAATGGACAAATAAAGAATCTTGAAAGTAACGAAAATCAATTACAAATTCATCTAAATGACATACAAATTATTCTAATAAAAAACCTTGATTGGTAAAGCAAGACAGACATTGATAACAAATTCCAAAAATTAATATTTCTTTTATAAAATATGAACGATTTGTGCAAAAAGATCGAAGTCAGCCTAACATTCTATAGCTCACTTTAGTTGAATCACGGAATAGTGCTTCCTTCTCTCTCTCTCAACAGCGAACGCGAAAGAGAGATGCCACGCGTTTCGTATGTCTCGACCGGTTTTCGCAGGTAATGACAATGCGCTTAATTTCTTCGTTCTTTATATATAATATTTTTGATAGTATAACATTTATTTGATTTTTAAAACATATTCAATTTTGAAAAAATAATCTTTCGTTTGACAAATAAAAAAGGAACTAATAAATAAATACAATACCGAAGACGACGAAGGAGCAAAACCATCTTGATTATTTTCAATTTTACCTTGTCGTACGCTACAATTAGAAGGCATAGTTTTTATTAAAAAAAAGTAAAAATTAATAAATTTTTAGTGTAAATAAAAACGAATTAAAAGAGTATGATAAAATGTAGTTAGGCAAAATAAAATATAAAAATGTATTGTAGGAACTCTAATTAAACACACAGATTTTTTTTATTAAATTGCAATAAATATTGCTTAAGTTTTCTATGTCCGTCTGTGCATTAATGTTGTTCTGACTTTATATATAGCATCTCTATAGAACTGATGGTTGTTAGTTCTTGAGTGTTCCACTAAAGCACATTCTATAGTTTTTTCTTGTTTTCACAATTTTTTTTATGTTCTGCTAATCTAATCTTTAAATATCTTTTTGGTTGGCCTGTACACTGTTGTCGCATTATGAACACGACATTTTGTAAATTAAGCTAGAATTAAATTCTTTTTTTAGTTTTATCTTTGATTTTACTATATAAATCATTACCTGTTTTATATTATTTGTAAGCTATGGTTAGCTCACATTTTTCTTTAAATAGTTTTATTTTAGGAGTTGAACGATAAATATATGGCATAGATACGTATTTTATTTCACTTTTGTTATTTCTTATGTCAATGGACTCTCATCTTGTATCATTGTTGTAAGACGTCTAGGAACGAAATTTGATCGTTGATTCCTAATTCTGACGTAAATTGTATATTTTTATGGAAACTATTGAAAATATCTTCTACTAATTTAATTTTATTAGCAGGTACAATTGTTGTACCAAATTTCTATAAATTCTAAAAACTCTTTCTGAGATATATTGGTTTTTAAACTAATAATGTTCCACTTTAATTTTATAACTTCTAATATTAATTCTATTAAACATAAAAACTTTTGACTAAAGACCACAACTCATTGTGACTATATGAGCCATAATAGCTTTAAACATATGTCTACTAACATAACTATACGAATTTGTATCCCAATATATATCTTAAATACTTATTCCTTATATCAATTTACCCCATCCCTGTTTATAAAAATGATTCCCTCGTTATGCTTAATAAAAAAAAATAAAGTGTGTATTACCCAGATAATGAAAATAAGTATGTTATTCATAACTGTAAATAAATCATGTATATTATAGTAATGGGGTAGGTGGCTCAGTGGTATCGAGTCGGCCTGTGGATCTTGAGAACCCTGGTTCGATCCCCACAGCCGACAAACAATTTTCACCAATTTAAAAAATCTACCCCTGTGGCTCCTCTACCACTAATATCTTTGGAGGCCGTGATTTGACGGCTGGTAACCGCACTTCACGCGAAAAAATATATCACTTACCGAGATCTGCTTAGACAGAGTGCCACACCCAGTGATGGGTAAAAGGCGTGATGATATATTTATTTATTTATTTAGTAATAGTCGATATATTAAAATAAATAAATGTATTATGAATATTGTAAGTAATCAAAAGAACGATAGTTGTTCATGATATAAAATTAGAAAATACTTGGGAACAGATAGAAATTACAAACGACTTAACAATTATAAGTCCCATAGAACAACAAATTCAAAGTAATTGTCAAACAAATATTGTGAATAAAAATATACAAGGAGTATATAAATTTAAACTAACAGAAGGATGTAGAATAAACAACTTTAAATTTAATATTATTCAATAAATTACAAGAAATATAATTCGAAAATTTCGACTCCTTCAACAATTTGAAAATAATTAATCAGAATAAATTGAAAGAAATAAAATCAGTAGATATAAAAACCGAAAATGTTCCACAAATAAAAGAATTACAAATAAATAATAACCTTCATTCTTACATATTATATTGTATTATTGTAATTATTGTATTGTTTATGATATGTTATAAATTTAAGAATAAATGTAAAAACCTATTGAAATAAAAAAAAGAATGTATTAAATAATAAATTAAGTAATTTAGAGACAATGGAATAACACCTTACAAGTATTGTAAAATTATTCAATAAATCAATATTTAATTTATATATATATATATATATATATATATATATATACAGGATGTTTCATAACTTCAGGTACATACGGTAATGGTATATGTTATTTGATATGCTGATTACGAATCAAAAATAATTTTCTTTAAATCGCAAATTTATTTTCCATTTTTCCCAGTCCAAAATTTTTCGTTGCCACTGCCACTGGGTGAATGATTATGTTAAAGTTTTTAATTCAATAAAATTCTATTATAAATAACTGCTAATAATTGAATTGTGTAATTATTCTTTCGTAGTACGTCAGTAGATCAATTTATTGTTTCTTCCCTTAAATATACGGCTGCATGCATGGTTTCAGCATGACGGTGCACCACCGCACTTTACACGTAATGTGCGGCAATACTTAACTCTAACCTTTGAGGATAGGTGGATAGGACGTGTTGGTCCTGTACAATGGCCTCCTAGATCTCCGGATCTAAATCCATTTGATTTTTATTTTTCAAATCATTAGTTTATGATAACCAGGAAGCTCCTGAAACTCTGGAACAATTGAGGGAACGAGTTGAAAACGCTGCTAATTTTATTAGACATCATAATTCGTTCAACGAAGCTTGCAGCGTGTCTTTAATTCACCGTGCTGCATTATGTATGGCAGAGAATGGCAACAATTTTGAGCAATTTTTGGAAAAATTAATCGAATTGTATGTGTTTTATTTATTTTGACATGTCAATTATTTTGAATACATAATAAACAATAATTATCGTTTCATTAAGAATAATTAAATTTTGTTTGTTTATTTTACTAGAATTATGTAATTTAAATTGTTGATTACCTACTTCATTGTTTGTGTTTAATAGGATAGCGAATCCAGTGCAGTACTATTAAAAATGTTTTAGGTAAACAACCCTTAATTTTTCGAATTTTAAGAAAATTCTTTTAAATTTGTAATCAGCATATCAAACAACACATACCATTAACGTATGTACTCGAAGTTATCAAACACCCTGTATATATGTTGTGGATGAAAAGTCATACTAAATTTCCTGCTTGGTATTCACCTGGCGCTTCTTCTGGAAAACTTCTTCTTAATTGGCAATATGGTCTTCAAATATTCTACCGACCAATATTATATCATCCAGATATACCAGACAAGTTTTCCACGACAGTCCTTTCAATGCGAGCGCATTGCAAAGGCCAAATGCCATTACAGTAAATTTCCATAGCCCAGATGCAACAGTAAATAACGTCTTCTTACGATCCGTTTCCTCCATACTCACTTGCCAATAACCACTTTTCAAATCCAAAGTTGAAAAGATTTTGGATCCCGCAAGTGTATCCAACTTATCGTCAATCCGTTATTAAGTTCCCGATATTCAATACAGAAACGAGTAGTACCGTCCTTTTTCTCATCACAGGTGAAGCCCATTTACTATTTGACTTTTAAATTACTGCGTCTAATATCATTTCATTAATTATTGAATCGGCTTCAATATGTTTGGCTAGAGGTAATTTTCTAAGTACTTAACGAATGGGTCTCGAATCGCCAGTAACAATCTTGTGTTGGACCATATTTGCCCTTTCCCTAAGAGCAAATATGGCAATATTCTTTAATTTAAAGACGTCAGGACATCGTTGTTTATGATATGTTATAAATTGTTCAGACGATACTGCAGGTCCTATTTTTACAGTTTCAGAATGTTGCATAATTGAGGCGACTGCTGAACAGTAGCCCACAACTGTACCTACCTTCAGTATTACGGGGAAATGATTAATATTCATTAGTTGCACTGATATTCTGGTGTTTGTAACGATAACACTTTTCGCAACCAAAATTCCGCGTCCTGTTTCTGTGTCACTGCATTTTCATTCCAAAATTATCATTTGGTCATTGCATGTATCTTCGTCTGTTCTTGTTTCTACGAGCACTACACTGGGAAGAGGGAGAGTCACGTCTTCTGCTAGGATAACCCGAGCCCGTATGTCGTCCTTATGTTGAAGAACAATCTGTTAATAATGTCCATGGCGAGAATACTTCTTCTTTTACATCTACCACCATGTGATGATTAAAGATGACATTTCCGATGGTGAGTTTGTCGTACACCTCCCCGTGTACATTTGCCCAATCGCCGGTGGCAGTTCGAAGTCTCCACTTCGTGGCTACTATGTCCCGCTAATTAATTTTTAAAAGATGAGCCCTAGCTATTGTTTTTGTAGCTCCGGTGTCCAATAATAGGAGGTGTACTCTCTCATTAATCTTCCCGTCAAAGAAATCACTGCTGGTTTGATCTTCAACGGCTGCTACTTGAGCGACGGTTTCAGGAGGCTTCAATGCAACGAGTCGAAATTTGCTCCTTTTTACCAACCCTCTTTAGTGTCTCGATTGCTTTTCCATTTTCTGGGGCTTGCCACATTTATTTCCGTCATGTCTCATTTTACTACATTTCCAGCAGCGGATCTATCACTTCTGTTTTTTTTTCTTCTCAAGACCATTCAGTACCTGTACCACGATCTCTTCCAGTGATGGGTGTTCTTCGTTCTCGGTACGTCCTTCCATAGCTCGTATCTTGGCCTGTCCTTTAATTTATTACTTAACAGCTTCGAATTCAAGGGCCTGTGAGTGCATCTTTTATGGTTTTCGGTCTTGCAAGTCTATAAATCTTTCGATGGCCAGGCTCTCACATATATAATCTCCACCTGCCGGATACGAAATTCTTACAAGATGCACAATATCCGCTTCAAAATCTTGTAGAGACTCATTCATCATTTGGAACCGATTTCTAAGTTGAGAGCGGTACAATGTTCCATGTGTTTCTGACCGTATCTCATTTTTAGGCGAGTAATTAGTTGCGTGTAGCTAAACCTGTCGTCTATAGGTATTGCTTGTAATACCCTTAAAGCATCTCCACGCAATGATATACTTATCATGGACGCTTTAATACTTGATATTCAGCCATGAACCATTGAAAGTGTTATGAACAGGGTCAAATATTCTTTCCATGACGATTCTCCATCGTAGGTTTGTACATTATGACGTTCGAAAAACTAAATAATTTATTAAACATATTTTTTATTTAAATAAAAAATTTATACACTGTTACATATTTTTAACGACAGATAAAAACTGTGATATTCAATTTGTAAGTTGTTTTACATTGGTGCTGATGAGCATTTAATATTAAATAATGATAAATTGAAAATACCCACATCTATAACTTTAATCAAAAATTAATTGTACCTAAAATATGTATTATTTTATACAATATATAATTATTTATTTCTATTAGCACAAAATTAGAATAAAACAAATAAGTATGACCTTTATAAATGGTTAATGCTGTTTTTATACCAAATATTGCGCATTTAAACTAACATCGAGTTAGAGTGATGGATATTTAATATTATATTTTACCATGTGCATACAAAATAATGTTGCCATTAGGCCATTTATATACCTATATAAAATCAAGTTCACTAAAATTTTCTGGTAAAAATTAAAATCAACTTTGTATTAAATCAGCTTTATATTCATTGGGTTAACATCGTTGAAATGATTACTCCAAAACCATTTTTTATAGAAAATATAGAATGGTTGGTTAATAATTAAAAATGTTTTTATTGCTGAAATCACATAAATTAGGTGCGTTTTGCAATTGAAATTGTGTTGACTACAACTGTGGTGCAGAAGGTAATTTTGTTGTTTTTACTGTTTTTGTTGTCGGATTTTCGGCTTTTACACCATATAATTTTGTGAGTGTATATCTATCATTTGGTGAAATAATATTTGACATATTTATTGTATTATCAAATTAATAATATGCATACATGATTGAATTTGCATAATAGGAATGACTTATCCCTAATCATGACTGATATGCAGGGTCGTCTTTTTGCCTAGGCAAAATAGGCAAGTGCTGGGGGCCCGTGACTCTGAGGGGCCCGAATCGTTCGACTAAAATGAAAAAAATAGACAAAAATATATACACATTTTACGTTTTAAATCATTTTCTCACCAACATATTTTTATAATTACTACATTTGATATGAATTCTATTGAGGGATGGCAGCTAGTAACACAAATGCAAAATAATACAATAATTATAATGTGACACTGACACTCCGATACAATGTATATGTATACAGGGTGGTGAATCGAATTGCGCATCATAGCGTTTTCAATGCTATTTTTCAAATTTTCAATTATTGGCTTCCCTAATTATTTTATGTAAAAAAGCTTCAAATAAAAGTTTATGGGCATAAATTTCTGCATCTAAATCAATAAACATAATTTGTATTGCACGGTGTGTAACGACAGAAATTAAATATTAAAATGTCGAAAGTTGTGTTGAAAATACAGACAGCCATGGAATTGAACAAAAAATAAATAAATGCTTGGCGTTTTATCTGTCAAAACGACAACGTTGGACGTTTTATGTCAATCGTCATATGCGATAAATTAATTTTAGAATTATTATCGAGAGGGAAAAGTTACAAATTAATTAATGTTAAGTTTAAGATATTTTTTGCAGACTTTTCTACTTTAGATCTAAAAATTATTAATACACTATCTAAAGACTTACAAGATTATTATAAAAACGACATTAATATTGAAGAGTTTGATGATGAAAATTATCAGTTTTTAAATTTAGCATTTAAAAATAATTTGAAAACTCCTCAATTTTATCAACTTTCCCAAATATCGAAATTATATTACGAATTTACTTAACGCTTCCAATAAGTAATGCTACAGGTGATCGGAGCTTTTCAGTACTTAAAAGAATCAAAAATTATCTTCGTAGCTCATTGTGCCAAGAAAAATTAAGTTCTTTAGCTTTATTATGCATAGAGCAAGATGTATTTAATAGTATTTATGTGGGAAATTGTAAAATTATACAAAAACCAAGATTTGAAAACTAAATATATTAACCTTAAAAAAGAGTATAGGACTAAGGTAAGCTCAGCTAGAAAATCGTATAATCTTAGGTGCCTTTCCGACTCATCTAATAAAATGAAAACCACCTGGTCCATAATAAATAATGAGACTGGTAGAACATCAGATAGACGGGAATGCTCTACTATTTACTATTTCTCTTCTATCGCAGCTAATATAACTAGAGATATTAAACCCTCTAAAAATGATTATACAGATTTCCTTTCGAAACTTGGTAAAAGTAAAGATACAATATACTTGGAGCCAACTACTCCTTACGAAATAATTACTATAATTAGAAATATGAAATCTAAAGAATCGACTGATTTATACGGAATAAACACTAAATTAATTAAAACTATTGCCGATTGCATTATACACCCACTTAATGATTTATTAAACAGTTGCTTAGAGTTCGGAGTTTTTCCCACATATTTAAAAAAAGCCAAAATTATTCCGCTACACAAGAACGGATCTCGCGATGAAACCGAAAATTATAGACCTATAGCAATATTGCCGGTGTTTTCAAAAAATTTTGAAAAAGTCATTTTTAATCGCGTCCTCAAATTCATAAATTGTCATAATATTATTTCAAATGAACAATTTGGTTTTCGCGAAGGGAGAGCAACCACTGACGCTATACTAAACCTAATTCAAACTGTCACAAAAGCTTGGGAAAATAAAGAAGTTTGTAGAGCTACTTTTATAGATTTAAGTAAAGCTTTTGATACCATACCGCACGACATATTACTAGGCAAGTTAGAATATTATGGCATACGAGGTTTAGCAGCGAAATTATTTGAATCTTATCTCACGGATAGAGAACAACGGGTTTCAGTTAATAACACACTAAGTAATTATACAAAAATTGATAAAGGCGTCGTCCAAGGCAGTATTTTAAGGCCATTGTTGTTTACGATCTATGTTAATGACCTATCTATTAACATGAATTGTAAAACCATACAGTTCGCAGATGATACAACTTTCATCTGTTGTAATGCCGATCCGAAAATCTTAGAGGATAGTTCCGATACTATATTAATCAAGCCGTGAACTGGTTTGCATCTAATAAGTTAGTTTTAAATAACCAGAAAACAAACATATTAGATTTGGTTAGTAGTAATGTAATCAGAGACTTTTCAGTTAAATACTTAGGTATGTTAGTAACATATAATTTAAATTTGAAATGCCATATAACTTTGCTGAGTACAAAATTATCAAAATGCTTATATGCTCTACGAAAAATATATAGTATTGTTGGGCCAGCGGCTGCTAGAATTGCGTATTTTGCCCTTTTTCATTCCAAAATGACGTATGGGGTAATTGTTTGGGGACAATCTCCTCATATCGAGCGGATTTTTCTACTACAAAAGCAGGCACTAAGAATAATTTCTGGTGTTGGTTCTAGAGATTAATGCAGAGAATTATTTAAACAGAACAAAATTCTAACTGTTTATTCTCAATGTATTTTACAATGTGTAATATATATAAAGAAAAACTTGCCCAACTATAAAACTCACGCTCAGTCTCATGAATTCTAATTTGATTAATCCAATAATTATGTTAAAAAAAAACTAAAGTAAACAGCATAAACTTAAAAATATTTAATAAATTAGAACATGAAATAAGAAATTTAGAAGTAAAAAAATTTAGAAATATTGTTTTCCAAAAATTAATTGCTAAATCATATTACAACATCGACGAGTATCTGACAGATACACATTTCTGAACTTTTATTATAAATAAAATGTAAAATTTTTATACTTCAATTAGGTATTATGTAATTTTATCTTGTTTTTTGATGTATGTAAATTTGTACTTATATTATTATATTATGTGACGTACTGTGCATGTATTATTGCTTTACAGTAAATAAATATTATTATTATTATTATTATTAAGTATGAAAATATTATAAACATTTTTGTTAAAAAAAAATCGAGGAAAGTTCCTGTATAAGTACAATAAGGGGGGCATCTGATTATAGAAAACCCTTGGTCTATTACAAATTAGTTATTTAGTTTTTTTGTATCTGTCAAACATGGTAACATAATTTTTCTCCCTATAGTGCATACAATTTCAAATAATGGATATAGTTTTTGAGAAGGTACATATTAATTTGATGAAGTAATTTATATAATTAGCTAAACATAGAAAAGTAAACCAAATTTTATTCTCTTTATAATTTTACAAAATATATAAAATAAAGCAACATTTATTCAAAAATTTGAATATATTGGAAAGTTTGAAACATTTTTTTGTATATAAATTTCGAATAAAACTTTAATTTTTAACCAGTTCTTATTTTCTAATTCTACTGGAAATTTCTCTATTAGTGCTTCACACTCGAGTTTCTTAGGTGTTTATTTTGATTTCATATGTTCTGCAAAGAATTGTTTAGTTATTTTTTTTCTGTTCTTCTGTCCATGGTACTAAGTTTCTTTTCTTTTTTACTCGCAGATTTTTTGTTTACAAATTTCCTTCCACGTCATTGTTTTCTTCCTGAATACCTGAATCTTCGTTTTTAACTTCTTCTGTCTCTAAAAATTTTGCACCATGTTATCTCCAGTTTCTTTTTCATCTATTTCTATTTCTTCTTCCATATTTAGATCTATCTCTTCTAATGATTTTCCTTTCAAATTAGCAGCAGATCCCTTTTCCATTAACATAAGTAATTTTGATAATTTCGCTGTTTGATAGACATCGTCAGGGAGACGATACTATTTTCTATGTATATTTGATGTGTGACCCATAAAATTAGCCAATTGTTCAATATCTCCTTCGGACATTTGGCCTAGACCAAACTAATTTATCCTAAAATGGGTTTTATGCAGTAACATATATATTTTAAAGTTCAGATAATATATTTGAGGAGAGTTCATTCTAATTCAGATGGGTTTATTTTAATAAAATTTTGTTTTTATATGATATTAGGGTATTTTCGTATTGGCTCCTGTACTCAGAATCACTTAAAACTCATTAATCTAATTCTTAATAATAATTAAAAATAATTGGTATAGAATCTTATTGTATAATTTTCAAATTAACGTCGTACGAGTAATTATAAGTTTTCTTGCACGGAAATGTATGAAATTTAATTATTTCATAAACTTGCAATAATTTTGATAAAAAATATTATGGCCAATTAAATTATTTACAAAAATCCTCTTACAAATAAGTGAATCTATACCTGATATTCTACGTAAGATGTGGCTGTTTCAATACGAACCATAAAAATAAATAAAATAAAATAAATAAATAAATATATATATATATATATATATATATATATATATATATATATATATATATATATATATATACCTGAAACATAAATGTATGGTTTATTTAGTTTTTTGTTACATTTAAAATATATTTTTCAAATAAAAGTTATTTGTTTTTATAAAATTTTAATTTAATAGGGGGGTGGGGGCCTTAAATATTATATTGCCTAGGGCCCAGGAGATGCTTAAGGCGGCCCTGCTGATATGTACTAATACCAAAAAGGATGATAATTGTCGATTATAATTAATGTCTTTATCATAATTCCATATCGTATCAGCATCTATATGTATTTCAACTGTGTATTGATTGAAATTAGGACTATATGTATGACCTAATACACCACCAAAGCCATCTAAGCTATCTGAATAAAAATACTGGAAACGCTAATTTGCGTAATTAAAATGTCTCAAACTTCAAATACTAATTACAATATTTGCATTATAATAATATAAATAAATGCTATATTTACAAGTAACTCCTATAAATTAAATAGTGCACTTATCGTATTGTAGCGAGTACGGCTCTGTTCCGACTGGAACAGTCGACACGTCATAGTGTGTAGCACGTTTACTGCTGTCTCATACGCAATAGACAAGTCCTAACCTGTTCGCTCTGCGTCATGTGTTCCAGACGCTCTCGTATATTCTAGAAAATCTTGTTCCAGTATATAAGGAAGAGTTTCGGCCGGCGACAGGCATTCTGTATTTGAAGTGTGAACAGTGAAAGTCGTTGCTAAAATACTTTGTTGTGAATATAAATACGTGTTGTATATAAATATATGTCTTAGTAGTTGTACTACATTAGTTTCGCTTTAAAATAAATATTTTGTTAGTGTTTTCCTTACTCGTGTTTTATTTAATAATAAACTTCACCGAACCCGAAATTGTAATAAACGTTACAATTGGGGTCAGGTGTGGGATTGTGTTTTGTGAATTAAAAGTGAAGTTTAAGTGCAAATAAATAAAAATGGGTTCGAAAATGGTAAATCTAAGTGATTTAAAAGTGCAGTCACTCTCAAGAGAGAATTAGAAGAACGTGAACTGGGTACTACAGGCAAGAAAAGTGTACTCCAAGAACGACTTCGTAAATTTTTGGTTGAATAGCAGATACTTACGAATTTAAAATTCTTGGCGATATGGACTCCATGTACAAAAAATTCTAGGTGCTTGGAAAATAAATTTGAAAAAAATTCCAGATGTTTGGAAGCCAAATTAGAAGAAAATTCTAGAAGCTTGGAAACTAAACTAGAAGATAATTCCAGAAGTTTGGAAGCTAAATTTGAAGAAAGTTCCAGAAGCTTGGAAACGAATTTGGAAACTAAATTTGAACAGAAGTTTAAAAAAATTGAAGAAAAATTTAAAGAAAAATTGAAGAAATCGAGGCAAGATTAGCAATATTGAATCCGTCATTGATCACGAACAGCCAAATGTCAAACAAATTAACGACTTGATTCAGAAAACGCCATCCAGTGACCAGCCATTTAATAACAGAAAAGTAGAAGATTTAGTGACAGAGGAGAAAGAATCGCGTAGATTCCATATGAAACCACCACAGTTTGATGGTAAGATTTTTTGGTCTAATTATTACGCCCAATTCGAAGCTGCCGCAGAATCTAATGGATGGTCATCATCTGAGAAGGCAACGGCTTTAATAATTGCGCCACGTGGTGACGCAGTGGATATATTGCAAACAATCCTTCCAGAAGAGCGGCAGAACTACCAGCAACTAGTAAAATGCTTGGAAATGCGTTATGGACACGCACATCTGCAGCAAGTGTATCACTCGCTGTTGAGAAATCGCTGTCAGAAATCAAACGAAAGTTTACAAGAATTTGAATCTGATATCGCTTCTCTAGTTCGCCTAGCATATCTTGACACCCCAGATAGTGTGTTGGAACGACTGGCTGTGCAAGGGTTCATTGCTGGTCTCCGAGATAAAGAAACCAAGCGGGCCCTGATTCTGTCTCGTTCGAGTAACCTGTCCATTGCCCTGGCCAGCGCATTGGAATTCGAGGCGACAGAACACGCTTCAAGACGGCAAGGCAATATTCGCACAATAGAGGGCGTAGAGGAAAATCATAATGAGTCTATGGAGGAAACAGCACGGCGTGTCATGACTGAGATGTTGCCAAAGAAGAGACAACTTCGATGTTGGAACTGCGGTGAGCTAGGGCATGTGCGAAGCCGCTGCGGGGAACAAATAAAGAGCATGGCTGCGGAAAACTAAAGCGGGTCGACGCAAGGGGGCGAACGTCGATCCATCATAAAGATGCCCTGAAGCTAACTGGACATGTCGCATCTCTACAACCTAGACTAAATAGCAATTTGGATGGATTGATCGACGGGAAACCACATGCCTTGCTGATTGATACAGGTGCAACGAAAACCATCATCAGACCTGAAACTCTCAAGAAACCGATAACGATTGAATCAACAAAATGGCGACTGCGCACAGCAACAGGGTGCGCGGCTACCATCCATGGCGAACCAAACATTACCATCTCCATCGGAAATACACGAATTAAGCACCGAACCCTGGTAGCTGACATTGAAGACGAATGCATTCTCGGAATGGATATCATGAACGCAAATGGTGTCGAACTAAATTTAAAACGCGGAATACTTAAGATCAATGGTGAAGAGATCGTTTTACATCCCCGAGGAGAGGACACAGTACGTGTAACCTTAGCTGAAGATACTGTCGTGTTAAATCGAAGTGAGATGATAATAATAAAAATATATTATTACTATAAATTATTTGTTATAAACAAGTCAACCATATGCTCCCTGGATGATGAACCCAGATGGATCGGTTGAACCACGGCTAAACTCAGTGAAAATGGGGGTGAGTCGGAGAATGTGATCGGTAGATAATAGGGCGCCAGCCGGCCTGAGCCGCGACCGGTTCAACAAAAGTATGACGGCCGACAAAATTCGGGATACCTCCCAGGACGGGACTACGAGAGGTGTCAAGTATTTCAATAACGAGAGGGGAATGCGGGAAATTAATAAATATATTGAAGCAACTAACGAGAGAATTACACGGGACACAATAGTTGTTATTACAAGCTGACTGGATCGTAAATTCACTTAAGCTAAAAACGAATAATGACATACACGTAGGCGGGGCGCCGTGTCTCACAGTAGCGACTAGGACTGCGGTGACGTCGACACCTAAAATGGTGCTAAAGTGACTCGGCGTATGCCGACGTAGGACGTTTCACTGGCCAATGATTCGTTTACGCGGCGCGACCGAACGTACGTGACTACAGAATCGCAAACCCTAATAACTATCGCGTCGCATAAGCGACACACCTCGTAGGTGACCACAACGTCACTACAAATGACTCTAACAAAAATGTTCTTAACTGGATTTTCACAAATAACTCTGTATCTACTATAGTTATCTCGACAATCGTTAACTCAATTATATCGTGAACAATACGGTACATAAATCGAAAATATGACAATATATGATTACAAAAAAATGAATAAAAACAAATGATTCTGGCGTAGCTGTAATGGCGTCCAAGCGCTAACGGGAGGGGTGGCAGCAGTGGCACAACTCGATCTGCCAGCAGGATGTCCAAGATCGTCAATTCCAAGATGGCGGACAATCGCGTGGAATGGGAACGTCATGCAGCGTCACTTCCGCTACACGTGGTCTTTCCCAATTGCTGGGCTTTCAATCCCTTAGTAATACTTCACAGGAATCCTCCAATGCAATGCCAGGAACACGGAACACACAGAGCGAACCAAAAATGGCGCGAACAGGCTGACCAGCCACAAAAATACTTAAACACGTAAAACAAAACGTACATAAAAATGAACGTAGACGTAAAAGTGAACGTATACGCAAAAAGCCTGAGTTCTTGGGCGGCTTTCAAGTGGCAGAAAATATGTGAACTTTTCTATTGGAAACTTAATCCGGAACAACTCCATTGAATAATGCAATAACCCAAAATGCAATATTCACTATAATGGTACTATCTCTGTAATCCCCACAAGGGTATTTCGCAAACAAAACTGGTTTGCCGAAATCTAATTGAAATAGCCCAACTTCCAATATCAAAATCTCACACTTCCGCAACAAAGGTTGTTCGAAAAGACAAAAAAAGAATGAATTCGTTCGAAATTGAACCTGTGAAATTCTGCCAAGAAAAGAGAGCGAGGCGCGAAGACAAAGATAGCCTCCGCCTAAATTTGAACGGTGCCGGTAAAGAAACAAAACTAGGAAACAGTATTATCGATCGAGACATGATGATTGTTATTGATTAGCAAGGAAAATGACAAATTTAAAACAAAATAAATAAGTGTAAAATAAATATTATACTTGGAATAAAATTAAACTAAAGATGAAAACACAAACTATTTATTTAATGAACTCGCACTTTGAACCAGAGCTAACTTCGCTGCGCACGACCACTAATTGAGTGACAGCTAAACAAAACAAAAGCAACGTGCCTAACCAAAAAATAAAGCAACGATAGCAAGAGAAATGAATTTAAGTTTTACTATTAAATGGAATACTACAACGAGAGCGAAATCTAAATAAAGCTAAGTATCAGAAGGATCTAATCGGTCGATATCTAATCGATAATTAAGTTTCAGGTGCTGATACATAATAAACAATGAACAGAGTGTAATTCGAAGGAAGGCTCAAAATAAAACGTAACAAGCTTGTTTCCAAGCTTCTAGAATTTTCTTCTAATTTAGCTTTCAAGCTTGTTTCCATGCTTCTGGAATTTTCTTCTAATTTGGCTTCCAAGCTTCTAGAATTTTCTTCAAATTTATTTTCCAAGCTTGTTTCCAAGCTTCTACAATTTTCTTCAAATTTATTTTCCAAGCTTGTTTCCAAGCTTCTAGAATTTTCTTCTAATTTGGCTTCCAAACTTCTGGAATTTTCTTCAAATTTATTTTCCAAACTTCTGCAATTTTCCTGCAGTTCCTCCTTCAGAGTTTTAGAATTTTCCATAAGTTCTTTCAGATTTTTGGAGTTGGAGTCCAAATCGCCCGGAATTTCGAATTCATAAGCATGACGCAGAGCGAACAGGTTCGGACTTGTCTATTGCGTTTGAGACAGCGGTGAACGTGCAGCAGACATGTCGACTGTTCCAGACGGAACAGGGCCGTACTCGCTACAATATGAAAGTATATACAAACTTTAAAAAATGGTGTATAACAAAAAAAAGTGACGAAAATCTCGGAAAATGTTCTCCTAGTATATTTCCAGGAGCAAGCAATTAATAAGAAGGCATCAAGTTTATGGGCCACATTTTCAATGCTGAAATCAACTATTTCATTAAAAGAAAATATAGATATTTCAAAATATTTTAAGTTACTTGCATTTTTAAAGCGGCAAAAAGCGTCATATAAGCCAAAAACGGCATCTGTATTCTCTAAAGAAGAAATTAATAAATTTCTAATAGAAGCACCAGATGAAGTCTTCCTGTCAACGAAGGTAATTTTTTCTATTGTGGCAATAAAATTCTATAAAACTTACTAATTCATACTAATTTGTCATTGGCGTGGCTGGCGCTTGTAGAACCGATGAACTTTGCAATATGCACATGAGAGATGTCGACATTCGAAATGACATACCTAATTATCATAAATATAACAAAAAGCAAAAATGGATCCTCGAGAAAATTTGTCATGGTAGAATCTTTTTGGGTCGAAATAGTAAAAAAATATTTAAGTAAGAGGCCCACTCCTGACATGGAAAAAGTATTTATTTGTTTCCGACTTGGCAAACCTACAAAACAAAACATAGGACATAATACAATTAGCAAGGTGCCAAAAGTAGTTGCAACATTTTTAAATTTACCCAATTCAGAAAGTTACATCGGGCATTCATTGCGACGTACTTCCGCAAAAATTTTGGCAGAAAATGGGGGTGACATATTATCTCTAAAACGCCATGGAGGCTGGAAATTTGCCACAGTAGCAGAAGGCTATATTGAAGAATCCCTCGCTGATAAGAAAAGGATTGCTGAAATGGTACAAGGAGCATCACTTCCAGCAATTGTTCCTATAGTCAGTGAATGTGAGCCTCTGATCCCTTCAACATCTTCTTGTCCAAGCCCCATACCTCAACCGAAGCCGTCAGAAATTCAAAAAGCTACTATAAATATGCCCGTAGGTCATTTTGCTGCAAGTTCATTAAATATAGGAAGCACTCAAACTTCATTAAACACAGGTTCTGCAGCAATAAATATGACTTCCCACAATTGTACACTCAATTTCTACTGTAAATAAATAATACTATTCATGTTTTGCGGTTTTTTTATATAGATACGCAATAATAACCCTAAAAAATACAATGTAAGATAATTAAATAATATTATAATAAACATTTACCTTTTCGAGAATTTAATAATAAATACTACAATAAATAAATGCATAAATACATATTTCATAAAGTAACAGTATAAAGTACACTCTCATTTAAATGTGACAGGTACAAATATACTGTATATTTGTACATGTCACATTTTATAAACTGTAATTTAACTGGAATTGCCAACTTGAAATTAGGCGGCAATTTTAAATTCAGAATTAATACCTTCCTTGCATTTAATGAGTTAAATAAATTCAGAAGCTTGAATTTCTTTGAAAAGTGACAGTTCTCATTATTTACCTAGGTTAATAATAATCCATTATTGACCGTTGTTAAAGACGCGGTAGAAAAAAACAATTTCACGACTCAAACCGAACTCAATAATGGTATGTTGCTAGGCTAGTAGTGGAAAAAAACTATTATGGGTGCACATGTTCTTTACAGACACAAATATCTCTCTGGGGTAGGTCCGCAGTTAGTTGTTCTAATATCAAAGGAATATGCAATCTACCACCATTACTGCCATCGCTACCGCTTCTTCCACAGCCGCCACCAACGTTTATCGAATGCTTAAAGATTTTAGCTGGAAGTTGGAGAACATTCAGGATTCACAGGTAATATTAACCAATTTAATTAAAAGACAGCCGTGTCAAATTTAGTGTGATAATGATGACGTTCATACAACACTTACAAAAGTGGTGAAGTATATTAATGAGTTGTTGGATGATCAGGGTGTGATCTTTAATACTTTGGTGCGGTTACAAGTATCGCTACAGTCTGTGCATGGTTGTAGTCTTCCTCACAAACATTTTCGTTTCTGATTAAGCTGTAGAATTGTTCTTGAGTTGATAGTCTGTTTTCATCAAGTTTTTCCCAGCAGTCTAAGTATTCATAGGGAAAAACTCCTTTTCTAGTTAACAATTTAAATTCTTCTTCACCATCATAATGACTTATAGTGATTTTTTCTCAGAATCCTGAAGATATGCTGCCATGAATCGAAACGAATCAATAAATTTATTTTGGTATCACGCACATATTTTGTGAATGAAATATATCGCTCTTTGTTTATTGCAAACAGATAATAAACTGTGCATCGTATCCACTTACATTATGAAAAATAACTGGAATAGTATGCGATTTTCTGTAATTCAGATTGCAGGACTTGTGCGAAGGCCCTCTGTAAAGTGACGTAAATTGTGATTGGTTCCGTACCTTCACATTAGTCTCGTTAAATGGCTTTCTATAAATGTGGCATATTATTGCCACATCAAATTCAAATTCTTATTCACACGTTAGCTTCCGCATAGGTTGAACATTTTGCATTATACTATTAATATTAACAGCCACTATATGTAGCTCATCGATAAACCATTCTTGACACTTCTTCCTCCGATACATACGGAATTTTAAAAGTTATCATCATAACAACTTTTTAAGTAATATGCTATACTGAATGGAATATGTTTATGTATAATTTTAGTATTTTTATCAGAATTATCTTAATTTTTTTCTAAAATAGATTCCAGATCAGAGTAAATTACAAAAGGAACTTTATCCTGATATTGTAAATTTTTGAATATTAAAATTTTATTTTTCTTACATGGAACTTCAACGCGACACTTGTTTATTTGTCTACAATACCCCATATGCTTCGTTAATCATTTTTCTGTTGTAAAATTATATAAACATCTATCGCAGATCCCTTTTCGGTGTTGTTTCATTGATATTTGTTTACTTACTAAACGTAATAAAATTATTATCCACATAAAGTGGTAGCAAATTTTGGATCGTAAATTTTTCACAATATTGATATCGTCATCATCGCTTATAATTTCACCTTCATCTTCTTCGTTGGAATTTATCATAAGCAAATGAATAGCTTTTTCGAAATTTTTCTCGCTTAAATAAACCGGTTTATTTTAAACTGGAGGGATCGGCATAAAACGATTAAACGTCTCTGTCCCATATAACTACAATGAAATTCTATTAGTGCAGCTACCACAAATCGCTTAACGATGGTCACAACAGGTAATTTTTTAAGGGTCGTATGCAGCCTAAAATTAGTCTTGTTTTTTCCTATGATTGACCATTTAAAAATACCGGCGAATGGAGCTGTACAATCCTGTGCGAACCTTGTGAAACCAGTTATAACGGATTATATTTTAAATTCCTTTGTAAACGTAATTGTGGTGCATTTAATCGTTTCATGCCGATCCCTCCAGTTTAAAATGAATATAGTATACGATTAGATGTTTTCTACCATGTTTCTCCAAAGTTTAAACATTTATGGAAATACTATTCATTTCTTCAAATCTTGGGATATCTTTCATTTTAATTTGAAAACTGATTCCATCATATTTTAATACTTTATAAAAATGTGGATAAGAGCTAACTCGATCTGAATGTGTAGCTGCCGGATGAAGTGTTGATACTGTGGCTTAGAGAAAGCAAAACTTATCATCGTTTTTGACGTTGACTACAGCTTTTTTTCGTTATATATATTCTGGCAACTCAATATAAGTACCCCCTGTTATCGGTGTATACTTGTTGATGTATCATTTTAAATGCATAATTTCATGTAATGCTCACCTTAAATCCTTAATTCCTTTAAATTATGTACATAATTAAAATCTATTTTTTTATCGCGGATTTTTAAATCCTTTGCTTTACAAATCCTACAAATATCATCATTGGCTTAACAGTGCCCATCAGACCGCAAAGGTACATCACGTCGCTCATTCTATTCGTCTACAAGAAGTACTTGCTGTCCTTTTCACGAAGAGCACCCGAAACTTGGTCTGCATCATCCCAACAAAAGAAGAAAGAAGACTTGATGTCCTCTCTTAAAGGTCACGTCTAATTCATAAAGAATAAAACGAAGAATCCGGTGATGTCCGTAATGCATCTCTTCGTCAATAATTACTTTGCACACAAAGAGATCAGTCTAGTCAAAAACTAGTAACAATCTGATCGGGAGACCGACACAGTCTCATACATACAAAAATAACAATATATGTTTAGCGACCAATAGTCGACCAGTTCAGAATCTATAGATTCAGAATCAGAAGAAATAATTTATGCACAAAATAAAATTTCCATAATATTAAAATCCAGTATATTAAGTACACTTAGTAGAGATGAAAAACTATCGATAGTACAATCGATACATCGATAGTTTTTTTAAGTACTATCGATAAGTAATTAAAAGAAAAAAACTATCGATAGTATCGTTTAGTAATTATCAATTAGTAAGTATCGTTTAGTAACTATCGTTTAGTAATTATTGTTTAGTAACTATTGTTAAAATAAAATATTTAAAAATAAAAGTAAATTACCTTATGATCAAGGAGTAATTCAAATACGTGGGTTATTTGCGGACCATGTTATGCTAACGTGTTAAGTATGAGTTAAAAAGATTCCATCTACATTTAAATGATATAATTCAAATTATATTCAATATCGTTATTTTACAGTAACTGTACACAAATATTAGCTGTAAATCGATTGGTTGTCGGAATACTTTAAAGGGATGAAAGACAAAGTGAGATTTCTAAGAAATTTATTACAGGGTGACAGGTACGAGATAATTTATATTCAGTTGTTCTCTGATGTTCATTGAAGTTTGTGCTGTAGTGAATATTATTCTAACACTGGAGGTAAGATAAACATGACTTAGTTTTATTTAATTTAAAAAAACAGACGATGTTTCGCCCTGTATTTAGGTCCATTTCAAGTCTAAACTATTTAGGTTGAGGCATTATTGTTTAGTAACTATCGTTTAGTAACTACCGTTTAGTAACTATCGTTCAGTAACTATCGTTTAATAACTAGAACTATCGTTTAGTAACTAAATCTATATTTTAGTAATTAAATTCACTATCGATAGTACTATCGATATATCGATAGTTTACTGATAGCACTATCGAACAATCGATAATTGAAATTACCGATAGTTTTTCATCTCTAACACTTAGCCACAATAACATGGCTACCACTAACTTAGCAGAACTTAAAATGCTAACAGAAGCAATTCCGCATTATGACAGAAATATAAAATTTCTGAACGATTTTATTAGAAAAATTTCTACTTTACAAATTATCTAATTTGTATTCTAATTTAAAGGAGAATCTATATCCCAAATTCAATCAAAATTGTATTTGATCTGATCACAAATAAATTGACTCATTCCGCCATATAAATGCTATCAGAAAATAATTTCACGAATTGGGAAGATTTTAAATTAACACAAAATTTCGCCGACAAAAGCACCCCAGAAACCATATTAAAAGTCATAACTAATATCAGATATAAAAACAACTCTTTAGATACATTAAAAGCAATACATGAAAAATTTCTCAAATATAAGTTTGAATATAAAACGAACCAGAACCAAATTCAAAAACAGAATTTGTTTTTAGAAATAGAAACATACAATCTGCAACTATGTAATGTCCTCTATAACTAACGAATTACCAGTACTCAAACAAGGCCCATTTATTATATTATTTGATACAGGATAGTCAATAAATTTCATACATCCCAACTTAGTTAAACATTTACAAGAAAAACATATCAAGAAAAATTAACGTTCAAAACAGTTAATGGAAAATCTACATGTTCTGAATTTACAAAGATAACAATACAGAAACAATCAATGAAATGTCATATTTTTAAATTTCATAAAAAATACAACCTACTGTTTGGAATAGAAGCATTTAAATTATTAGACATCCAATTAAATAGCAAAAATAATAAAATTTTGCACTTCAAAAATAAATTAAACAAAAATCAGAACTAAATATTGTAGAAATTAGAAATTCCCATTTGAACCATGAAGCAATACGATTGCTTATTTCCAAAAACTGGTGAAAAATTATCACATACAAGTATACTAAAACATAAAATTATTTTATCAGATAACACCCCAATCCATACAAAAAATTAGAGACTACCCCAAATTTATGAATCTGATATAGATGAATATGTAAAAATATTATTAGAAGAAAAAGTTATAACTAAGTCTTACTCCTCTTGGTCCAGTCCCATATGGATAGTATCAAAGAAAGTAGACGCTTCAAGTAAGCGAAAAATAAGAGAGGTAATCGATTTCAGAAAATTAAACTCTTTAACCAAATATGATAAATTTCCAATAGCCAATATTGACACTTTGCTAGATCATATCGGTTACTCCAAATATTTCACAACCCTAGACTTACACTCAGGATTCCTCCAAATAGAAATGAACCCTGACGATATAGAAAAAACTGTCTTCTCTACACCATCCGGTCATTACGAATTTACTCGAATGCCTTTTGGATTATTATTAACATAACCTTGGGAGAATTAGTAAATAAAATATGTCTAGTATGCTTAGACAATATTATATTTGGAAAAACGCTCGAGGAACATTTAGAAAATATAAAATTAGTTTTTAATAAATTAAAACAAGCAGTCTAAAAATTCTAATAGATAAATCAGAAATTTTACAAAGCCAAACGAAATATTTGGGTTGTATAAAAACTCAAGTAGGCATAAGAACAGAACCCTCTAAAGTAGATAATTTAAACATACCAAAAACAAAAAAGGAAATAAAATGTTTTCTAGGAACTATAGGCTAGTACAAAAAATGTATACCTAATTTTGCAAAAATTACCAAACCATTCACCTTATGTTTAAAAAACGTAAAAAAATTTATATATTAATGAAGAATTTCGAAATTGTATTAATAAATGCAAAAACATACTAACTGAAATACCTATGTTACAATTCCAAAACATTCATAAAGACTTCATATTCACTACAGGCGCATCAGATTTCGCTATAGGATCAGCTTTATTGCAGAAAAATTAATCAGGAGAGGAAATGTCCATAGCTTATTTTTCCAAAACATGAAAACACTTCCGATCAAAATTACAGTACAATCGAAAAAGAACTATTTTCGATAGTACAATCAATTAAACACTTCGGGCCATATCTTTACGGTAGAAAATTTCTAATCAAAACAGATCACAAACCTTTAGTCTGGTTATTCAACATGGAAAAACCCAAACCAAAAATTAATGCGCTGGAAGAGTTAAACGAATACAATTTTGACATAGAATACCTACAAAGAAAAATGAACATTCTTTCAGATAATTTATCCCGACAAAAACCAAAAACTCAACTAAACTATGAAATAGATGTTGCCACAACCTCAAAAATATTTGCACATTGTGTATCAAGAAAAAAGGATTGGCCAAACAAATAAACAAAAATTTCGATAGAAAAAATTATTTTAAAAAGAGAGACATAATAATTCAAAAATTAAATAACCAAACGATTATTCATTTAATCACGAAAGAAACATATTCCGATTTATCAACCCATAAAATTTAGACAAACTTTTGAAGAATCTTAGAGATTATCTTATTTTAAATGAAATTTCCGAAATAAATATACCCCAAATAGGTTGTGGATTAGATAGACTATCATGGGATAAAATAAAAAACAAGTTAGAAAAAAATTTTGAAGACGCGAGCATACAAATAAAAATTTACTCATTGCCAGAAAACAATCAGTTAAAAAGCTCAGAAAGCGACATCAATACACAATTAGACCCTGAAAAATGAGTAAACGGAATAAAATATGTAAACGATATACTTAACATAGCAAACAATCAAATTACTTTTGAAACATATGAAAGGGAGACTGAGATAACAATTACAATAATTTATTTGAAAATCAAAAATAAAGAATAATTTGTAAATTCAATAAACAAACATTTCAGAAAGATTTATTATAATTTTTTTTTAAATTACTTAGTACCTAACATAAGATATTTAGCCCTATTTAAAAATGAAAACCTAGATTTAGAAATTTCAGAAATAATAAAAGAAAATTTTGAACATAATACCATAAACATAATAGCATGCAATTAAATAGTCGAAGAAATAAAAAATCCAGAAGAATAATTAGAAATAATTATGGAATTATTTTAAAGAATTACAAATCATAGAAGAATACTTACTACAATAAATATGTTAAAGGAAATATATTTTTTGCCCAAAATGAACAAAGACATCTCAGACTTAATAAATAGATGCGAGCTTTGCAAACTTAATAAATACAGAAAACCGATGCCTGCCATAAATAATTTAACCCCAACACCAACTAAACCATTTCATATTTTAAATTTAGATATATTATCATAAGAGACCGGATATATAGAAAATATGCTTATGCTTAATATTTAAGGCATTAAAAATATAGAAGGTTTGTAAATAAGCGACTGTGGGTAGGAATAGAAAAGTAATGAAAATACGCAGGAATCCAGTCAGAAAATTATACAGTTTATTTACTGAGCCAACGTTTCGTTGCCAACCGCAACTTCTTCAGGGCATAGCAAAATATGTGTGTAAATAGTTAACAGGATAAAAAAAATAAAAAACAGAACATCCAAAAAGATGTAGTCAAAAGTAAAAAACAAACAAAATAACGCCAAAAGCCTCATTGAACAGTTGAAAAATTGAAAAACGGTGAACAAGTTCTAATAAATATGTCCTATAAACTAGTTAGGTTAGGTTAGGTTTTTGCTCGTTACCTAACTAGTTTATAGGACATATTTATTAGAACTTGTTCACCGTTTTTCAATTTTTCAACTGTTCAATGAGGCTTTTGGCGTTATTTTGTTTGTTTTTTACTTTTGACTACATCTTTTTGGATGTTCTGTTTTTTATTTTTTTTATCCTGTTAACTATTTACACACATATTTTGCTATGCCCTGAAGAAGTTGCGGTTGGCAACGAAACGTTGGCTCAGTAAATAAACTGTATAATTTTCTGACTGGATTCCTGCGTATTTTCATTACTTTTCTATTAAAAATATATTTAAAAATCTGTACGAATCAAATAAAAAGTAATAAGATAGACCAAGTTTTATTATGCTTTATTTTGCTTTTAAAAAATTTGTGTACCTATTATTATTTTTATGCCTATTTCGAGCCTTTTTTTACTTTTGACGTGAATTTTCAAAATTGATTTAATAGAAAAAAAAAATTCGCTACGCCACTGCACAAGAAATTAAAATACGAACGCAAACAATTATTTTGCCAAGCGAGTTCAAAAATCGTAAGTTTTATTTGCAATTACAATTAGAATTATTGTGTTGACGTTACTTTCATTTAACAGATTAATTATGACAAGAAATACTATATAAAACAGCATGAAAACGTCACTGCACCAGGAAAAACTTAAATTAATTAAATCTCGAACTAAGAAACAAAAAACTATTGGCACATGTATGCAATCTATGGCAAATTTAATTTTAATCTTTGCAAAGCTTTGATAAAAGCAAATATACCCATTTATAAATTGCAAAACAAATATTTCAAAACGTTTTTAGAAACATATTGCGCATTGCACATTCCTGATGAAAGCCATCTCCGCAAAAATTATATTAGTTCAATGTACAAAGAAGGTATTCACGAAATAATAAATATTATTGAAAATAACTATATATGGATATGTGTAGACGAAACTACAGATGTATGTGGACGATACGTGGCAAATTTAATAATCGGAATATTAAATGATGAAGATTCGTCAAAGAGTTTTCTAATAAGTACGAATAAAGTAAGTAAAACAAATGATAATACAATAACAAGATTTATTCACGACGAATTGACCCAGTTTGCCAAATATCCCATTACTCCCGAAACTATTTCTAACAAGATGGGGAACATGGTTAGATGCCGCTATTTACTACACAAATACCTTAGACAATTAAAAAAAAATGAGTAAATGAATTTCCAGCAACATATAGTAAAGCAATTGAAGATTGTCAGGCCGTATTTAAAGAAGTATATATAGATCAGCTCGACAGGCCTTGGAAGCCCTGGGCTTGCTTCACTACTTCTCTCCATTCTTGTCTGTTGTTTGCTTTCAATTTTTACTTCTTTATTCCTAACATCTCCAAATCCTTCTCAACATCTTCCAGCCATCTTTTTTTCAGTCTACCTTTTTTCATTTTGCATCTTGTTTCCTACTTATGATATTTTTCGGTAGTCTTCCCTCTGGTAGTCTTTGGACATGTCCTATCCATCTTATCCTTTGCATTTTTATTTGTGTTGTGATATTAGGTTCACTGAAGGCCTCTTCCAGTTCTTTGTTTGTTTGTCTTCTCCATTGTTCGTTCTCTTTTATTCCTCCATAAATTCGTCTTAGCAGTTTTCGTTCCCATATTTGTAGTGTTTGCTTCTCTTGTTTTGTTAAAGTACATGTTTCACTCGCGTATAGAACGGCGGGCCTTATAATTGTTTTATATATTCTTTTCTTTGATTCTTTTGATACATTTTGACTTTTTAGCAGTCTGTGTAGCATACCTATTGCTTTATTACCCTTTGCCAGTCTTTCTTTGATTTCTTCTTTCATTTCGCTTTTGGACGAGATTCTGGTTCCTAGATACGTGAAGCTATCTATCTTCTCGAATCTATATTCGTTTCCTTGTTCAGTGGTTATTTTTAATTCTTCGTTTGGGTTACATGGTTTTGCACTCATCGTCATATATTTTGTTTTCTCCATGTTTAGCTTTAGTCTCAATCGTCCTGCTTCAGAGATTAGCCTTTTAGTAACTGCTTCCAGCTCATTTTTTGTTCTTGTGGCTATCGCAATGTCGTCCGCGAAAGCAAGAAATTGATGTCTTCTATCGTATAGTAAAGCGTCCTGTTTAGTCTTCCTCTTTTCAATATCGCCTCTACGGCTAGGTTAAATAGCGTTGTTGACAAGGGGTCTCCTTGTCTTAAACCTGTTTGGACTTCGATTGGTTCTGATTTAAGTCCATTCACTCTGACTTTACTTTTAGTGTTCTGTAAGGTTATTTTGCTCATCCTTATTAACTTTCTTCGTATTTCTAGTTCATTCATTGCCTTTATTAATTCTTTCCTGACCACTGTGTTGTATGCTTGCCTTAAGTCGACGAATACATGTCAAGTTCTTTTTTCGTAATGTACGACTAGAAGTTCTTTTAAAACAAATATCTGGTCTACGGTAAAACGGTTTCTCCTAAACCCTGCTTGGTGTTCTTCGACGATTGTTTCTATTCTTTCTTTTATTTCTTGATTAATCCAGGTCACCATTACTTTATATACTGTGTTCTGCAGAACTATTCCGCGGTAGTTTTCACATCTCGTATTGTCGCCCTTCTTGTGTATAGGATACAATACCGCTTCCTTCCATGCTTATGGTATTTGTTCTTGTCTCCAACATGTTACAATTAAATTGTGTATTTACTGCCATAGTTTTACTCCGCTATGTTTGAACAGTTCCGCTGGTAGTCCATTGTCTCCTGGGCTCTTATTATTTTTCATGTTCAATATTTTGGTTATTTCTTCTAGTTCTGGTTCCTTTACCTCTTCTTCCTCCTTATTCTCATCTATGTATGGGGTTGTGGAGGTGTCTGTTTCATTTTTGTAATTTGCCCACCTTTTTATCCTGGCTTCATCTTCTCCTACTAGATTTCTATCTTTATCACGACAGTAGAGTTCTTTGTCTAAAGCTTTCCTTTTCCTTTTAACATTTTGGAAGAAGTTTCTTTCGTTCTTTTTATTGCAATTCTCTTCAATTGCATCCATTTGCTCTTTTAATTTCTTCCGCTTTTTGCTTCTACATATTCTTTTATATTCTTCTCTTCTCCTGGTAGTTTAAATTATCGGGTTCCTGTCTAGTTTCTATATACTTTATTCTTGCCTGTCTGCCTTCTTTTATGGCTCGTTCGCATTCTTCATCGAACCAACTACTCTTCATTTGATTCTTTACTCTTGGTCCTAAGAACACACTCGCTGCGCTTTTTACTTTATCTTGTAGTGCCTGCCACTATTCTTCATCGTCTTTTCTGGTTTGTTTTCGTTCGTATGACTTTCCAATTTTAATACATATTGATGAACCGTCTGTCCCTCTTACAGTTTATCTAAGTTGTATTCAAGCCGTGTTATTTTAATTTTATTTGGTTTTGGTCTTTTTTCTTTTATGTTGTATCTTACTAGTATGTGGTCCGTGTTTGCTTCTGCTTCTCTGAAGCATCTAACGTTTGTGATTAGCTGGGTATGTCTCATTTCGATTAGTACATGGTCTACCTGATTAATCGTGTTTCCATCAGATGATATCCATGTACCCTTATATATGTCTTTACGTGTTGTGACGAGTTATGGCGGCCTCGTCGACAAAATGTTGACGTGAGGTTGCTCGGGCGCCAACGGTCGGATAGCGGTTTCGGAGACAATAGGGTTTTCAGAAAGAAACACAAAGTTGGTAAAAAATGACGAATTGAGTCTTTTTTAAGCACTGGTGTCACTACAGAAATGTCGTTGATTATCAGCAGGTGTAGGATATACCGAGGAGGGATCGGGGAATACAGAGGCGACGTTTTTGGGAAAACGACGCCTGGCGTCGGGACGCCGGTATGTCCGGAGCGACGGTCGGGGCCCGCATTGTAGGCCTGCAGGTTCAGAAACGGCGAAATCGCGGATTGGTCACAAATCGACGCCGGGCGTCGCGGCGGTGGGGTTTCCGTAATAGCGGCTGCTCGAATCGTGATGATCGCGGTGAGTGGTTTTTCACTTTTTCCGGAAAATCGACGCCGGGCGTCGCGACGGTGGGGTTCCCTGGACGACGGGTGGTGTGTCGGAAATGATTCCGCGACGCGTCTCGCGGAATTCGACGTGGTGCACTCCGGCCGTACACGCAAACTCCTCACCGCAACGTCTCGGATTGCTCACGACAGATGCCAAAGTGATTTGTTCGGTTGTCGCACAAGAGTTCCTAAAACGGAAGGTAGCACGCGACGAAGTCGCGAAGTTACGGAGTGAACTCCAGCCGTGCACGCAAAACGCCTCACTGTAACGTCTCGGATTGCTCACGACAGATGCCAAAGTGATTTGTTCGGTGATCGCACAAGAGTTCCTAAAACGGAAGGTGGCCCGAGACGAAATCGCGAAGTTACGGTGTGAACTCCGGTCGTGCACGCAAAACGCCTCACTGTAACGTCTCGGATTGCTCACGACAGACGCCAAAGTGATTTGTCCGGTGGTCGTACAAGAGTTCCTAAAGCGGAAGGTGGCACGCGACGAAATCGCGAAGTTACGGTGTGAACTCCGGCCGTGCACGCAAAACGCCTCACTGTAACGTCTCGGATTGCTCACGACAGACGCCAAAGTGATTTGTCCGGTGGTCGTACAAGAGTTCCTAAAGCGGAAGGTGGCACGCGACGAAATCGCGAAGTTACGGTGTGAACTCCGGCCGTGCACGCAAAACGCCTCACTGTAACGTCTCGGATTGCTCACGACAGACGCCAAAGTGATTTGTCCGGTGGTCGTACAAGAGTTCCTAAAGCGGAAGGTGGCACGCGACGAAATCGCGAAGTTACGGTGTGAACTCCGGCCGTGCACGCAAAACGCCTCACTGTAACGTCTCGGATTGCTCATGACAGACGCCAAAGTGATTTGTCCGGTGGTCGCACAAGAGTTCCTAAAGCGGAAGGTAGCACGCGACGAAATCGCGAAGTTACGGTGTGAACTCCGGCCGTGCACGCAAAACGCCTCACTATAACGTCTCGGATTGCTCACGACAGACGCCAAAGTGATTTGTTCGGTGGTCGCACAAGAGTTCCTAAAACGGAAGGTGGCACGCGACGAAATCGCGAAATTACGGTGGGAGCTCCGGCTTGTAACGCAAACGGCCCACAGCAACGTCTCGGATTGCTCACGACAGACGCCAATGTGAGTGGTTCGGTGATCGCACAAGAGTTCCAAACGGAAAGTGGCACGAGACCTCGAGGAAGCACAGTACGGTACGGTAAATAAACAGGAGTGCTTTTCTTACCTGAAGTCGGAGTGGCCTGGTGACTGGAAGACGGTAGCGGAGATGTCGATGCATTCACAGGTGAAATCTGACTGTCTTGGCTGTCTCGGCAGCGCGGCTTATATACTGTTTTTGTTAATTAAACGGGTCCTAGGGTGTCAAAGTTTGTCCGTCCTATGTTAACATATAGGGCGGATTGGTTATAAACGGAAACTGGACTACCCGGTCCGTGATCCAGTTTAATCAGCAATTTTCCGATTCGCGTCTTACTCGTAAACCCGGTGTTGATTTTTCGCGTCTCTAGGTTGTTGCGTTCGCGAGATATAGGCGTTTTCGCGATCGTGATCTATATAACGAACATTGTGACAAGCACACTTCGTCACAGTGTGAAACATATGCTTTTTACTATCATGTTGCTTTGTTCTGCAAATTCTATTAGTTTTTCTCCATTCTGGTTTGTGACGTCATGCTTACTTTCCTTTCCTATTGTTGGACGATATCTTTGTTCTTTTCCAATTTTTTGCATTTGCATTCCCTACTACTATTTTGATGTTATACCTTGGTATTGCGATTCTAGATTTTCATAAAATTATGTTTTCTGTTCTAGGTCTTTGTCCTCAGTGGGTGCATGTTTATTTATAATGCTTAGCTTTCTGTACCTAGTTCTTATTCTTATATAACACATTCTTTCTGAGATAGGTTTGAATTCCATTACTGCTCTTGCCCACTTTTTGTCGACAAGAAATCCTACCCCTAACGTTCTACTTTCCCCTCCACTGTTAAAAAACACATATTCATCTGTCTGTATGATTTTGTTTCTTGTAAAGCTGCAATAGCAATTCCATATTTTTTTAATTCCAGAGCAAATTGTTTTAGTGCTCCTGTGCTATACGTCCCTCTAACATTCCAGGTAGATTTTTTGATTGTTTTTGTACTTTTATTCTCTTTGATATCAGTTTCTATTGCCGTTTTCGTTGTTTGGGTTGTATCATGTTCTTGAATTTGTGGGATTCCAGTTATTGGTTTTTTGACTTGACAAGTTTATCCTCCCTGTCATTCCAATCCCATACTTTGTTTCCTTGAATTAGTTTCCTGTATCCAAATTTAACTATTATACCTTTCTCTCTTTCGTTCCGTGTAGTCATTTTTATCTTCTTTTGTATCTCCCTTTCTTCCTTTGTGAAATCGTCTTCTATATATATGTCGGATCCTTTTAGTTTTTTTTGTGCCATTATTTCTTTTTTTTCGTCCAAGTTGACAGCTTCATTACAGTTAAATGGTTGTCTGATCTGGTGGTTACTTTCCGTGTCTCGTTAACTTTCACTTTAACTCCCATTTTGCTCTCTATTACCATATTATTTTTCCTTTCCGACTTGTCTATTCTTTCTATTTTCATCTGCATCTGGTTAATTTTTCCCTTCAGTTCTTGGTTCCGCTCTTTTATTACCTTCAGTTCCTCTCCGTACTGCTTTTGCTCGGTTCTCAATTCGGCCATTTCATGCGTCATTATCTTAAACATATCTTTTATTTCTTCCATGTCTCGTGATTTCTCCTCCTTATGCTTAGTTGTGGTTCTTGCGATTTTTTTTGTTGCCTGGAAAATATTAATATCAACTGCTTCCTTTTTCTTTTTTTTTCTCATCATTAGTTGAGCTATCGCTCTCATTTCCTGTAACTGGCATCCTTTATCGTGTTTTCTCTAATGTCGTTTTAGGCTGAATACGGTCCTGTACTATCTGTACGTTGCGCCGACAAACTCAGCGGTAGGTAGGTAGTTCTGTTTTGAAGTGTGGTTTATCACTATTCACCAGAACCGGACTTTCTTTATTAAAAGAAGTAGAATTACAAAATAATTTGGCATTTATTAAGAAAAATTACAATTATATAAGTGGATCAATAAAATTACTTGAGAAGTAGAATTTGTCTATAGTTACTGCAGTGCAGATCATTAAAGATTTTAAAGATAACACGTACATTGTACCTGGATATACTGGTCAAATAATTAAAAATAAATTAAACGACGTTCTGCGTAAAAATTAAGGATTCCACACTTTACACAAAATTGCATTAATTTTAAATGGAGAACTTATATAATTACAAAATTAAAATTTGCACCAATTACAAGTGACGACGTGGAAAGAAGTTTCTCAGCTTACAAGAATATGTTAAGTGACAGAAGACACAACTTTTCAATGGAGCATTTAGAACAGCATTTAACAATCAGTTGTTTTCGGGATTAGTAGTGTTTTTGATGAAAATAAAATATTATTTTAGTAGTTTTTCATTTTATAAAAGTTTTGTTTATAAATGTGTCTTTAATGAAAATAAAAAGTTTTGTTTGAAAATTTATTTTTATGAAAATAAAACATTTTAAGTTATTGTTATTAATTATAATAATTTTTGTGTTATTTTTCTAATTTTTATGCCTTTTTCATAATTTTATGCCTTTTTAATACTTTTTTTGTCTGAATTTTATTCCTTTTTAAGTGCCTTTTTCTGTTTTTTTGGTTTCTTTTAGTCCGGTCCTTAATTATCATTGGATAAAAATCTTTTTCTAACAATATATGATTAGTTTTTAAAAATGTTTAATTGCGCTACATGAAAGAGAAAAATGCAAAATCTATAATATCACATTTAATCCAGTATTTCCAAACGTATAAAATCCCACAAAAAATTATAAGTGATGCAGGATCCGAATTCAAAGACGAACTATTACAAGAACTACTAAAAGTTTATAATATTGTAACGAATATGGTCCTGTTCCCTCTGGAACAATTGATACAACGTACTCTGCCGCGCGGTTAGCGCTGTCTCATACGTAATACAGAAACGAGTCCAAACCTGTTTGCTCTGAAACCATCGATGTATGACGATAGCGCGTTTTGGCGATGCGTCATGGCCGGTGTGTTCAAATACTCCTATAATGTACCCGTGATATTATTTTACAATGTTCCAGAAGTACTTAAATATTGTACAAGAACTTGTGTCAGTACAAAAGGGAGAATTTGGGCCGACAGCATTCAATCGGTATTTGAACTGTAAAGAGTGCAAGTCGCAAAATACTTTAATGTGAATATAAATACGTGTTCTCAATAAATATGTAAATTCCAACACACTCCCTATTATGATCTTTGTTGTTATTTTATTTTGAGCTGTCAATAGATACGTTACATTTTAATTGATTTGACAGTGCAGTAATATTGGTGTTAAATAACGTGTAATTTAATTATTCTTACAGGTATTGTTTGTTGTCTTATTTTGTAATAATTATTATTTAATCTATTGTGTTTGTATTCTTACAGAATTAATAAAATCAGTTATTTGAAAACCATCTTACAAATTAAATTACAAAGTTATTAACTAAAAAGAAAATGAATAAGAAAAATGAGAAACTGTTTGTGCATATTATAAAAAGAAATGAAGATGATTATGAGTTGCAGGATTATCTGAAGATAAAATATTGTGGTACACAGTACCTCTAGAATACAAGAATTTGCAGGGTACTTGGCGCCTGGGTTCTGAAGCAGAATGTGGCACCCCGGGGCGTGCGCCGTAGGCGAAAATTTTGAAGCACAAAAATGCGATATGGTACTGAAAATACGTGGAATTTTATGCTCTACGATACAGAAAGAGTAAGGCAGTAAGCCGACACGCCGTACTATGCGAAACTTGCGTGTAGATTTAGAGCAATAAGCAAACTCATGCCAAATAATATGTTATTCACCTTAGCGTAGAATAATAGAACATTTTTTGTCTAGAAAAATAAATATTTTTTAAATAAATATTTTATTATATAGTTTCTCATAAAATTAAATAAAAATACAAAAAAAAAAATAAATTAGTTCACTTCATAGGTACATTCTAATATACCTAAACCTAATTAAAACTATATAGTTTACATTTTACAATTGCACATAAAAGCACAAACAATTATACAAATAACAAAATAACATATCAATACATGTAAATTAAATTTACAATAAAAATACTTAAATACTCACTATACCGCGCGTTCCACGTAAAGGTTGGCATAGGGAAATAACATGGGAAAAAAGGTTTTTGTAAATAAAAAGTGTCCGATAAAAAATTATGGTATAATATTGCACATGACCATACTAGACCTATCCACACACTTTATTTCATACAGATTACTTCATTTTAATGCCACAAATTAGAGAAATTTATGAAAATAGTTCGAGAAAATCGCCTACTAATTATGATTTTTTGTGACAGCTTTGTCATAGAAACAGAAGCTGTCACTATAACCGTCAAGATTTGTTGTGAATATTAAGAAATCTTGACAGTTAACTTTATATTTCAAACATTAATCACATTACTTCGCGATCTTTTGTAATTAAAGGCCTAGTACGATAGTAGGTACCTACATTTGGTATTCATTTAATTACTTTATTTATTTTACAAATAATATTAAGACGCAGTATTATACTCATATTTATTTTAACTTTTTACCGTCTGCCGCTCTTTTATGCTGGCGCCCGGGTTCTGGGAACCCCAAGAACCCTGGGTTGGAACGCCCCTGAGAATTTGAAACATCATCAAATATTATTAACAAAATCAACAATTAAAAGTGCTGTTTCTGCAATAAAATCAATTAGTGGATATCGAAAAGTGGGTGTGAAGATAGACGAAAATTTAGAAAAAGAATATTTTGATGAAGATGGTAATCTCTGTTATATGAATATTCCGTTAGAGGAATCCAATTTTACCATGAAATCTAGCTCCGACTTAAATAAATCAAATGCAGGTTTGTTTTTAATTAAGAAAATCGAAGATTTAGAAGCTAAATTAAGTTTAACAAAACTTCATGAAATCGAAAAAAAATTCATCTTAGATAAATTTGATAAGACACAAAATCCTACAGAATGGTTAACACGGTATGAAACTGAATGTACAAGACATCATGTAGAAAATGATATTAAACGGATCGAAATACTTCGATTTTTTGTAGTAGGTCCATCTAAAGATTGGTACGAAGCAAATATGAAGAAGATTGGTTTAGATAATTGGCCAGAATGGAAACATTCCTTTTTAACTGTATTCGTCGACAAAGGATGGAGTAAAATTAGAAAAGCTTACAACTATAAATATTTAGGTGGCTCATTAGTGGAATATGCATTAGCAAAAGAAAGATTATGTTTAGAAGCTGAGAATAACTGTACAGTTTTATCACGAATAAACATGATTGTTATTGGATTACCAATAGAAGCACAAAATGAATTAGATCGGGAAATAATAACAACTATAGACAAACTATTTATGAAATTAAGAAAATTAGATGACTCATTCAGTAATCAAAAGAAAATAGTTACATCAGAATTGAATACAAATAAGAAACAATATAGAACAAAGGAGAAATATGATGAACAAAAAAGAAAACAGGTGAAAATTTAAAAAACCATGTTTCATGTGTGAAGCCCTTGGGTGGCCAAATCGTTACCATCCAACTACTGAATGTAGAAACAAAAATTTATATGCAACAAAAACACAAATCAATTTAACAGAGGTAGATAATAATGAACGAGAAGAATTGATGAAAATTAAAGTTGACAAACATTTAAACTAAAAGGCCCGGAAAAATTAAACTCATTGATTAGGATAAACGTACTTATTGATAATAAAATGAAAATTAAAGCAGTATATGACAGTGGTTCAAATGTAAGCCTAATAAATCAAAGAGTTATAGATGAATTAAAAACAAATCTAATAAAACACAAGAATGCTTTAAAAACAATCAATGGGTTAAATTTTAGTTCTGCCCGGGCTAAAATAATTCTAAAAATTGGAAATATAACAAATGCAATAAACACCTATGTAGTGAGAAATAACAAATTTTCATATGATTTATTATTGGGTCTGGATGCCATCACTAAGTTCAAACTAATACAAGATGAAAATCTGCAAATATTACAAAAAATTGATAGGAAAAAAACAAAAAAAATAGAAGATATAGAAACAATGTAAAATAAAAGTACAATAGAAGAGGATAAAATTGAGAAGATGGTTAAAGAAGATAAAGATGAACAAATTGAAGTTAGCTACAACGAAACAACAGATGATAAAGAATTTAATGTAAAGCTAAATCATATAAAAGATGAATATAAAAAAGTACAGATTATAAAATTAATAGGAAAATATGAACATATATTTGCAAAGAACAAGTTAGATGTTGGAAAAGTGAGGTCAAGAGAAGCAGAGATACAGTTGATTAGAGATGAATATGTTTACTCACGCCCATATAAATGTAGTATACCAGATGAAATGGAGATAACAAAACAAATAAAAAAATTATTAGAAGATTTTAAAAGAATAATCAGATTCACCATATGCATCTCCAGTAACCCTAGCATATAAGAAAGACGATGGGCGCCGAACAAGACTATGTATTGATTTTAGGAAGCTAAACAACTTGATAATTCCAGAATGTTATCCATTTTCAATAATAAATGATGTAATTGATAAGGTATCAAATTGCAAATATTATACAGTTGTTTACATAAATTCAGCGTTCTGGTCAATAGTCATTAAAAAGGAAGATCGAGACAAGACATCGTTTATCACGAAACTGGGTAAATTTATGTTTAAGGTTTTACCTTTCGGACTAAAGAATGCACCAGCAATTTTTCAACGGATTCTCTCAAATATAATAAGAAGAAATAATATGGACCAATTTTGCATAAACTATATTGACGATATTTCAATATTCTCTAAAACATGGAAAGAGCATATAGATCATATTACTAAACTATTACAGGTCGTTGAAGAAGAAGGATTTAAACTTAAATAAGAAAAATGTACTTTTGCAGCAAATTCAGTTAAATATCTAGGACACTACATACAGGAAAATAAAATATCACCAGCACAGGAGAATTTAGTTGCAATAAAGAATTTAAACAGACCAACAGATAAATCAAGCGTACGTAGCATATTAGGATCAATAAATTTTTATTTGAAATACATCGAAAACAGTGCAGAGAAATTTGAACCATTACAAAGATAATTGAGAAAGAACGTAGAATTTAAGTGGACAGAAGAATGTGAAAAAAGCTTCAACTTAATAAAAGAATATTTATGTTCAACACCTATTTTAGCAATATATGATATAAATAAATATATATATATATTGAAACAGATGCTAGCTACAAAGGTATTGGGGCAACTCTAAAACAACCTCAAAATGATGGGATATTGCACCCAGTTGCCTATTTTTCGAGAAAATTATCAGAAAGAGAGAAAAAAATGGATATTATACATCTAGAATGTAAAGCAATTAAGGATGCAATAAAATATTGGCAATATTATATAATTGGTCGAAAGTTTAATGTATGTAGCGATCATAAACCATTAGAAACTCTAAAAACAAAGTCTAGGACAGATGAAATATTAGGTGATATGGTTCACTATTTATCCCAATACAATTTCAAAATTATTTACAAAAAAGGAAAAGAAAATATTTTAGCAGATTTATTATCCAGACAACCAGTATTAGAATACTTTAAAAATGAAGATGTAATTAAGGTAGTAAATTTAATAGAGTTAAATGAGATAATAAAGGATCAAGAAGAGAACAGTAAAGAACTAAATGCAGCTAAGAAGATTGAAAAACGACAAAATATTATATATAAAAAATTAAAGGATAGATCAAGAATTTTTGTTTCAAGCAAATTTGGGAAAAGGTCGGTCAAACTAGTGCATGATTATTATGGCCATATTGGGGTTATTCAAATGAGAGAAAAAATACGTCCAATCTATTATTTTAAGAATCTAGACAAATTAATTAGCGAATATTGTAAACGCTGTTTCATATGCAGAGAAAATAAAGTAAGACAAAATAGACCAATTGGTTTAATGTCAAAACTGGGACCAGCGGTTGAACCATATGAAATAATGTCGATAGATTCTGTTGGGGGTTTTGGAGGAAACCGGTCACCAAAAAAATATATGCACATTTTGGTTGATCATTTTAGTAGGTATGCCTGGGTCTCAACCACAATAGGTCAGTGTGCAAGAGATTTTATAAATCTTGTAAATCCTATTGCACAAAAGAATCAAATTAAAATTATTTTAGCCGATCAATATACTGGATTAAATTCAAAAGAACTTAAAAAATACCTAGAAAGAATGAATATAAAATTAATTTTCACTTCTATAGATTGTCCACAATCCAATGGACTAAATGAAAGGTTAAACCAGACCTTAGTAAATAGAATAAGGTGTAAAATAAATAGTGGCGATACTCGAGCTTGGTCAAAAATTGCAGAAGACTGTGTAACAGAATACAATAAAACTATTCACAGTTCGACAAAATTCGAACCAGAGTATTTACTAAATGGAAAACTATCATCAATTTGTCCAGTTGACATTCATCAGCGTGATCTAGTTAAAGATAGAGAAAATGCGTTTTTAAATTCAATGAAGAGTTATGATACAAACAAAATAAGAGTAGATAAACAACGGAGGAATTATGAATTTAAAATTGGAGATCATGTATATGTAGAAAATGGAAGTAAACTAAATAGGAAAAAGACAGATAAAGTAAGAATTGGACCTTTCAAGATCTTTAAGAGGATCTCATCAACCTTTTATGAAGTGGATTATGGAAAAAGAAAGAAAGAATCAAATTGTTTCCAAAGTGACCTAAAGACCCCTCTTTAGATGTATATTCCAACACACTCCCTATTATGATCTTTGTTGTTATTTTGTTTTGAGCTGTCAATAGATACGTTACATTTTAATTGATTTGACAGTGCAGTAATATTGGTGTTAAATAACGTGTAATTTAATTATTCTTACAGGTATTGTTTGTTGTCTTATTTTGTAATAATTATTATTTAATCTATTGTGTTTGTATTCTTACAGAATTAATAAAATCAGTTATTTGAAAACCATCTTACAAATATTTTATTAGCGTTTTCATTGTTTGTGTTTTTATTTAATAATAGACTTCACCGAACCCGAAATTGTAATAAACGTTATTGTACGCGCGTAACTCTATGGAAGTGAGTGGAGAGGAAAATAAACACTTTGTGAACAACACCTTGACATGTTTATTGAAATAGTATACCCTGAGTATCATTCAAGACTGCTCTTGAACGATGGCGACTGAAAAACGGATGCCAACGAAATTCCCTGTACGACCGCAAGAAGACGCGCGAGCCAGCAGATCGCTGACTGGCCAGCGCAGGAACGGACTTCGCCTCAATTCCGCAAAGCGCGAGAAAACGCCCAAACATACTGCCCACCTTGGCGCACAGGCGACAATAACTACACTGAAGTGGAGGTGACGCGCAGAGTCGAGCTGCGAATGATACAGAAACAAGCAAAAAACAATAAACAAAACAAAGCAGAAGTTCTTGGAGGCCAGTCGTGTGCTGCCCACCGTGGAACGGGGCGGGCGAGTGGCTGCGGCAAGGCGACATTCTGCTAGGGTGCTGCGCTCATCTCCAGGGTTGCTGATTCGACCGGAAGTGGGCTGAGCTTCGTAACTGGGCGGCGGAGCTCGGTGGCGGCGGTCTTGACAGTGACCACGCGCACCAAGCCCTTTCGGTCAGGGTGGATGGCCGTTACACGACCAAGAGACCACTTCCCAGGCGGCAGGAGAGGGTTCTGCACGAGTTCCATCTGACCGACGGCCAACGAGTACGTTGCTGCAGATGGTTGAGGTACTGGGTGCACCATTTACGCCAGAAGTGTTGTTGCAGCAGCTGGACAAGGCGCCACCTGAAACTGAGGGAACGAGTGGTGTCGTGGAGCGGAGGTTCGGGTTCCGTAAGGAGGGAGGACCCGACGAAGAAGTGCGCTGGGGTCAGCGCGGAGAGGTCGGAGATATCCGACGAGGTCGGGAGCAGCGGCCTGGAGTTGAGGCACACTTCCAACTGCGTCAGGACGGTGGCTAACTCTTCGTACGTGAGCGTCTGGTCTCCGATGGTCTTTTTCTGCAGCTCTTTGGCGGACTTGACGCCAGCCTCCAGAGACCGCCGAAGTGGGGTGAGGCAGGGGAATTAATCTCCAATGAGTACCGGAATCACCCAGTACTCTGGAGGCCTCCTCGTAGAAGGCGGACGAGTCTCTGAGCATGGAGCGGATTTCTGTGTCCTAGCCAACGAAGGTGGTTCCGTTATCCGACAGCATCTCGAAGCAGATTCTTCTTCGGGCAGTGAAGCGACGAAAGACAGCCAAGAACATGGCGGTGTTCAGGTCACTGACGGCCTCGATGTAGATCGCCTTTGTTTTGAGGCAGACGAACAATGCGATGTACGCCTTGTGGTATGGGTGACCTCGTCCTATAGAGGTCCTGCAGCTGATTGGCCCGGCGAAGTCCACCCCTGCGCGTTCGATGGGTCGGCCTGCTGTCACTCGGGCAGCTGAAAGTTGCCCCATCAGTTGGCGGTCCAGTGCAGCACGCTGTTGTCTGCAGGTTACGCAGAGATTCAGCTCAAACTTCGCCAGAGCCTGCCCGTGGATAATTCATACATGCTTCCTCAGGAAGCTGGTGGTGAGGGCGGGGCCACTATGGAGGTCTGAGACGTGTGCGTACCGCACGAAGAGACGGTTCAGCGGGGACCCTTTGGACAGGTTCGGCGGATGTTTTTCTGATTCTGTATCTTGCGTGACTACTTGCGGCACCCATACTAACACAGATATGTTACATGCATATAGTAAACCATCTATCGGACGTTTAAAGAACTAATGGGTATGACGTCACTTCTTGCGAGACACGCAAATATAAATGCGTGACCTCCGTAGGTCCTGTTTCTTACTTGCGACACTACCTGTCTCATTCTAACATTATGTTTGTCTTTTACTTTCTCGTCATTTTGCGTTATCAACGCCAAATCTGCCATAAAGTTTATTAAAATTTGTTTTTGCTCTTCTGTAGCGTTCATATCACGTTTTCTATCTTCTGCCATAATAAAACAATGACATGTGATTGCAACTGACAGTTATAGTTTCAAAACCATTACCAACACTAAACTTGGCGCGAAAACGTAAAGCACGGAATTCCCTATGCTCGACACCAGAAAAGAATCGGTGACGTCATACATTGTACTAACGCAAATTTAATCACGCAACTGCTCACGCAAGATACAGAATCAACCTCCAGGCGTTGTCCAAGCGGCCGCCAACGCGTAGCAGTCCCCGTTCATCTACGAGAGAGTTGAGACAGGCAATCGGTGAAGACCCAGGTACTCGGAGGCGCCGCTGAAAAGCGGCGACCTCTCTCGAGAATCCGGACTGCTGGACGAGCTTGATAAGCCGCAGTCTAGCGTCTGCGATGTCAGTTGGCGTGATGAGTGTATCGACGAGTGGAGCGGTCCAGCTGCGACAACGCCGTGCGAACCGTAGGCACAGTGCGGCTACGCGCAGAGTGCGCGACAGTGACTAGTACCTGGTGAGCAGGTTAAACTCGTCGTCACTAACCTGCCCATGTTGAGTATGGACGTGGCGTACGACTTTCTCTTCGAGAAGTGTTGACGGCTACGGCTTCGCTGTGGGCCAGCACTTGGGTGGTCGGTTCAACCAAGGTGGGCCTCGCCACCAGAAAAAGTGGTCGGCGAGGATCTGAGGCGTGGTGCCCCGTGAAACTAGGTCAGCTGGGTTCTCGCTGCCAGTGACGTGACTCCAGGTCACGTTCGGCAGTGCAGATTGGATGAGCGAGATACGGTTGGCCACGAACGTCTTCCAACAGCTAGCGTGTCCGCGGATCCACGACAGCACGACTTTGCTGTCGGACCAGGCGAGCATGGGACAGGTAGCGAAGCGAGTTACCTGGCGGACGTGGAGCAGCAGGCAGCGCAGAGCAGAGGCATGGTACGGAGATCGTGTGCGTTGGTACGTTCTTAGACTTGGCGATCAGGATAAAGGAACGAGTCTCTCCACTGGACTCCGTGACGCGCGCGTAGACGACTGTGGCCTATGCGCGCATCTGCGAAGCCGTGGAGTTCGCAATGGACATCGTCTCCGGAGGTGCGCGTCCAACGCGGGATGGAGATGTCCTGCACATGATGCAGATCTCCCTGGAAGTCGTTCCATCGGAGCTGAAAGGTTGCGGCAAGCGGGTTGTCCCAACCGCACTTCGCCAGCCACAGATCTTGCAAGAGGCCACCACGTTGGCGGGAGCGATCCATCCCATCGGGACAAACAGCTGTGACAGACGCGCCAGGGCGATGCGCATCGTGGGCGAAACGTTGATGGGATCGAACTAGCAACATCGGAAGAGAAACTCGTCCTTGGCGGGACCCCACCAGATGCAGATACAGATACAGAATCAACCTCCAGGCGTTGTCCAAGCGGCCGCCAACGCGTAGCAGTCCCCGTTCATCTACGAGAGAGTTGAGACAGGCAATCGGTGAAGACCCAGGTACTCGGAGGCGCCGCTGAAAAGCGGCGACCTCTCTCGAGAATCCGGACTGCTGGACGAGCTTGATAAGCCGCAGTCTAGCGTCTGCGATGTCAGTTGGCGTGATGAGTGTATCGACGAGTGGAGCGGTCCGGCTGCGACAACGCCGTGCGAACCGTAGGCACAGTGCGGCTACGCGCAGAGTGCGCGACAGTGACTAGTACCTGGTGAGCAGGTTAAACTCGTCGTCACTAACCTGCCCATGTTGAGTATGGACGTGGCGTACGACTTTCTCTTCGAGAAGTGTTGACGGCTACGGCTTCGCTGTGGGCCAGCACTTGGGTGGTCGGTTCAACCAAGGTGGGCCTCGCCACCAGAAAAAGTGGTCGGCGAGGATCTGAGGCGTGGTGCCCCGTGAAACTAGGTCAGCTGGGTTCTCGCTGCCAGTGACGTGACTCCAGGTCACGTTCGGCAGTGCAGATTGGATGAGCGAGATACGGTTGGCCACGAACGTCTTCCAACAGCTAGCGTGTCCGCGGATCCACGACAGCACGACTTTGCTGTCGGACCAGGCGAGCATGGGACAGGTAGCGAAGCGAGTTACCTGGCGGACGTGGAGCAGCAGGCAGCGCAGAGCAGAGGCATGGTACGGAGATCGTGTGCGTTGGTACGTTCTTAGACTTGGCGATCAGGATAAAGGAACGAGTCTCTCCACTGGACTCCGTGACGCGCGCGTAGACGACTGTGGCCTATGCGCGCATCTGCGAAGCCGTGGAGTTCGCAATGGACATCGTCTCCGGAGGTGCGCGTCCAACGCGGGATGGAGATGTCCTGCACATGATGCAGATCTCCCTGGAAGTCGTTCCATCGGAGCTGAAAGGTTGCGGCAAGCGGGTTGTCCCAACCGCACTTCGCCAGCCACAGATCTTGCAAGAGGCCACCACGTTGGCGGGAGCGATCCATCCCATCGGGACAAACAGCTGTGACAGACGCGCCAGGGCGATGCGCATCGTGGGCGAAACGTTGATGGGATCGAACTAGCAACATCGGAAGAGAAACTCGTCCTTGGCGGGACCCCACCAGATGCCGAGCGTCTTCCTGGACTCATTGACCCTGATGACCGTCTGCGCCGAGCCGAGGGGCTCCGCGGCGCTGGTTGGATCTGGAAGCAGATCCGCATGGTTGTGGTCCACTTGGCTAGTTTAAGTTGCCCATTCGTCACGAGAGCTATGAGTTGGTAACGGCGTGCGATGCGTCTGGCAAGGAGTCCAAGCCGGACAAGATGTCGTCCACGTAGGAGTCCTGGACCAGGAACTCTGCACCGAGAGGAAATCTGCCTCGCTCGAACTCGACGAGCTCCTTCAGAACTCGGATGGCCAAGTAGGGGGCGCAGGCCGTACCGTAGGTCACGTCTGAAATTCATAGTCGGCAATTGGGGCGTTTGGATGAGGGCGCCAGACGACCCGCTGCAGGCTACGATCAACGTCATGCATCAGCACCTGGCGGAAAATCTTGACGATGTCAGCACTGAAAACAGGTAAGATGACATGTCATCTTACCTGTTTGTTAGAGATCTTATTCTCTGCTGGCACAGTTCTTCGTCACCAGCTTCTTCACGTGAACTTTGTTCTAGGTGAAGAAGTGAGTTATACCAAACTGATGAGCTATAATAAGAGCGAAACGCGTCTATGGTTACTAACTGTGCTGGCCAGCCTCTGACGATGCCGTCATAAGGTGACTTGGAGGCTGAATTTTGAGAAACATAGCCAAGTGATTATTTTATATATCGTCGCTGCTTTGGCAAAACCACGTATGAGGAAAAAAACAAAAATTGGGTTTTTTGTGTATTTATGTAGCGAAACCTCGTATCTACCACTACGTAAAACCACGTTTCGAGAAATGTAGTACAAAATTAGTTTTTGCCAGTTTGTGAAAACCTCGTATACTAACTGTACTTGTAAAAACACGTATGAGCTTAGTTCAATACGCAGATACTGTGGTGTGTAAAGCTGGATGTCCGTTGTCACGTAAGTTCATTTATTTCATTAGTTCTGTTTAAAATTAAGCAAAAATCACATTTAGAATATATATTACATGGATGAATCTGTACAATTTTATAAATTTATTGGTTTTTTAATCACTGGTATTTCCCCAGAGAGCTTTTAAAATATTCGTCTCTGATACGTGTATTTAATTTTACCTTCAATACTGATACGTGTTTTTACACTTACAGAATATTATGGCGTCTAACAGAACAAAAAATATTTTATCACTGGCTGCTGAGGCTCTCAATAAAAAAATTAATGACAATAGCGTTCATTCTAAGTTTTCTATATTAGATGAGCCTAAATTAAATCTCGCAAATACCACTCATTCTGAAAATGAAGCCATTCCTATTGATATTGGTCCCGGTGAATTTGAAGTAAAACAAAATTCTGCTATCGAAACTCAGAATCCATTTAACAACGATATTTATTCAAATATTTTGGAATATGTAGATCAGTATGAAGAACTCAGTAAAGAAATAAATGAAATTGAACTAAGTCCATTTTCCCACGAGGTTTTAAATATAGAAATAGAAAATAAAGTTAATTATTAGTTCTTAATATTGGATGAGCCGAAATTGAATGCTTATGCAGCAAATTCCATTAATTTTGAAAATGATGCAAATACCTGTGAATCTGTAATAGAAAATACTATTATCGAAAATTATAATCCAATTAATAACGCCATTAATTTGGAAATTATGGAATGTGTAGTGCAATACGAGAAAGTCAATAAAGAAAGAAATGATAATGAACAAAGTACCATTCACTCTGAAAATTTAGATGAAGGAAATCGAAAACACAAAAAACTTAAACAGGAAGAAGAATTAAACGAAGAAATAGAAACTGAAGCAAATGACCCTAATTATGCTCCTGATGAAGTCTACGACAACAGCGATAAAGATAATTCTGACAACAGTGATGAAGAAGAATCTGACATCAGCGATAATGAAGAATCTGAACATCGAAATTTAACTGGTGATGAGGCAATCTATTCAAGAAAAGTACAAAAAAGCCGCAGGCTTACTGGAGATGACTACAAAGGATTAAGAAAGGAAAACGGAAAATATGTTTGGAAGCATACAGGCAAAAAACGAGAAATGGGGCCAATTTGTAAGTCAGTTAGATGTATTAAAATAAAAAAGACAATGTTCAGTATTTTCTGAAGAAGAGAGAAAAGAAATGTTTAATACATTCTGGAAAAAAATGACTTCTTGGGACATGCGAAAAACGATGATATCGACGCTTATAGATACTGTTCCCAGCAAAAACAAAAAGAAGATTCAAAGAGGTCTTTAACATTATTTTATCACCTGAAGAAAGAATCTAAATTGTTACCAGTTTGCAAACGAATGTTTTTATCAACATTTGGCTTAAACGAATGGATGGTTCGAAACTGGTGCAAATCCAGTGTAAATAATATGCAAATTCCAGACAATAATATAAGTAAGAGTACCAGATCTCGAGTGACAACATCGAAAAAAAATACCTTGCTAGAAATGAAAGAATATTTTTAAAAAACATGTAGATCATCATCAAAAAAATTGTATTTAAAACCATTATTCAAAAGCAAAAATGATGTGTATCGAATTTATCAAAAATACTGCAATGAATATTCAAAACTAGCAGTATCTCGTTCTGTTTTTTGTAAAGAATTTGATGCACAGAATTTGGCTATATTTCAGCCAAAAAAAGATCAATGTGATCTATGCGTAAGTCACAAACAAGGAAATATAAAAATAAAGAAGAAGCTCGAAAACAGAAGCAAAATGATAAAAAACTGGCAGAGAACGACAAAACGGTATCTGTTTTTACTTTAGATATGGAAGCAGTAAAATTATGTCCATTATTAAAGGCTAGCGCATTGTATTATAAAACGAAGCTGTGTATTCATAATTACACTATTTATAATATTTCTACTAAAGACGTGACTTGCTTTTTATGGGATGAAACTAATGCTGGGCTTGAGGCTACTGTGTTTGCATCAATTCTACTGCAATATTTACGTTCATACAAACAAAATAATCCTACAGTAAACACCATAGTATTATATTCTGATAACTGTACCTACCAAAATAAAAACACAGTTCTTTCAAATACTCTTCTTATATTTTGTGTGGAATGTAATACTACACTAATTCATAATTATTTAGAAAAAGGTCATACGCAAATGGAAGTAGATTCTGCTCACGGTCTTAAAATCGAGAAATCTATTTGCCTACCGATTATGTCAATGTTTGCCGTGAAGCAAGACCTTCCAAACCTTACACCGTTAAATATTTATTATACACAGACTTCTTGGACTTAACAAATATTCAGTATTATAATTCTATAAGACCGGGCTATAAAGCAGGTGATCCAACAGTAACAAGTATGAGATGTTTAAAATATACGAGCTGTGGAGAAATAAAATACAAATTAAAATACTCCGATGAATAGAAACCTTTGCCAAGGAGATCAAGTACAGCAAAAAAATATGAAATAAAAAAATTGTATAAGAGCCGATTAAAAATAAAAAGTGAGAAATACAATCATCTGCAACAATTAAAATCGGTTATTCCAGCATATTGCTGGAATTATTTTGATGATCTTCCACACTAAAAAATCCTTCCGTTTCTTTTATAACAAAATGTTATTTTTTTTACGTTATTCTGTGATTTCGTGTAATTTCAAAATGAACAATAAATGATCTGTGATTTTTGTGATTTTTATAAATAAAAAAAATTTCAATGAGATAAGGTTCTTTTTATTTTATATTATATCAAAACGCGCTTAAACACTTATAAGCAAAATTTTGACATGTTTGATAACGCAAAACCACGTAAGTAAAGAAACTATATTGTTAATGATATTTCAGCAAACATTTTTGTTTATTTTAGTGTAGAAAACTAATTGATTGAGAATAAAACAATATTCATTATAATAATGCTCTCCAAATTGTTAATAAACAGTTTTTTTCATTTGCCGTAAGATCAACTTTTTTCTGATACGTGTATTTGCCAAAGCAGCGACGATATATTTTTTTAAAATGTAGTTATTACCAAAAAGTGTCATTACCCCTACAAGGCGTCCATCGTAGAATTGTACGACAGCATAGCAGTGACAGTTGCATACGCTACCGTAAATAAATAGTGTCCTGACTTGACGTTGTGCAGAACCAGAGATGTCAAAAGGAAGTGAAGGTGATATGTTTGACAGATGACTAAATGATAACACAGATGATTGAACAGAAATGGAGCAGACATAAGGTAAGTACATTTAAAAAAAAAAGATGAGATGTAATCAAGAATGAATTACAATACTAATGTTATGATTTTCAGGTGATTAATGATTATGAAAATGAACGATGTGGTGAATCCTAAATCTAACTGTAACAAATCCCCCCCCCCCTTTAATCCCATGAAGGAAAATTCCCCGAATATCCTTCAAATGTAAAATCTACTAAACAAACTACTGCACTAATTTGCTAACTAGGTGAATTACGTATTAACTGAATTATACTAAACTAATCATGAGCGACCTTCTGTATCAACTAATTTATAAATTATATCAGACTGTTTCTGTTTAACAGTGAATGGTCCAACGTACTTAGGCGCGAGCTTCTGAGCATAAACTACATCACCAACAACATAATTTACTGGCCGTCGACGAAGGTTGTACTGTACGCGGCTGCGCTCATACGCGTGGTCCAGGCGTTTTCGAACTTCGGCGAAGATTTGCTGAAAACTGACTTCTTGCGTTTCTCCAACTTTCTCGCGATCATACTCAACCTTCCCTCCGTCCTGAATCGCAATACGTGAATATTTGGCACCAGACATTATTTGTTCGCGCCCGAAATTAATGTAAAATGGCGTGAACCCAGGGACATCATGGTGTAGAGTGCGAATCGCACACGTGACTCACGGTAAATATTTTGCCCAATCTCGATGATTCTCCGTACGTACGCGGCTAGCATGGTCTTTATGACAACGCATTAAACAATAATTTTACGTGATAACGGCTACATAACTCACGAAATTCCCTACTTTTAAACTGAACTCCGTTATCACACACAATGAACTGCGGTACACCATACACTAAAAATACGTCGTTTTCCATGTGTTTCAGAACATTTGCCGAAGTCGCGGTTCTCAACGGAAACGTAAGTACGTACTTGCTATAATAATCAGACACAACCAAATTAAATCTGCTTCCATTGCAGGATGCCGATAAGGGTCCCATCAGGTCCATACTGATTAGCTGTAACAGACGATAGACGCGGGGCTTCGCACCCATCGGTCCCAATGGAGCTTTTTGTACCGCTTTGTACACGTGACGCATCTTTTTACGCACGTGGCTACGTCACTACGCATCTTAGGCCAATAATAAGATTGTGCTAACTTACGGTACGTTTTTAGCACTCCAGGATGACCAGAAGTAGGTTCACCATGAACCGACGCAAGAAGCTCTCGATGCTTCTCCTTAGGCACGACTACCTTCCAGCAATTATCCACGTCGCTTAAGTCAGGTATGACTGATTCAACAAATTTAAATAGTTTCCCGCTCTTTATACACCACGATTTGTATTTTCCCGGTTTGTTCTGGACGTTTTCTAACATAGAATTGTACCAACGCTCGATGGAAACGGGGTCGGTGGAATTCCCATTGCGATGAACCAAATAAAAGTCAAACTGCTGCAGTCGCCCAACGACACAATTTCCCCGTCGACTGATTAAAGTTCATGAGCTATTGTAATGAGTGGTGGTCGGTGATGACCGTGAAATGCACGCTTTCGAGGTACGGTCGCAACTTCTCCAGCGCCCAGACAACAGCTAAACACTCGCGCTCAGTTGTATGATAGTTACGTTCTGTTTTTGTGAATGAACGGCTCAGATAGCAGACCACCTTCTCTGCACCCTCCAGATTTTGTGTCTAAATAACCCCCAGACCATAGGCGCTAGCATCAGTCTGCACAACAAAAGGCTGATTAAAATCCGGACATGTGAAAATTGGTGCCGCAACTAAGCTATCGCGTAACCGATCGAACGATTGCTGACACTCATCTGTCCACACGAACTTACGCGACTTACGAGTCAGCTGACTCATTGGCGCTACTATAGAGGAGAACGTAGGCACAAAACGCCGATACCAAGACGCCATATCCAGGAAGCTTCGAACATCCCGAGCAGAGATGTGCATCTACGTGTAATCTTTAATTGTCGACATCTACACGTAGACAATACGTCGACAATTCTAGCGACGTAAACAATGTAAATAATGTAGATAATGCATCTGACAGTTGTAAAATTCAACATAACCTAAATTTATTCCTTTGTAACTATTTTATGTATTCGTATTCGTGAGCTCGGGTCATTATCGGTCTTTATATAATAAAACTAAAAAAGCAAGTGCTCGTCCATTACTAGACGAATGTCTGTCTTGGGTCTTGGGCGAACTGTCATATTTTTAAAATCGATCAACGCGCCATCTCACCAGACGGAGTTTTCTTTGGCGCTATTTTTAACAGTAACCAGTTGACAAATTTTGAACGTTTTGACATGCACAACTAGTTTTTTTTCATGTAATCCCTAGAATAAAAATAAAAATCTCTACCAACATTTAAAATTCTCTAGTTCTAGGGATAAAATTTCTAATCTGACTTAAGTGAACACAAGTGTTTTCATTGTCTACATAGTCTACATTGTTTATATGAAAAATGAAGACGTAGACTACATGATTGTTTACACGTAGAGAATGGCGTAGATTACTTGCAGTAGACTACACGCACATCCCTGATCCCGAGCAGTCTTTGGAATCGGTATCTAATATTACAAAAGAAACTGAAGATGAATTAGCTGAAAATCATTCATTGTCAAATGATACTTCAAATAAAAAAAAAAAAATAAAAGCTTCAAATAATACCGAGAGCCCAAATACTAGTAAACAATTACCCATAGGCCCATTAGATAACCATATCATAAGAAAAACTCGATCACAATCCCAGTCAAAAAACCTGTCCCCCGCAATTCAAAAAGTAAAATTAAAATAATGTATTGGAATATGCAGGGTTACAAAAATTTATTTAACTTGACCGCATGTGAAGAAAAAATATTACACGAACACATCATTTGTCTGAACTCAAATTGAAAATCCACAAATCTTAAAAGAATACAACCTTTATCAGCAAAAAGCAACAAAAATAAATTACAGCGGAAGGGCTGTTGGTGGACTTCTTATGTTTATAAATCCAGATTTTAAAGTGGTTAAAACAATAATCTCAGAACAACATTGGATATTCGTAGAAATAAAAATGAATAACCAAAATACTATATTAGCAGTCGTATACTTTTCGCCGAGTTACGAATATACGATATTACTTGAACTTTTTGCACGTACCATCCAAAATATTACAGAGGACTTTCCAAATCATTCGATAATTATCGGCGGTGATTTTAATGCCAGAGTAGGTACTCTAAACCAGGCAGACTACAATTGATTTTGCAGCACAAGTCTGAGTCCTAACAGAACAACCAGGGACAATATTTTAAACAAAACAGGGAAAGACCTAATTGAAGTCTTGGAAGCAGAAAATCTGTATATTGTGAATGGTAGATCGCTAAGTGACTCACCAGCTAATTTTACATTAATAAATAAATACGGAAAAAGCGTAATTGATCATATCTGGATTGATCTAAACACAATTAATAGTTTCGTGTATTTTAATATTATTACAGAAATAAACCTATCTGATCATATGATCTGCTCTCTAACATTAACACGCATGAATTCAGGTGAAAATAGAGCAGCAGGAGCAAAGGGCACATATGCTAACATGACAAAAAATGAATGGGACACTGACAAAATTGCACTATATAACTCTGAGCTGGAATCTTGCTTCACAGATACAAACTCAGACGTAAGCACTGCAATCATGTACAATAAATTTAAAAAAACTATACACAAAGTCGCAAAAAATGTTAATGCGATGAAAACTATTAATATTATGATGACAACAAATAAATCCGGTAACAAGCCTTGGTTCAATGAAAAAGGATACAAGAAAATGCCTTCGTGATTGTAAAGTGAATAACTTCAAACATGATAGCGTGCAATGTTACTTGCACACTAAGAAAAGGTATAAAGAAAGAATTAACGAAGAAAAAAGAAAGCACAAACAAAACCTAATAAATAAGCTAGAGAATATAAAAGATCAGAATGCATTTTGGAAAACAATTAAATCACTGCACAGAACAAACTATCAACCGAACCCAATTAGTATTGAAGAGTGGCAGCGTTTTTATGAAGATTGGTTTCATAGAAACAAATCTCCATGCTCTTTAAAATATATAGATGTCCGCCACCCTTATCTTGACAGTGAAATTACATCATGTGAACTAACCTATGCAATTAATAATCTGAAATTAGCGAAATCGCCCGGTTGTGACGGTGTCACAAATAAACAACTAAAATATCTGCCAGCAGTTTGCAAATTATATTTACAAAATTTACTAAATAAATTCTTAGAAGAGGCAAATGTACCTAATGATTTAAAGAGAGTAAAGTTAACAATACTTCATAAAAAGGGTGATAAGAAAAATATGCATAATTACAAAGGCATAGCATTAGTGAACACCATAACTAAACTGTTAACATACATCTTAAACAACAGATTACAAACATGGGTCGAATGTTATAACATTCTTCCCGAGTCACAATCAGGTTTCAGGAAAAGACGTTCTTGCATTGATAATTTATTTGTCTGGACACAATTATAAGAAGCAGATTACTTGAGGGCAAAAAAGGTACCTACGCGATATTTGTGGATTTCAAAAAAGCTTTTGATTCTGTTGTACATTACAAAATCTGGAATAGAATGTATAATGTTGGTGTTAGTGGAAAAATTATACAATTATTGCAAAATATATATAATGAGGCAACACTCCAAGTAAATGTCAACAATAATCTCACAAACCAAATACCAATCACCAAGGGTGTTCTCCAAGGAGAATGCACAAGCCCTCTTTTATTCTCCCTTTATATATCCGACCTAGAAGAATTCCTTCGAAGTCAGAATCTGGATGGAATATATTTAAATACAAATACTGACATAATGACGTTACAGTATGCAGATGACATTGTCATTTTCGCTCGCTCCCCAGTGGACATCCAAAGAAAGTTGACAGCTTTAGAAATGTATTGCGACACAATTGACCTAGAAATCAGTGCTGAAAAGACCCAGATAATACATTTTCACAACGGTAGACCTCCAAGAAGAAATAAAGTTTATATATGTCAGGGAAATGACATTAAATTTGCCTCTACCTATAACTACCTCGGTGTTATACTATCTACATCTGGACTATACAACATACATATAAAAGAAAAAACCTCTAAGGTAAATAATATAACGGGGACTATAAAAAGCACACTTGCGAAAAACAGAATACATTGCTGGAATACCTACATCCAAATGTTTAACTCTATATTAGTACCATGCATACTGTACGCTGCCGAAATATGGGGAATCAATTATGCAGACACCATCGAAAGAAGTCAAACACAATATTTTAAAGCTATATTTTGTTGGTTAAAAACTACTCCCAATTACCTTGTGAGACGTGAAACAGGTCAAATAAAACTCGAATTGTTAATACTAAAAAGAACATTGAATTGGTGGCACAAACTACTGCTTATGCCCCAATCAAGGTATACAAAAATCTGCTACAATAAATTAATTTCCCTGAACAACAATACAAATATCGAAATGTGTCAACAAACTAAGTACAACTGGGTTAGAAATCTACAAACAATCCTTGACAAAACAAATTTTAGCAGGATATGGGAAAACCAAGACCCAATGGAATTAAAAAAAGAAATTAACAACATAACTATTGCATATTCTGAGGTTCTGTATGCAGGGGCGCCGAGAGGAAAAGCGGGCCCCGGGGAAAAAAATTTGGGCTCCCTTTAACTTTGAATATTTATTAATTAAATATAATATAAAAAAAAATATATTTATAAATATGTATGACAACAATAAGACTTATTAATATCTAAATAAAGTTATAACAATATAAATAAAATTAAATACAAAATTCTGAGTTAATTGGTGCAGCGATGTGTATTGTATACTCACTGTATGACTATCTAATATCTAGTTGCATATTCGATAAATGCAGGGGATACCCAAACAGCACTACGCACAAATGTATAGAGCCTTTGCCTATGTGTGTTGTATACAATGTAGTAATATAAGAAACAAAAATGCAACAATGTAATAATGTACTTTTGATTAGTGTATAAATTTATTTCAAATTTGCAACTGAAGCCCTTGATCAAGCATTTCGTCATTTTTATACAATGTAATAAATTGTTGGAAACGTGTATCAGACATTTCGTTATACATGTTTTAGTAAAGAATATAAAAAATTGGTGAAATAGTAGAAAATTAAAAGCAATTTATAAAATAGCATCACATCCGGGCCCTTTGAATTCCACGGGCCCTGGGTATTTTACCCCCCTACCCCCCCCCCTCTAGTCGGGCCTGTCTGTATGTGCTTGACTCTGAAAGAATTGAATCTTCAAACTATAATTCTGATTACAAACTATATGTAACACAACAACCTTATCTATCATATAACACTCCTCTAAAAATTCTTATATTAATTAGCCAATTACGCTTAGCCCGAAACAGCAATACGCAAATATATCATGAAGGACAGGTATATAAATTTCTATCAGAAGATTTCTGCACTCTATGTAATTTGTTTAAAACCGATACCATGAACCATTTTTTATTCGAATGTCCTATATTTGGCCCGTTTAGATTTCATTTCTTATCAATCTATATAGATCTCAATCAAGAAAATAACAATAAGGATTTGCTAGCTGACTTAACTCTGGATAAAATATACGCCATTTATAATTTTACTTCTGCGTCGCTAAAATTAAAATGCTATTTTGAAAATTATTAAACTAAAAATATTAAATACTATAATAAATATCAAGTACCTTACGTCAAATGTGCGCGGATAGCCTGTTATCTCGCAATATAGTGGTGTGTCAAGTGTTCAGTGTATATTCACTACCAAGATGGAAAACGACACTTAACAAAACAAAAAAGCGTCATCGGCGTGTTTGTTATTGGGATATTTTACTTCGTGTATTTATTATTTATTTTTACCATATTCAATTATTAGTATATCCTTACTAGGCCTTTACCTTTGTAAGTATTGCATCACAAATGTTATCATGTTAATATTTAGGTATTGTTACGTTAGCATATTCTTGGTTCATCCAGTTATATTTATATTTACTTGCATTAAGCTGTTAATTAATTATTTCGTTTAATTTCTAAATGATTAGTGTTTAAGTTAATTTTAAACTACATTTATTTTATTTTATCATTATATGTCTGTTATTACAATGTGAAAATTGTTTATATATTAAATTTAATTTTTCACACAATATATTTGTATATGAAATCACTATCGCTAGTCCGGGATAGTGGTTACCTGATTGTATTGCTACTCGCGAATATCAGGACTTTATTTTTAAAATGTACTTTCTTTTTTGTAATTGTAGCGATTATTTAATCTTGTCATTTTGCTTTTTTAACTACTGTTGTATTTTGTTACATTTGGTTATATTTTGTATAGTGATAGCATGTTAAGTTAGAGTTAGATGATTACATGTACCTACCCTCTTTGTAATAAGCACTGCTTGATTTACAAATAAAGATATTATTATTATTATTATTATTACTATCCGGTTGTGTTGGGAATAATCAAATTACCCGGTCTGTTTGTTCTGGCGACGCTAAACCAATCAAAGAGTTCGTAAATAAACCGACCAATCCGAATGCTTCTTTCATTTGTAAAATTAGAAAAAGCGGATATAAACAAACATTGTCAGTTGTTAATTTTCTCTCAGTAATTAATGGAATGTAATAAGGTGTAATCGAGTCAGATAATTTCGTTTTAGTAGATATTTATATAGTCTGTAATTTATGATTAACAAGAGTAATGTTCAATGTGTTATAAAGGTTAGTGAAACATTTTATGGTTATTTGTTATGCTAGTACGTAAAGTGTTAGGCTATGTTACTAACACAATTTGTAAACGTATTATAATTATTATTCTTTGTTTCAGGCGCCTTTATCAACAATTACATTTTGTATCTTGCTTACACATTGACAATAAACATTGTTACAAGTATAGTGAAAGTATAAGAGTCATTTCTCTCTCGTTAATGGTCGCACTGCTTCATCAGGTTGTGACAGTGAAAGTACATTTTCTGAACCGCGGGCTGGTTGTACTGCATTCGCGTCTAAAATCGTCGACTGGTGCTCCGTGTCTATTTCCGTATCAGATTCTAGCAACGATTGCTCATGTTCTGAAACTAAAGTCGCGGTAGCTTTTATTGAGAACTTTTGTTTGGATTCTTTACCATACGTTTCACATTGCTGAACTAACTGTTCTATTTTAGTTTTCTGTTCGACAGTTGCTTCGCTAATACGTCCTAACCTCAATCTCACATGTGTCAAACGCGTACGAAGTCTCACATAATCGCTTTGATATTTCTCCTTACTAAACTTTTCTAAGAATTTCCCCAATTCCTCTAACTTTTGTTCACAAATGCCAATCTCAGAAGTCGGATATAAGGAAAGTATACCGGATTCAAGCTCAACTGGGATTTTACTACGATATTCAGATTGCAGACATTCGCTTAGTATTTTACGCTTTCCAGCCGCGTTTCCGTCCGTAGTGATTCCACGTAACAAAAGCTCATACGATAATTCATCTGTTAACAAACGGTGACTATCCATACGTAATTCCATCTGAATAATATCTAAACTCTAACCTAATTGTTCTAATATATTTTTTTCTATAATGAAAGAATGATGTGATATCAAAGAACAACAAAATGAACTAAGACAACTAAATGGAGGTGCTAAATGATTCAAGACAGTAAGAAACATACACAACGTAATATTCCAAGTTATTAAGAGCCCCGCGTTGTAGGGTGCCAATTTATAACGATGCTCACGCGTCATGGGCCTCGTCACCAGTCCGGTCGAACCTCGGCTAGGCTTAAGTCGAAGTCGGTGTGGGTTCGACAATTTTATGTGATAAAAGCTCGGAGCGCCAGACGATCTGTGCCTCAACAGTTCGACGAAGGAGTGATCGTCAAAACCTACGGACGGGTTCGGCGCTAAAACGGTTTCTAAGTATCGGTGGAGAAGTAAACTAGTCGTAGACTGAACACAAATATATATATTGAAGGTAAACGTATACAAAACAAAATAATGATCGCTAAAGTTTTTAACAGAATTACTCGACAGGATAAATCCAGTCAAGGATACACGCACTGGAGAAGATGACGGATTGTAAAGGATTGTAGGATCGTTGTTGTTGCCAACGTGGCATAAAACTGAACCAAATACGGCGCAACGAACGTCGATGAATCGGAGGTACCTGCGGTGTATACGACGGCAGCCGACAATACTGAACTCTCAATCAATCCTACTACTACCACGAAGCACGAGCTACACAACACTGGTGAACCATAAATAAAATAACTAAATGGTGCCAACAACCGTAGCTTGACTAGACTTCTTACAATAGCGATACAGGTAAGAATTATCAGTCGAGAGTAATAAGCGTAAATAACTGATATACAATAATGTAAAATAAAATAATAAGGCTTAGCTGTGCTCTCTCTGCCGAGGGTAGCCAGGACGCTGCCGGTGGGCGATGACTGGGTGCGGTCCGTCCACGGAGGAGCGTGACGTAACAGGATCCAAGGTCGTTCATCAGGAATGATTCGGTTGCAACAGCACGAAGACACAGACGAACGAAGATAAACCAGGATAAGACCCAGGAACAAACGATGAAGATGCGTGACGTAAAATGTAGCTCAAACACGATGAAATGTATGAGTTTGAGATGAGAAACCAAGCACACAAAACGGAAAGTCAAAAGAAAAAAATAAAAAGCCTGAAAACAAAACCGAAATTAGACCACTTGCATAGTTGATGAACACTTGTTAAAGTATTTGAATTTAAAATAAACGATTTAAAGAAAAATTATACTAGTTAATTACCTGAGTTGGTATGCGGCTTGAAGTAAATTTATGAAGCGAACAATGATCCGAAATTATTCCGTAATTATTGATTACTCTAATTATTATTCTTTTGGAGCGACAGCGACGCTGATCCAGTGAAGTGGGCAATTTCGTTTAATTTCTTATCGCGAATTTGCAAAAAAGTGTCGCACAACTCTCTCGCTCAAAAATTGGTTAAACAGTGAAAAAAATTAGCAAAACCGTTAACAATTTCTACTCTTCATTAACCCATTAAGTACCACTGATCTCATATGAGACTGCAAATTTAATTATTTCTTTTTCGAAAATGGAGACTAACTAAATAAATTTATAAATTTAGTTTTTTTGTCAATATACCATATTTTTTAGAAAAAATATTTTAAATTTTATTTCTTGTTATTTTATAATTGTTATAATAAATTGAAAATAGTAAAATTTGTAGTACATGTGTTTGTATTATATAAACATTCAAATTTCATAAACTATTTTACATAAATATACAATTTTGATTTAACGTTATAAATAACAAATGGATATATGATAATTTATATTTTATTGGCAAATTATATCAATATGTAACTTGTAATCATCTCCCTAATTAGGCTGATCTCATATGAGATCACTGGGAACATCAATTTAAAATTTATTATGCAAGTTAGGACAAGTATACTGAGTGCGCGCATTGTATTCTTTCGTTTATTCTTTTTCGAACGTTGTCGTGTGTTGTTCAAAAATGAGTTCATGTGCCCAAAAAGCTTTGACACTTGAAGAATTAACTTCAATAATACACGATGAAGCATTTTGGGAAGATTTAGAAGTGGACACTCCTGTAAATATTGTTACTTTGCCAGCTGAAGCTGACGAATTAACGGATGAGGATGAAGCTAATGATGAAGAACTTGGAATTGTCAATGTTGCTGCCGTACCAGGAACAATGGAACTTCATTGTATCCAAAGTAAAGTGCACGAGGTTGCAGAGCCTTCTTCAAGCAAAAAAAGAAGGGAATATAATACAGAAATGAATTATTTATTTATTTATGTTACTCTGTACAACAGGAATTTAATCCCAATTACAGTACAGGGTCCGCACTCACCGAGCCGCAGTGTGGTAGTTCATATAATTTTTAGCTTGAGTGAGATTCGAACTCGGGATCTCCGGATTCGAATTCCATATTGTTATCCACACCACCGTACTGACGGACTACAGGTACTATGAGAGAAAACCGAGCAGGAACTTGTTCTATTACTGCATCAAAAATTCTACAGAAACAAAATCGTGGTAGCTATGACTTTAGATTTGATATCAATAATGAGATTTTGATTGCGAAATGGAACGATAACAAGTGCGTTATAATTGGATCAAATTTTGACACAGTTGAGCCATTTGAAAATGTGTCACGATGGGATAAGCAGAAAAAAGAGAAAGCACAATTTCAACAACCCCACGTTCTCAAAAATTACAATAAATTCATGGGTGGTGTGGATCACGATGATTGGCTAACAGGTAAATGTTGGACGAAAGTTAAGGGTAAAAAATGGTACTGGCCCCTCTTCACAAGATTTATAGACATGGTTACTGTCAATGCCTGGATTTTATATAAAAAAGTAAAAGTGCAATGAATTTGCTAGAATTTAGAAGATATGTTACACAATACTATTTGAGAATATCAACAAAACCGAAAACTGGCCGTCCTGTAATTAGTGGAAAAAAAGAAACAAATTACGATGTACGAACAGATAAAATAAATCATTTTATAGTACAGCGTGATGAGCAACGACGATGTCAAATGAAAAATTGTAAGAGTAGGCCAAAAACATATTGCGAAAAATGTAATATAACTTTGTGTGTGCCATGTTTTAAACCATATCATTTATAAAAATGTCTATTATGATTATTTGTTTCCGTTATTAATAGATTTCTTCATAATGTATTGCTTTGTTCCATAATATTGCAGTAAATAAACATATTATACAAATTACATTAAAAAATTATTTATAATGCATGTTCCCAGCGATCTCATATGAGATCACCTATTTTCTCAAAAACTACAATTTTGAAAAATAATTGAATTGTGTTTTCTTGTTAAATGCGTTCAGGTAAGTAATATTTAAATTAAAAAATTTAAATTTTAGCCAAAAAAATAAGTTGGGACTTAATGGGTTAATGACGTCACTGATGTTATAAATAACAATAAATTATTATTTGCAGATGATCTAAAAATATTCTGTGTCATTTCTTCTATCGTTGACTGTCTGTATCTTCAACATGATATTCTTAATTTGCAGAATTGGTGTGAAACCAATAAACTAAATTTGAACATTGCTAAATGTAAAGTTATGACTTACACAAAAAACTCGTCCCTATTACATATGATTATAAACTCTCAAATATTAGTATTACTCGATCTGACGAAATTGTTGATTTAGGAATTATGTTTGATAAAAAACTTTCCTTCTCGCCACATCTCTGCAGCATGACTTCAGCCGCTAATAGAATACTAGGTTTTATAATAAGAAATACTAAATTATTTACGGATTTATCAACAATTTTCATCTTATATTTCACATTTGTTAGATCAAAACTTGACTATTGTTCGCTTATATGGAATACAGTGTATGATGTTCAAAAAAAATTTGTTGAAAAGACACAGAAAAAGTTCTTAAGATACGTTTTCTATAAAATAATAACCAGTTACCCTAGTTATGATGTATCACTACTAAATATTTTTAATTTTAAATCACTTTCCATGAGACGTTCCTTTTATTCTCTGATATTCCTATTCAAATTATTACATAACTATATTGATGATCCAGCTTTACTAAACTGCATTAATTTCCATTACCCAGCCTTCAACACACGGTCTTCTAACACTTTCTACTTACCTAATGTTCATACAAACTCACTATATAAGTCACCAATATTAAACGCATGTAAACTTTATAACTCTGTACAGTCACAATTAGATATTTATCACACAAAAAATTTTGTTAATAATCTAAATCATTTATATTAATTTTGGTTATATTTTTATTATAATACTCTGTAACTCTTTGTTAATTTTCTTTTTTCATTTTTTAGGCACTTATGTATTTGTATATTTGTATATTTTTGTTCCTGTCCTTTTATTAAGCTCGTCCTGTAGGGCAGTGTAATAGTAATAAATAAATAAATAAACAATCATACGCATTTCCGGCGACAAGTAAAATCTAGTTATTACCAAAAAGTGTCATCTACCCCTGCAAGGCGTCCATCGTAGAATTGTACGACAGCATAGCAGTGACGGTTGCATACGCTACCATAAATAAATAGATGATTGAACAGAAATGGAGCAGACATAAGGTAAGTACATTTAAAAAAAAGGAAGAGATATAGTCAAGAATGAATTACAATACTAATGTTATGATTTTCATGTGGCCGAGCTCTTCGTACTCGGTCATGAACTCGACGTATGATTGGCTTCATCACGGGAGAGTCGGCGCTCCGGACAGCATTGACTGGACGGCTTGGAAGTGGTTGTCACCGTGCTCTGCAGCGAAGCGTCGGGTGAAGCGCACCATGAACCGTCCGGTCTCGTCCCGTGAGTACGTGGACAGGAATTGCTGCTCACAGTCTTCATCCTCTGGGAGGGAGGGACGCCACCGGAGCGGGAACCTCTTCCGCCTCCCAAAAGCGTTGTACAGCTTGTTCCAGGCCGTCTGTGACCTGGCAACGAAACGTGGATACCTGATCGGCGGACGTGGACACGACAACAGTCAGTATCCAGCCAAGGGCAGTGTTCAGAGCCACCACCGGGTGGTCAGGCACTTTGAAGATGCCGTGGCGGATCAGGAGGCCGAAGACATCGGCGCCGAGCAGCAGGCCGATCTTCTGCGCTCGAAAGTACTCCGGGTCCTCGAGGTCCAGGCCGCGCAGCAGCTCGAGGTCGATTGGCAGTGTGGGAAGATGCGTGTGCTGACTTGAAGGCGCCCACCCCCATTACGGAAAGAGAGGAGCCGGACCTGGATAAGCCTAGGCGCTGGATGACATTCTCTGAAACAAACGAAACTTCCGAGGCCGAATCTAGCAGGACGCGCGTCTGAAGATAATCTCCATGCGGCGACAGGACGGAGACTAGAGCTGTGTTCATCAAGGTTGACGCGATGGGGACACCAGCGCGGGTGCACAGACTGTTGGCGGCTGGTTATAGGGCTGGCGCGGCAGGAACGCGACCTGCGTCCGGAGCGCCCTTCCGAACCGGCAAAGCAGCGTTGAATGAATCATGCAGCAGCGTGTTGTGGGACTGCTTTGCGGGACTGGCAGGTCTTCTGCGACGGACAATGCACCTGGAATGTGCCCCAAGGCAGTTGAAGCAGAGCTGGTACCTCTTCACCGCAGACAAACGCTCCGGTGGGCTCATCTGGCGAAGGGCAGGACATTTTAAGTGAGCGTCCGGCACCGGGCACATGCATGCGGCTCGACTTTACGAGTAGGGGGGGGGGGATCATCTCCAGCGCGCGAACTTGAGCGTCTAGGGAAGCCTCAAGTTCGGCTCGGGTGGCAAGGTCAGTTACGTGCTTCGGGTCTACGAGTGCCCGCTGAATGTCCAGATTAGTGAGGTGAAGCTTCCAGTCCCGACGCGAGATGGCGTCCAGGCGATCCAGCAGGATCTGAACGACGACATCGTGCTAGTGCTCGACCGGGCGGCCGAGCTGCTGCAGGGCACGCAGGTCTGTAGCGGAGTTGGAGCGGACTTGCTCCAAAGCCAGGAACGCCGTCAAATGCGTTCGGACCAACAGGCGCTTGTTCGCGTAGCGCGAACACACCGTCGCCCAGGTGAATGCGAAGTTGTCTGAAATGCTACTCACATTTCGCACAAGGAGGGCGACCTCACTCTTGAGACACCGTTTCAGGAGGATCAGCTTCTGCACGGCGGGACGTCGGAGTGGTTCACCCCGAGGCCTTCAAAGGTTTCGCGGAACGCTTCCCATTCCAGGTGAAACCAGTGAACTCTGGCAGTGGCACCTGCGGGAGTAGAAGTAATGCCTCGCGGGCCGCTGGACCAGCTGGCGAGCAGATAGGAGGCGTGTCTGGTGGCGGCGCGGGTAACATCTCCAGCAGTTTCTCATTCCTCAGATGGTAGTCTAGAGCGATTGCTGCGATGGAGCTGCCTCCAAGGTATTCCGTAGCTTCATCGTCTGCTTCTCCACATAGCTTCTCGTAGTTGACACGGTATTCTTCCCAGTAGATTGCCAGGGTTGACCTGTAGCTTTCGATCAGCCTTTTGGAGGGAGCGATACCAGCTTGGGCTACACATGCGGCCAACTGGGTCGGGATCTCCTTGATGTTATGACTCAGGAGTGTTTGTAACTTGAGCAGCTGCAAGGGCATTGCGCGAGCAGATTTCGTACGTTGATGGACGTGTCTGTACAAGACTGGACCAGTTCAGTTTTGGAATCGCAGAGAAACTGCTGCCGCGGAAGAAGATGGCGGCTTCCGGTTCGCGGGCCACGTGCAAACGACGTACTGGTATCGCGGTAGACTTTCCGGAAGACCGTGGCCGTCGACACGAGAGTGAGAGCGTGGCAGAGATTCTGCAAAGCGCGGGAAAACGCCCAAACAGTTATAAATGGTGTCAGGTATTAGTGTTGTGTTTCGTGAATTAAAAGTGAAGTTTAAGTGCAAATAAATAAAACTGGGTTCGAAAACTGTAAATCTAAGTGATTTAAAAGTGACTGATCTCAAGAGAGAATTAGAAGAACGTGAACTGGCCACTACAGGCAAGAAAAGTATATTCCAGGATACGTCATTTTTGGTTGATGCTAGTGAAATAGTGGATACCTATGAATTTAAAATTCCGGGCGATTTGGATTGCATGTACAAAAGTTTGGAAGCAAAATTAAAAGAATATTCTAGGAATACCTTGGAAAATTTTAGAAGCTTGGAAGCCAAATTAAAAGAAAAATTTTAACAATTTTAAGAAAATTCTAGAAGCTTGGAATCTAAATTAGAAGAAAATTTTAGATGCTTGGAAGCTAAATTAGAAGAAAGTTCCAAAAGCTTAAAAACGAATTAGAAAACTAACTTTGAACTAAAATTTGTACAATTTTAAGAACATTCGAGAAAATTTCAAGAAAAGTTTGAAGAAAAATTTCAAAATGTTAAAGGACAAATTGAAGAAATCAAGACAAGATTGGCAACATTGAATCACAAACAGCCAAATGTCCTACAAATTCACGACTTGATTCATAAAACTCCATCTAGTGTCCAGAGTCGAAGATTTAGTAACATTGCATAGATTCCACATGAAACCACCACAGTTTGATTGCAAGGTATCTTGGCCTAATTATTACGCCCAATTCGAAGCTACCGCAGTATCTAATGGTTGGTCGTCATCTGAGAAGGCAACGGCCTTGATAATTGCGCTGCGTGATGACGCAGTAGATATATTGCAAACAATTCCTCCAGAAGAGCAGCAGAACTATCAGGAATTAGTTATACTCTTGGAAATGCGTTATGGACACGCACATCTGCGGCAAGTGTATCACTCGCAGTTGAGAAATAGATGTCAGAATTTAAACGAAAGTCTACAAGAATTTGAATCTGATTGCGCTCGTCTAATTCGCGTAGCATATCCTGACACCTCAGATAGTGTGTTGAAACGACTGGCTGTGCAAGAATTCATTGATAGTCTCCGAGATAAAGAGATCAAGCGGGCCCTGATTCTGTTTCGTTCGATTAACCTGTCCATTTCTTAGGCCAGCGGATTTAAATTCGAAGCGGCATAACACGCTTCAAGACGGCAATCCAATATTTGCACAATACAGGGCGTGGAGGAAAAACACAGTGAGTCAAAGAAAAGACAACTTCGATGCTGGAACTGCGGTGAGCTAGGGTATGTGCGGAGCCTCTGCGGGGAACAAATAAAGAACAAGGCAGCGGAAAACTAAAGCGGGTGGATACAAGGAAGAGAACGTCGAACCATCATCAAGATGCCCTGAAGCAAACTGGAGATGTGGCATCCCTACAACCTAAAGTACATCAAGGATACTAAACACTACAGGATTGATCATCGCCTATGCTCGTGTATACGGCAACGCTGTTGTACTGGGGAGTTACTCTGACGTCACGCGTCTACACCGCTTTGACTATCTATTTATTATGGTAGCTAAATGCAACGCATTATTTTAAATACACGTCTGTACAATTTATTTGGATTACTAATTATAAACTTTATTTAGATTATTGTGTTAATAACAATAATATACTTAATCTCTATAGTTATTGCACTATTAAATATAATTCTACCATTCTACGTACTGATATCGCTAGGTAAGTTATACGAAAAATATGGTTTACTTTTTATATTATTAATTACAAAGTACATAAATGAAGACATGAGTGAACCGAAGAAAAGAAAAGGAAGAAAAAGTTGTGCTATTTCCACATGCAAAAATTATAGTTCGAAAACCGAAAACATTTCATATCATGTATTTCCAAGAGAAGAAAAGTTTCGCCTTGAATGGATTGTCAAATGCAAAAGAAATGATAAATTTATTCCAGACACAAGCCGAATTTGCGGGGAACACTTTAGACTTGATGATTATAAGAGAGATTTTCGTAATATGATGCTTGGTATGTTTTATAATTTAATATTATTTCATTAAAATGATTTTGTAACGATTTAAATTCATTAGGTACGGTTGCTCTTAAAACCAGGTTCAGTTCCTTCAGTTTTGCTACCATCAGCGCAGTGGCGGCGCTAGGCTCTGAAATCTAGGGGGGCCAGTAGAGACCAGGATGAAAATTAGAGGGGCATATATTTATTATCATTTTAATAATAAGTAACAATTTTGTCAACATTAAATTTATTTTGTATCAAACAAATATAAATATAATAGTAATAGTAGAATCTCTTATAGCATGCTCTCCTACAACACCCCAATTAAATTTACGACTCACATCAGTCTATTACAACATCTCACATATAACACGTGAAATAACACAAAATCGGCGCTTTTTACTGTAACATGCTATAATACAGTCGAGCGTCTCCTACTGCACGAATATTTACAACACGAAACGAGTTAGCGCGTGCTGTAGGAGATTCTACTATATAAATAATAAACAAAAACAAGCATATTCTTTAAAAATAAAACAAAAAAATTGTTCTCTAATATAATTAAAAGAAAATATGATAAATACAAAATACAGCCGTGATTTAGTTACACTAATTTAATCCTTCGGTTTTTATTTAAACTTGCAAATTTGTCTACAACTTCATTAAGGTCTATTAATTTTGATATGTCTTTTTCTACACTTAATATACTAATGTTGTTTAATCTTTCATTTGTCATTCTTGTTCTTAAATAACTTTTAATTCTTTTTAAAGAGGAAAATGATCTTTCACAAGAAGTTGTTGATATAGGCATTAAAATACAAATTTTTACCAAATTATAAATGCATTCAAATGCTTGCTTATATTGTTCAGCGAATGGCAGAAACTCCATGAGTGATTTAATATTTTTATTTTCCTCCCTACACAAAAGTTTCTTAACTAGCGTTATTGCTGAGTCTAAACAATTACAATTTATGTTAAAATTTTCTGCTAATTTAGTTAAATGAATTTTATTGAGGAATAAATCATCTGTGCGGTCAAATGCTTGTAATAATTTGAAAATAGTATAATTTTTTTGTAAATCTTTCTTTTAATTCAATTATAATTTTATCTAGTATTGGGATGTATAACTTAAGTTTGACAACATCTTTCTCATGTTTTACTTCTATGTCTACAGAAGCATCTATTTTACAATCTACCATAAACTCTTGTAATCTTTTTGGAATAGATTTCATTCTTTTTGGTCTGTCCAAAAAGTCTGTTTTATCTACACCAAGAGACAAAAAAATATTATTTGCAGATTTCCATATAGAATTCCTTTCATTATCATTGTTTCGTAAGTTTTGAAATTCATTAATTGTTTCTTGAACTAAATTTAAACCTTTTACATAATTCATATCAGGGGATTGGAGATAATTAGACACAGTAAATAATTTTAATTTTTTTATAGAAATAAGCAGTAAAACAATAAATTCTTTATCAATTTGTAAAAGTAAACCTTTTGCTTCACATCTTCTATCCTTTTTTACATCTGTTTTAGAAATAAGATTGTTTAATGTTACAAAAATAGATTCAATTGTTTCTAAACAGTCTCGCATGCTCTGAACTGAACAGTCCATCGCGTATCACATATCATTTTTAATTCTCGAGCCTGTTTTGTAGGATCAATTAGTTTTGCGTATTTAAACGTACAATGGTTGCCATAATAGAAATTAATTAATTTTGGATATCATGATGTAGGTATTTAACATTCTTTGAACTATACTGTAACTTTTTTTGTACAATGGTATCATGTTTACTTATCAAAAACATTAATTCTCTTAAATTACCTTTATTTAAACTTAAAACACTTTCATCATGACCACGTTGAGCAATATCTTGCGTACATTTAAATAATAAACACTCACATAAAGTTTTGATGTAGTGTCTGTTTTCTTTAATTTCATTTTGGTATTGATCATTCACCTTTTGTTCAATATTTGTTTTCTGTTCCTTTAATTTCGTGTAGTTTAAATACGGTAATATATAACAAATAATGTTATATATGGGGCATTTCACGTGAAGCGGGCAGGGAAAACAAGGTTCAAGTTTCCGATTTCAGTTATATTTAAGTATGTTATACCTGTTCATATTCTCGATTCAGATACAACATATTTTTTTATTGGCAAGCCTGGTTCACAAAATATCGGTCTTTGAAGTTTGAGTGACCGTGATGCATGTACTTCTTCGAATGCCATTATTCAGTGTTAAGAAGGTATGGTAAAATAAATTAACCACTCGATTTTATACTTTATTTAATGACCTTTTTAACCCCTTAATTGGATTTCAAAAATAAATAAAAAATCACTAAAAAAAACAAATGAAAAATTTGTTTTTCGTTTTTTACAAAGTTCGCATTTTTTTAAAATTTTTAAAATTTCATTAAAAAAAGCTTATATTGTGTTTATACTCCATGTCAATTTTTATAATGGGCCGCGCAGTCGTTTAGGAGTTACATGTATTTAAATGCGGCGGCAGCCCCGCTTGTCAGCGCGACTTACATAAACATTCATTCAAACAAACAATATAACGTCGCGCATACTAGACGCGAGATTTTTTATTTATTTTTGATATCCAATTAAGGGGTTAAAAAGGTCATTAAATAAAGTATAAAATCGAGTGGTTAATTTATTTTACCATACCTTCTTAACACTGAATAATGGCATTCGAAGAAGTACATGCATCACGGTCACTCAAATCTTCAAAGACCGATATTTTGTGAACCAGGCTTGCCAATAAAAAAATATGTTGTATCTGAATCGAGAATATGAACAGGTATAACATACTTAAATATAACTGAAATCGGAAACTTGAACCTTGTTTTCCCTGCCCGCTTCACGTGAAATGCCCCATATAACTCATATCTTTAAACTGATGATTAATAGTTTCTATTTATACATACTGTTAGTAGAAGATATCAAATATTATTTATTATGCAATACAGTCAATAAATTGCTATTTACGGTATTATCTAGTACGATAGTGGGAAGTACTATAATATGTACAACTTCTTCTCTGTTTCTTACAGTACTAATAGTTTTCAGTATACCAATTATAGGTACTTTACAAAATGTTCATCAAATTCGTTATTTTGCTTATCTTTTCATCATTGTTTGTATTGAAGTCTGAGACAAAATCCTGCAGAACTACTCCATTAGGTAGGTATTTTGAAAATTTATTTGCACTCTGCAATTACTTTTCGCTAAATATTTATATCCTGTCACACCACGCTGCATCTAGATCCATACCTTTTGTAGATGTTTATCTCATCTTTCTTTCACGCAACAAATTTTCAGAAATATTCATCCATTTATTACTAGAAATCCTAAACAGTCTGCAATCTCTCTTTCAATTTTATCAATTACCTCACCCAATTTTTAACAATAATCTTTTCAATGTCACAAAATATCTCGTAAATACATCATCTTTACAGCAATTATATACAGGGTGTAGAATTGAAATATGGCGTATACGGATTTCAATGTTATTTTTTAAATATTGCTGTATCTCTTTACCTATTCACTTTAGAGCAAAAGCGTAAATACAAAAATTGTTCAGAAATTAAAAACGCTTTCTATAAAGTAAATTTCATTACATAAATGTGAATAGTTCACGATATATTAATTAAATGAAATTCAAAATTTATTCAAATTTTTTGTAGATTGCGTTGGAAAATTAAACAAATGAACTGAATATTTGACATATTGTAAAAGAGTTTGACATTTATTTGTTACAGTGTTTTAATATTTGTTGAACAAGTTTTTGAAGAATATTGTAAGGAAATAGTGAATAAATTTCAAGTGCACAAAATGTTTGACGTATTTATTATAAAATAAGAAAAATACATTATATTGCTACTATAATTTTAACAAACTATTTATTTATAAATTTACAAGAAATGTTCGAATAAGTTTCCATTTACTGCTAAGCAATGCCCTAACCGATCATAAAATGCTTGGCGCACATTACTTAATTGTCTTTGTGTGATTTCTTCACATTCTCTTATAATTGTATTTTTTTAAATATCAATGTTTGCAATATTGGTTTATAAATTTTATCTTTTAAATATGGCCATAAGAGTCATTTGGCGCCAAATCCGGAGAACGGGCTGGCCAGTTAATTGTACCCCCACGACCAATCCACGAATCTGGAAAGCATTCATCTAAGTATGCATTTACATCTCTTGTAAAATGTGCTGGGCAGCCGTCATGCTGGTACCAAATAATTTGAATTTCCCTGGATCTTACTTCCAATTCAGGTCCAATATCGTTTTGAAGAAGATTCAAATACTTTACTCCATCTAAAGCTCCATCAATAAAAAATGGTCCAATAATGTGCGATCCAAAAATACCTGCCCACACATTAACTTTTTGGCGATACTGGGTATGAGTTTGAAGAACCAAACGAGGATTATCTTTACTCCAATATCGATGGTTTTGCACATTAGACTCGCCGTTCAAAGTAAAAGACGTTTCATCCGAGAAACAAATGTTATTTAAGAATTGTCTATCTAAATTCGCTTTGTTCATCATTGTTTCACAAAAATCAGTTCTTGCCATTTCATTAGCAAAGATTTCTTGATGTGTAGCGTATTTATAAGACTTGTAATTTTCTGATTTTAATATTTTATGAACTGTTGAAAAATGTATGTTTAGTTCAGAAGATATTTAACGCACGCTACAATTTGGATTTTCGGTTACGGCTAACATTACATTAAGTTATTATCATTGTAATCGTCATTATTCACAAGTTGTTGATTTCGCCCTTCACATTTCCTACATAATGGTAAAACACTTCCAGTCGTTCTAAATTTATGAATTATTCTACGAATTGTAGTAAGGGATGGAATTGGCCGATCCACATACAAAGCGCTAAAAAGATCTCGCACTTGCGCAGCAGAATTTCCCGCAAAATACCACTCAATACATTGATTTTTTTTCTTGCGTGCTAAGATTATTCATTATTTCTTTACAATATTCTTCAAAAACTTGTTCAACAAATATTACAACACTGTAACAAACAAATGTCAAACTCTTTTACAATATGTGAAATATTCAGTTCAACGCAATCTACAAAAAATTTGAATAAATTTTGAATTTCATTTAATTAATATCTCGTGAATTATTAACATTTATGTAATGAAATTTACTTTATAGGAAGCGTTTTTAATTTCTGAACAATTTTTGTATTTACGCTTTTGCTCTAAAGTGAATAGATAAAGAGAGACAGCAATATTTAAAAAATAACATTAAAATCCCTATACCCTGTATACATTATTCATGTTTTTGCATCCAAACCTAAAATCTACTATACACTAATACGAGTACTGTATTCAAACAATAAATCAATTATTTACGTTTGACCAAATCACAACAATCTTACATATTTTATAGAAACAACGTCTATATCAACTCGTTGTCCTCAAATAATGTGCACGCAAACACTCTGTTCCCCTGGTTATACCCTTCAATATGATTCTCAAGGATGCGACTGTGGCACGGTGATTCCATGTCCAGACGTAATATGTCCCGAAGGAAGCCATCCACATTGGAATGGAGATAACTGCGTCTGTCCCGAATGTGCGACGTGTCCTACAACTTGTCCTTCAATGTTGATGACTTGTCCGTTTGACACACTTCAAAATGATACGTGTGGGTGTCTGTTATGTGACGATGTTATGTGGTATTAAGTTTAATCTTGTCTGTAACTCTATTTTAAATTCAAATATATTTTATGAGATCTTGATTCTCATTAGCTGATCAGAATGTCAAAATGAAGACTTATTTACACGGATATAATATAAAAATCGTAACTCATAACAGTGGTATTATTAATTGTCCTCCAAATATTACAGACACACTATTCGTTTACACGTTACCTCATGTTTAACTTTTATATAATTGAAAGTGTTGAAACTCACTAATTTTTTTGTCATATGACATGACTGATAGTACAGTAATGACGATAAATTTTAAAGTTAAATTTATGACAGAAAAATTCGGGTGACACCTGGATTTGAACCACGGACCCTCTGCTTGCTGGGCAGAGTTGCTAACCGCTACACCACATCACCTGTAGCGGTTAGCATCTCTGCCCGGCAAGCGGAGGATCCCTGATTCGAATCCAGGCGTCACTCGAATTTTTCTGTCGCTGTAGACGAAACCCGTTGACAATACCTATCATATAGGAGTCTTGGGATCGATGCTACGTTAGACACTATGACAGAAGAATTCGGTTGATGCCATTCATCGGGCGCAGGTGACGTATTGTAGCAGTTAACATCTCTGTCCTTTATACGTTTGTCATTCTCCCCATTTTATCATAGGCAAACCCTGTATGGTGTTCGGCGTCGAAAACAGCACTGAAACCGTTACAACGACTGCAGAATAAATGTCTGCGCTTAATTAATAACGCAGACAGATATTCATTTTTTCACGAATTCATGAAAAATACAGCACAGAAATTTTACACTTTTTTAAATACACAACAATCCACTCACAAGCACAATCAAAAACATCAGAGGGCACAATGCAACATTTCCTCTCAAACACAAACTTCCTTACCAAACCCTGCCTATATTTTCCCTTATATTATCTAACTCGCTAATTATATATATATATATATATATATATATATATATATATATATATATATATATATATATATATATATATATATATATATATACATATAATTAGCGAGTTAGATAATGTAAGGAATGTAATATAAAAATTTTTAAGTGCTCTACATTTACAGATTTGTAACAAAGCGGTATCGCGGCTCATGCGTTTCAACATACTCATTCATAATTGTTTTTAGCTGATGAGTTGTAGACTAAATTATTATTGTTGATTTAGAATGAACATATTTCTAGCTTCAATTACTTAGAATTAATTGCTCTTCGGATGAGCCTGGTCAGTAAATTGTTAATCACTCGCCAATGCTAGAAATTCTTTAGTGGTTAAGTTGATGCCGGCTCTTCGGATGAGCCTGGTCAGTAAATTGTTAATCACTCGCCAAAACTAGAAATGTTTTAGTGGTTACGTTGACTGTAGGTCTTTAGATGAACCTGGTCGGTAATTGATAATCACTCGCCAAAGCTAGAAATGCTTTAGTGATTAAGTTCAACTCATCGTCTCAAACTATTTTGGGTAATAGTTTGTTGTACTTATGTTAAAAGTCCAGTAGTAATTAAATTATATTACTATAATTGAATTACGAGCAAGTGCTCAAATTCTGTATTAGTTTGTCCTGTGTTGTGTAAACCATTTATCATATTTTTATAATAAATAGTGTTAAACTCAATAGAAGACTGGTTGTGATTCTTGGAAGAAGTGTACCTACCTAAACTACCCTAGTATTGTGTGTGTGTGTTTGTCATTCGTTGACACTCAGATGACTTTGAGACCCACCAGCCGCCGATGACTCCTGAGCAGCCTGCCATCATCTACAGCTGTTAAGGTTGGTTGAAATTAAAGTACATTTCCCTTGTTGTTAATATCCGATATCCCTTCGTCTGTAATATTCGAGATTGTCCGTTCAAAACTTTAAAACTATTATTGGGAGTGTTCCCTCTAATATTACTTAGGCTCCGCGCAAATTAAAGCCGTTGCGCTCTCTTTTTCGCGTGTTACTACCAAAGTGGCTTTTGTACAACCACATACATTGGCCACTATTACAGTTTCATAAATATTGTGTAATTTTGAAGGAATTTCAGTAACTTGTATCAATTCTTTTATTGTAGTATTAGCTGGGATTTCGATCAGGCGCAGTCGATAGGATACGGCCGTTGAACAGAAAAGTAAATTCTTATAAATTTAATTTCTGCCGTATAAAAACAACTTACGTTCTCGCTCGTTTTGTTGTTAGTATTAAGATAACACATTGGCGCAGTCATATTGGTTTGAATTGCTTTGAGCAGTTAAAAAATAAAAATGTAAAGATTTTAGAAATAACGTTTTAAAATGCCAGACGTTGAAACAGCTACGATCACTTCGGTTGTGACGGCAGTCACAATGACAATGAATACAGCTACAACAAGTGTAAGCACTTCATCTCAACACGCAACGAGGCAGCAAAGCAGCAAAATCAGTAAACTCAGATTTAATTATACCTCGGGTCGCCAGCACACAGGAAAATAGTGTTAGGAAAATAAATTTAAACATTCGTGAAAAAATATGCTCATTTTTATTAGACTCTGGAGCTGCAATTTCCTTATTAAAGAAAAGTGTTGTTGAGTTCCTAGAATTAAAAATAGTACCAAAGGTAGACACAATCGTTGATATCTCCGGAAATGGGTTGTCCAATCTAGGTCTCATTAGAGTAGATCTATCCGTTGAAAAGTGTATTATTACACACGATTTTGTCGTTTACTCGGACGATCTGTGCGTTGAGAAAGATAAGACTCATTGGCGTGGATTTTCTGGGCAAACATGGAGCCGTTTTAACTTTCACGAAAGATAAATGTTGTTTATATTATTTGTCCGTACCTATGTCCTCAGTTGATAATAACGTAAAAATTGAAGCATTTCCGATGCCAGATCAAACAGCCGCTACAATAGCTAAACATTTCGTTCTCGGTATTGTATTACGTCACGGAGTTTCCCGTCAGTTACTTGCGGATTTAGGAACGATTTTCATATCTAAAATCAAGCGCGAAGTCTGCTCTACGCTTTTTATTAAACATTTCAAAACCACTGCCTATCGTCCCCAGACAAACGGCGCTGTTAGACAACGCATGCCGCATGCCTCCCTAGGAGAAAGCCCATACTTCTTGCTGTATGGTCGAGATAGAACTACCGTTTGACGATATATGCAGACCTTTTAAGAGTAAATATGATAGTGACGAAATTTACATATCCGAGTTTATGCAGAGAATGAAAGTTGCTCATAATAAGGCTTTAGAACATCTTAGTAAAAGTACTGATAGAGTGCATAACGTTTTTAATCAGAAAACTGTTCCACATAATTTTAATGTCGGAGATAAAGTTTTACTTTTCGACCCCGCTACAAAAATTGATTTAAGCGCCAAATTGTCTAAAAAGTGGACAGGACCTTTCCGTATTCTTGATATACAGGATAAAAACGCAATTATTAAAGTAATATTTGGGAGAAAAGAGCAAAAAGTTCATGTTGATAGATTAAAACTTTGTTTGGCGAATGTTGAAAATTTACGTGAACGAATTACTAATAAAAATCCTTCACGATGATAATTTGAAATTTTATCCGCCAATAATTTTAAATGACGAACTTCCCAATATTCCTGTAATCTTACCATCTAACCCAAACCCTATCCATGATATACTTTCTTCTCAATCAGAAATCAACGAGAGTCCAGAGACGCACTCATCTGCCTCTCTGTCGTAAGCTTCAACTCTATTACCAGAGATACCAGCGAAGCCACCTCAAGCGTCACCACGTTATCAAACGCGAAGCCACGGTCCAGCGACCGAGTATTCCTGGATTCATCCAAATCGCGTGTAGCCATCATGTTAGTGCTCTTGTGTTTGAGCGCGTTACTGACGGCCGCTAACACCGAAATCATAGGTTATGATTGTCAAGATGAACACACCGAGCTGTCCAGAGTGTCAATCTTGGGAGTGAAATCCTGTGTCAATCCCCATAATACTTCAAGCAGCACTGGCCGCAGAATTCAACTTGTGCAGGAAAAACAGTACGCGGAAGTTCGCGTGTTTTCGTGCCTAATGTCGGTACAACAATTAGTGCAACACTGTGGTATTTACTCGCATACAAGTGCGGTTGCGGGTGGTTTTGGTCGGTTCATTCATTACATTGAAGGAAACGCGTGTGTAAGTGCTCACCGATACCGTAAAATCGACTTAACCGGTCTTGAGGTACGCATTGTCGCGAGTCTAAACTTAAATAGCACTACCGAACTATCAACCACCATTGAAAGCTATTTAGACAAAGAAGGACATTGCCAAGGCATCAAATACTTTCAAGGCGGTATAATCTATGAAAATGTCGTTGTGAGTGCCGCGCTCTCCGTCAAACTGCACGACTACATTACTATCGCAAATGTAGAAGAAAATAAACTGAGTTTGCGCACAGGTACGACTTCCGTGTATTGCCTGGATGATACAATGGAAGAAGTCACCTGGACCGCCATCGAGCAGCCCAAATGTGAGCCCACTGAGATCGACGTTCTCTACGAAGGCACCGTAAACATCTTAACCCTGAATGCTGAAGGTGACAACCCCGCCCAACAATACGTAGTTATTGACACCCATGATACTGTTTTTGTTTTAAGATTGGTAAAACAAGAAATTTTATGTAATCAATATGCTTGGCGAACTGAACAAACTAGGTTACTTGTTATCTATGATACTGCATTAGGATTTTACTATCAAAAGTCAAGGAAATTAGTTCAGAATACTGATTTGATGGCACAAGTTTTAAGTAAATTGTTATTCTTGGAAATAGCTTTTAAAACAAAAATGGCTAACGTCATTTACGAGTCCATTTTTAAACGTTGCAAATTAGGACAGAAAATTCTTGTAAATCAATTATATTTAGTCATGCAGTCACCCGATTCAATTGCAACCCTATTACAAGGGATACGGGGTAATAAAGGTAGAATTGTAGGAGAAGTCCTGTTTATTGCACGTTGTTCAACTAAGTTTGTAGAGTTTAGAAATACCGACCACTGTTTTCAAGAATTACCAATACGTTATAAAAATGAGTCCAAATTTTTAACACCGGTAACTCATATCATACAAACTCACGGTACAGATGACTATAATTTAAAGTTGCCCCCCATGTTTAAATTAGAGGGAAAATGGGTAGCTATTCCTGGTGAAATTCAGCACGCTAGATTGAAACCGCACGAGTTATGTAGATCTAAATTCTGAAAAGTTAGATCTAAAGTTAACTCTTATGGTATTTATACAAAGCAGGAGATGGAAAACTTTCAGAAAGCTCTTTTGTTTACCACTGAAAAACGTGCCGTCACAAATTTAGTTACTCGACGTATTATTGGTAGCCCGTCAGATCACCAAGGCTACTCAATTCCAAAGGTTTTTAGTCCAAGTGAATTTATTGAAATGGCTCTATCCACAGCTGAAAGAGCTTGAGGATTTATGTCCAGAATGGGAAATTATTTTGCGATTTTTGATTCAATTATTACTTTATTTGGAGTTTTTAATTACGTAGTTTCAGTAATTATGAATTATTTTTCATTACATCGTGCCACTCAAGGCACTGATAGATCAAAATGTTTCTTTTTAGCTAGTCCTTGGAAAGCCCTTGCTAATAGATTTCTTTATAATTTATTGTTTGAGCAAAAATCCGAAACCGTTCATTTAAAGGAAGTAATTGTTCAACCCCGTGATCCAGGTTTTACTCCAACCAGTGAGGTTAGCGTAAATGAAAGTTTAGTAAGATCACAAGATCCGATATGATGAAACAATCATCTGTTCACCCTTGAATTTTATGTTTGTTTGAGGTCCAGTTTAAAAGACTAGTTAACTTTGTCGACATTTTTGCCGTTTAAACTAATTATGTTATAATAATAATGTTATTATTTTGCATGTTTTACTTAAATTTACAGAATTTTAGATAACTAAAAATAAATAAAATAAATATATCATCACTGGGTGTGGCACTCTGCCTAAGCAGATCTCGGTAAGTGATATATTTTTTCGCGTGAAGTGCGGTTACCAGCCGTCAAATCACGGCCTCCAAAGATATTAGTGGTAAATCCTTATAAAATGGAACCGGGTAGTAAATTGGGAAAAAATTGTTTTCTTTTACAATTTATACTAGTATTGTTAATATATTTTTTATAATGTAGTTGTAAACTGGCACAATATATTTATAGACAACATAACATTTTATAACACTATATTTTTAATTTTTTTTCAATAAATTTAATTTTTTGTAGATAATTTGGGGCACTAAAAATGCTACGTAAAATACAGCAATATGAAAGATATCAACACTTTGTAGTAAACTATGATTGTTTTATTTCTATTTGCTTAGTTAGGCTTGTTTATCAAATGTCAGTTGTGTTTAATATATATTCCATGTATGCATTATTTTGTTAAATAAAGCCTTAAATTAGGTAATACAACAATTTATTTAACAAAAATAATATGGACCGTCTCTTAAAACACGAAAAACTCGATATTGATCCAGAATCAAATAATGCTGGGCAGCAATGGAAGCACTGGTATAAAACGTTTACAAATTTCATTACAATTATAAATCCTAGTGAATCAGACAAGTTACGACTCTTAGTCAATTATGTTTCATCAAATATATATGAAAAAGTGAGTGATGCTGTTACTTTCAATGATGCTATCGATGTACTAAGGAATTTGTATGTAAAACCTGTGAATGAAGTGTTTTCTCGACATAAACTTGCTTCTCGTCAACAAGAATCTGGAGAGACTATTGATCAATTTATCGAATCACTAAAATTGCTTGCACGAGAATGTAATTTCAAAGCTGTTACAGCAGAAGTGAATAGAGACGATTGTATACGAGATTCTTTCATCGCTGGACTCCAATCTCATCATATTAGGCAAAGATTACTTGAAAACACTTCTCTAAATCTAAAAGAAGCTTACCATCAAGCTCGATCGTTAGAGCTAGCTCAACAACAATCTCAAACTTATCTTACACATGTTGTGAATGCTGCTACAAATAATAATACTTCTTCTAATTCCAATAAATTAGAAGAGAATCTATTACTAGATACTTTAGCCGCTATTTCTAGAATTTGTTTCTTCTGTGGTTCAGGAATTAATCTTCGCAATAAATGTCCAGCCAGAAATATTAACTGCTACAATTGTGGAAAGAAAGGGCACTATTCAAAGGTGTGTAGAACTAAAACTAAACTATCTGTACCTCAACAGACAGCATCAGTGTTATCCGGCATTATAAATTGCTCTGTTAATGTACCATTGGGTTTATCAAAAGCAACTGTGGCTGCTAAACTAAAAGAAACAGAAGTATGTGCATTAATTGATACTGGAAGCACACTTAGTTTCATCAATTTGGATACAGTTCATAGACTAAAACTTAAAATGAAACCATCAAAGGGAGAGGTAGCAACGGCTTCTACTGTTCTTAAATCCAGTATTCTTGGACAATGCTAAGTGGATCTTCAACTTCTTGGTCAAAACTATAAAAATATTGACTTAGCTGTTTTGCCAAATTTATGTTCTGATATTATCTTCGGTCACGACTTACTAGAGCAGCATTCTAGTATACAGATGTCCTTTGGAGGTAAGAGAAACCCTTTGACAATATGCGGTCTTATGGCTGCTATTGTGAAACCAGCTTCACTCTTTTTTAATTTGACTAAGGATTGTAAGCCCATTTCTATAAAATCTCATCGGTATTCAGACAGCGACACTAAATTCATAGAAATAGAAATTAAGCGGCTACTTGAAGAAGATGTAATAGAGCCAAGTTTATCGCCATGGAGAGCCCAAGTATTTGTCACTAAAAATGAAAACCACAAACGGAGAATGGTAATAGACTATTCTCGAACAATAAATCGTTTTACTCAACTTGATGCTTATCCTCTTCCAAGAATAGAAGATATTGTCAATAAAGTAGCAAGTTATATGATATTTAGTACTATTGATCTTCGTTCAGCTTATCATCAAGTACCAATTATCGAAAGTGATAAACCTTTCACTGCTTTTGAAGCTTGCGGGCAGCTTTTCCAATTTAAGAGAATTCCATTTGGAGTTACAAATGGGGTAGCTGCATTTCAAAGAACTATCGATGAATTAATTCACTCAGAGGATTTAAAAGATACTTTTGCATATAAAGATGATGTAACTGTATGTGGTAGAAATCAGGAAGAACATGACAGAAATTTAAAGAACTTCATGAATGCTGTAAAGAAATATAATCTTATGGTAAATTCTGAGAAAAGTAGTTTCTCTTTACGTACAATAAATCTACTAGGGTATACTATTAGTAATAAAATAATAAAACCTGATTCAACTCGCCTCGGACCACTCAAAAGTATGGTACCACCTACCGATGGTCCAACTCTACGAAGAACCATTGGTATGTTCTCTCATTATGCTAGATATATTCCCAGATTTTCAGATAAAATTAGCCCCTTGAATAAATGCTCATTCCCACTATCAGAGGAAGCTATAAAGGCTTTTGAGATTCTGAAGAAAGAAATTGAGAATGCAACAGTTTCATCTATTGATAGTGATGTTCAATTTACAGGGGAAACAGATGCTTCAGATTTTGCCGTAGCTGCTTCTTTATCTCAGTCTGGACGTCCGGTAGCCTTCTTCTCAAAAACTCTTTCTCATATAGAACGAAAGCACTCGATAATTGAAAAGGAAGCACAAGCTATTGTAGAAGCTCTCAGAAAATGGCGACACTTTTTGATGGGAAGGCATTTCATCCTTATCACAGATCAGAAGTCTGTATCTTTCATGTTCAATACAAAACATTCTGGAAAAATTAAGAATGAGAAAATTCTCCGATGGAGACTTGAACTTTCATGTTACAATTATGACATAATATACAGACCTGGGAAAGAAAACGCTGCTGCTGATATGTTTTCTAGAATATGCTCTGTAGCCTGTAAAAACTTAAATATTCTAAAAAACCTTCATGAATCGCTCTGTCATCCCGGTGAAACTAGAATGTACCATTGGATAAGAAGTAAAAATATGCCATATACACTAGAGGAAATTAGACGAATAACTTCCGCTTGTCGTACTTGTTCTGAGGTAAAACCGAGATTTTTTAAACATCAATCTAAACTAATTAAAGCAACTCGAACGACTTAATATTGATTTTAAAGGTCCTATTCCATCAGAATTCAGAAATTGCTATCTTCTGACTATAGAGACCGCGCGCGAAATGAGCGCCAGCGCCAAATTCGGCTCTAGCGGCGACAACACCACCAGAGATGTGCATCTACGTGTAATCTTTAATTGTCTACATCTACACGTAGACAATACGTCGACAATTCTAGCGACGTAGACAATGTAAACAATGTAGATAATGCATCTGACAGTTGTAAAATTCAACATAACCTAAATTTATTCCTTTGTTACTATTACAAGTATTCGTATTCGTGAGCTCGGGTCATTATCGGTCTTTATATAATAAAACTGAAAAAGCAAGTGCTCGTACATTACTAGCAGGGATGTGCGTGTAGTCTACTGCAAATAATCTACGCCATTCTCTACGTGTAAACAATCATGTAGTCTACGTCTTCATTTTTCATGTAAACAATGTAGACTATGTAGACAAAGAAAACACCTGTGTTCACTTAAGTCAGATTATAAATTTTATCCCTAGAACTAGGGAATTTTAAATGTTGTTAGAGATTTTTATTTTTATTCTAGGGATTACATGAAAAAAATTAGTTGGTTAGGGCAAAACGTTGAAAATTTGTCAACTGGTTACTGTTAAAAATAGCGCCAAAGAAAACTCTGTCTGGTGAGATGGCGCGTTGATCGATTTTAAAAATATGACAGTTCGCCCAAGACCCAAGACAGACATTCGTCTAGTAATGTACCAGCACTTGCTTTACTACTTTTATTATATAAAGACTAATAATGACCCGAGCTTACAAATACGAATACATGTAATAGTTACAAAGGAATAAATTTAGGTTATGTTGAATTTTACAACTGTCAGATGAATTATCTACATTGTTTACATTGTCTACGTCGCTAGAATTGTCGACGTATTGTCTACTTGTAGATGTCGACAATTAAAGATTACACGTAGATGCACATCTCTGATTACTAGACGAATGTCTGTCTTGGGTCTTGGGCGAACTGTCATATTATTAAATTCGATCAACGCGCCATCTCAAAAGACGGAGTTTACCTTGGCGCTATTTATAACAGTAACCAGTTGACAAATTTTGAACGTTTTGCCCTGCACAACTATTGTTTTTCATGTAATACCTAGAATAAAAATAAAAATCTCTACCAACATTTAAAATTCCTTAGTTCTAGGGATAAAATTTTAATATGACTTAAGTGAACACAGTTGTTTTCATTGTCTACATAGTCTACATTGTTTACATGAAAAATGAAGACGTAGACTACATGATTGTTTACACGTAGAGAATGGCGTAGATTACTTGCAGTAGACTACACGCACATCCCTGAACACCACTAAGCGACGAGAGACCTGCCGCGCGGATAGCATTACAATTGTATTGGAGTGGAGTGTTTCGGGAAATGATTTCTAATTATTCTACGTGAAAGAGGAGAGAAATGGTCTACAAAATAATTAAATGTGGATTTGGAAATATTTTTTATGATAAATTACCGCAATCAAGTTTAAAGAAATTCAAAAACCTTTTTGAAAGCGGTCATGTTTTGAACGTAATTGAAAATGTTAGTCCGCATGAAACATTTATTACATCAAATATAATCAGACAAACATCAATAAACTAAGCACCGTATATTGTAAAATTATATGTAAATATTATTATTGTTATTAAGTTTATTTGAACTGAAAACAAAAAATCTTTTTGTAAACCTTGATTTAATTGCTCTGACACATCAAGACAAAATTAACGGCGTCGCGTGAGCGTAGACTTTGTTGAAAATAATTTTATTTTACCCTTAATAGTATTTGTGAACCAAATCGAATATTTATATTTACGATTATTAATTAATTTTTTAGGTACGCACTCCAAATATTAATCAATAATTATGAAATACTTTTGATTTAGCAATATATTACGATAATACTTTTTTTTAGTTGAATCAAGGGAGAGTAGTAAATAATGTCACGTGGAGCAGTATGCAAACATATCGCAGCTTTGTTTATGTATATTAATTATGATCCCATAACATCGAAAACTGATAAACCATGCGAATGGAAGAAGCCAGCAAGTTATATCAAAGAAAAATATTCCAAAGGCAAAAGATTTCAGGATCTTTTTCCAAAAATTACTTCGCCGAAAGTGGGACAGTAAGGTGTCAGATGTTTTTAGCATTTTATATAAAGATATAAACTGCGATTTAAAAAATTTCTTCAGGAAGATGCGAAAACAGAAGCAGACAGATTTGCAAGCCGCTGTGTAAATGAAATTGTTAATAGTGTATTTAGTATTGTTAACAGATATCAAATTGAATATATTTTAAGTTACATGATTGAAAATGTGAGTAAAAATATGATACCATTATACAGCTTATAATATAATATATATTTTGTTGGAATCCACGGTGTACCAGCTAAGCATTGCGTAAACAAAAACATAAAAAAGTAAATTAATACTTTATGAAAATGTTGGTATATTATTTAATTATTAATATATGTACGTACGACTATTGATTTTATAAAATTTTGTAACAAAATTTAAACAGTTACTTACATTTGGCGTTTTACAGTAGCAATCCATTGTTGACGTCTAAAGTTTCCTATATTATTATTAGGTGGAAATTTATAAAAACTAACACTGCTTGTCGTATTACCATAGGTATTACTACACTTGACAACGCAACAATTACTATTTCCTTTTCTATTATCTATGGTTGTCATAATGAATACGCTTTCTTTTGCACAGTAGATTCGTGGACTCCCGTTGTTACTAAGAAAACTGCCGTTGCGCAGCGCTAGTTGCTCTCGCGCACGGTCCCTATAGTGGATGAATACTCCAGATTTCCTTTTGCTTTCCCATGTAGAGATTTAAAGGCTTCTACTGTAATAGAAAACTTAAAACAAGTGTTTGCAAAATTTGGTATACCAGCTTACATTCACTCAGATCGAGGAACTTCATTTATGTCTCAAGAGCTTAAACATTTCCTCACATCTCTTGGTATAGCCACAAGTAGAAGTACCCCATATAATCCCCAAGGTAATGGTCAAATTGAAAGATACAATGGCATAATATGGAAATCCATTGAACTGTCTCTCAAAAATCGGGGATTAAAAAATTCACAATGGGAAACGGCACTTCAAGAATCTCTCCACTCTATTCGATCATTATTATGTACCTCAACTAATACTACTCCTCATGAGAGAATGTTTTCTCATCCACGAAGATCTAGTAATGGACTGTCCACTCCGAGTTGGCTACTGTCTCCAGGGCCTGTACTTTTGCGAAGAAATGTACGCAATTCAAAATATGATCCCTTAGTTGATGAAGTAACATTGTTAGAAGGAAATTCAGATTATGCTCATGTTCGACTCCAAGATGGTAGGGAGACTACTGTATCTTCAAAACATTTAGCTCCTATAGGCGAAACAAATGAATCAAGTTATGAATGTTCCCGAGATATCGAGAATTCATTTGAAATAAATGAAGGAAATAATAACCCTAATGAATTTGAGATTCATGAACAAGCACTTCAAAATGAACCAGATATAACTCACCAAGAACCAGGAACAAGGCTGGATCCTCCTCGACGTTCCCTAAGAACTCATCAATCGCCTGCTTATTTAAAAGATTATGTATGTTCTACTATCCTAATCTAGTCTTCAGAAAACTCACGATTTTGACCTACGTGGTCATTTATATAATTAAATAAAGGCGCGAATTATGAATTAGTTAACAATTACGGAGAGGGGAAAATGTAGTAAACTATGATTGTTTTATTTCTATTTGCTTAGTTAGGCTTGTTTATCTAATGTCAGTTGTGTTTAATATATATTTCATGTATGCATTATTTTGTTAAATAAAGCCTTAAATTAGGTAATACAACACATTTTCAGTTCTCCGAAAATATAAAAGGAAGCCAGCTAATGTGAATCACAATCTTATTAACAAATATTTTGATAATTGAATAGAGTTGCCCCTAGTTATATCATAAATTATTACGAGACAAACATGACTGACACTTAAGGACAATATAAATTTATAGTTCGTCAAGGTGTGTAACATACAGAGAGAGTGCTTAATTCTTTACAATCATCACATCTTTTATGTTTTGCAGAACAACTTCTGGAATACTCTTACCATGTTATGTCGTATGTAAGGCAATACATCTACATGATACCTGGTGCAATTTTGATCCAGCAGAATGTATATACTTATACGTAGTAAGAGTGGTTGGTTCAACCACTTAATTTTTGGTGATTGGTTTTTTAAAATAGCTCTGTCGGACCTAAAAAAATTAAAAGGAGCAAAAATATTTATTGGTTAAAATCTCGCGTCTCATGTTTTAATAACTGTAATCGAAGAATACAAAAAAAAACAAAATACCGATGATGATACTCGTACCATAGAAGAAAAGACTATAACGATGCTCACGCGTGGTGGGCCTCGTCACCCGCCCGGTCGAACCTCGGCTAGGCTCAAGTCGAAGTCAATGTGGGTACGACAATTTTGTGTGAGAAAAGTTCAGGGCGCCAGACGATCTGTGCCTCAACAGTTCGACGAAGGAGTGATCGTCAAAACCTACGGACGGGTTCGGCGCTAAAACGATTTCTAAGTATCGGTGGGGAAGTAAACTAGTCGTATACTGAACACAAATATACATATATTGAAGGTAAAAGTATACAAAACAAAAATAATGATCGCTCTAGTTATTGACAGAATTACTCGCCAGGATAACGAGACGTGGGAAAATCCAGTCAAGGATACACGCACCGGAAAAGATGACGGATTGTAAAGCGTAGTGAAGGGACGCTGTGTCCACTCTAGCACGTAGGATCGTTGTTGTTGCCAACGTGGCATAAAACTGAAACAATACGGCGCAACGAACGTCGATGAATCCGAGGTACCTGCGATGTATACGACGGTAGCCGACAATAATGACTCTCAACCAATCCTGCTACTACCACGAAGCACGAGCTACACAACACTAGTGCAACAATAAATAATATAACTGGATGGTGCTAACAACCGTAGCTTGACTAGACTTCTTACAATAGAGATACAGGTAAGAATTATCAGTCGGGAGTAATAAGTGTAACTAACGAATATACGATAATGTAAAATAAAATGATAAGGCTTAGCTGTGCTCTCTCTGCCGAGGGTAGCCAGGACGCTGCCGGTGGGCGATGACTGGGTGCGGTCCGTCCACGGAGGAGCGTGACGTAACAGGATCCAAGGTCGTTCCTTAGGAATGACTCGGTCGCAACAGCACGAAGACGCGGGAACAACGATGAAGATGCGTGACGTGAAATGTAGCTCAACACGATGAATGTATGAATTGGAGATGCGAAACCCCGCACAGAACGGAAGGTTAGAAGCAAAAATAACAATAAAAATGAAAATAGAAATGTAAATAGGAATGTAAAGCCTGAAACAAAACCGAGATTAGACGACTTGCATTGTTGATGGACACTTGTTAATGTATTGAATTTAAAATAAACGATTTAAAGAGAACTATACTAGTAAATTACCTAAGCTGGTATGCGGCTTGAAGTGAATTTATGAAGCGAACAATGATCCGGAGTATTCCGTAGTTAATAATTACTTTAATTATTATATCTTTGGAGCGGTAGCGACGCTGATCCAGTAAACTGGGCAATTTCGTTTTTAAACTTATCGCGAATTTGCAACATTGTAGTTGTGTAGAAGAAAAATCTGGACTTCTTTTACGTACAACAGTTACTGATGACAAATGGCCCCCCGTAGCTGGGGAGCTAAGAATGCCCAAAGGTCGAAGGAAGTTTGTAGATTAGAGGATCTTAGAATACAACAACCGGCTGTATGAAAAGTCTTGAAGTTAAATCACTAAGGGCGTCTTATCTACTGCTTAGCGATAAAAAAAAGCTTTGCAGCAGGAGCATTCCTATAAAGATTTGTGGCACTGCCTTAACAGCCTTCGAGATGAGCTGCTTTGACAGGACGTGAAGAAACTAGGCATGTCGAAGATAGGTTGTAATCTTAACGGACTCAATTGGTGAGTCGTGAGTAGTATGATTGAAGTGATCTTCCGATAAATAGGCATCCGCATTTTGATATGCTGTTACAACCTTCGAAAACTAGAGGAACCGTGGTAAACGGTGGTTTGTTATTTCTACTTGACCTTTACATGTAATGAAGGGGCACATTGCAAATCCCTTTACAATCCTGATAAAGCAGTAGGAAAGTTTCGGGACGAAACTGATCAAAAGAGGGAGCAGTGTAAACGGAACGGATAAGTCTGTACTGGCCGGTCTGCGTCATCTCATGTGTTCGCAATCGAAAAGTCTGTAGAAGCCTCTGGTAACAAGTCAGGAGAGATAAAAGGGCAGCGCTTCTTGGAAAGTCGTTAGTTCGTCCGAAGCTACCGTACAGTGCTGTTGAAAATAAATTGATCGTCTAATCGACTAATTTAAACAAATAATAGTTTATTGTTCCAGTATTGTTTAACGTCAAGATAGGTGTTAGTGTGTAAGATTTTGAATCAGTTATTTTAATTATAAACAGATTGTAAACTTTTGTTTTTATTATTACAATTATTATTAATTGATGTTATTAACATTTTTTATTTAAATAAAAACCCACAAACGTTGCAATATAGTCGATAATTTGTATGTGAAATAATAAAAAGTAACAATAATAATAAAACGGACGACAAAATTAAAAAAAATACAATAATTACACATTCAAAAGTTATATCAAAATGGTATTAGCCTAGTAATTGCCAAAAATAAATAATTAATTGAATGGTCGACAATTTATATGAAAAATTAAAAAACCGATATTAAATTGGCCTGGTAAAATTAAAAATATATGTGCAATAATTATATAGTTGATAATTTATATGATTAAAAATAGATAAATAGGTTAGGTGGCTCAGTGCATCGAGTCGGCCTGTGGATCTTGAGAACCCTGGTTCGATCCCCACAGCCGCCAAACCCCTGTGGCTGCCTCTGCACTAACATCTTTGGGCGCCGTAATTTAACGACTGGTAACCGCACTTCACGCGAAGAAATATATCACTTACCGACATCTACTTCGGCAGTGTACCGCAGCCAGTAATGGATAAAAATCGTGATGCTATATTTTGTTTTTATTTATAAAAATAGATAAAATATAAAAAATACATTGCAAAATTAAAAAAAAATATGAAAAGTTACAAGATTTGCAGTGAAAAATAAAAAATAGTATAAAATACAATCACATACATACATACATACATAACATCACGCTATATTCCATTAAATGGGGTAGCACGAACCCGTCAACATTCTCATCCTGACACACGATACTCGATTCGACCACATTAACACTTCCTCCATACAAACTCTTTCTTTTCTCACAACCAAAATCCATCAACACACAACAAACATTCATCCATTCGCTAGTGTACACTGCGCTTGTTTCTGAAGATGGTCTCCACACAATTGCAGGTAAACACTCGAAACATCTAACCAATTAATCTAAAATCAAGAATCATACGCTTGTCTTCATTCATCATATTTATCCCGCAATTAACTTTCTCCAAACATTCCTATCCTGACACACCACTTTTGCTTCAACCACATACATAATTCTTTTCATACAAGCTCGTTTATTCTTCACGCTCAGAATCTTTCGCTCACGCAACAACCCTTCAGTCATATTCATCCACTTGTTCCTAGGCCGTCCACGCAAACTTTCACCCTCAATTTCACCAACATACACCTGTTTCACCAATCTGTCATTCGACATACGTTCTACATGACCAAACCATCTCAACTGACTTATTCCCACTCTTCTTACAACATTCTTCCCAATCTCACATTCATCATACACCAATGTATTCCGGACACGATCTCTTCTAGTATATCCACACACACCCCGCAAATATCTCATTTCCACAGCAGTTATACGCCGTTCATGTTTCTTCATCCATACCCAACATTCACTACCATACATCAACGTAGGCACTAACACACCATTATAAACACTCAATCGAGCATCTCTGGATACATTTACGTTCCGAGTAAAGGTTCCCAGAGCACCCAATATCTTACATCCAGCAGATACTTTTCTTTCAATCTCTCGATCAATACGTCCATCCCTCGAAAACACACTCCCCAAGTATACAAACTCATTTACTTGACCCAATCTCACACCATTCACCGAAACATTGCAATCAGTCACCAAATCACTCTTCTCAAACACTAACACTTTACATTTATCAACATTCAGTAATAGATTTAAACCTTTTCCTACTTCATTTATACTTAGAATCATTCTTCTCAATTGTTCTTCAGATTCACCCATTACAACTACATCATCCGCATAAGCTAACGCAGGCACTACACTGCCACCAATACGTACACCATCCGCCCCATTCAGCGACTTTCGTAACAACACATCCATATATAAATTAAACAACCACGGGGACATCCCACAACCTTGTTTCACGCCAACATCTATAGAAAACCAATCACTCAATCTACCATCAACTCTCACCGCAGCCTCGCTATCTTCGTATAATGCACGAATCGCTCCCAACAAATTACCATTTATACCGTACTCTAGAAGTACATCCCACAGAATATCTCGATGAACACTATCATATGCTTTTTTAAGATCGAGAAAGCCACAGAACACCTTCTTGTTCTTAGCAAGTGATTTCTCAACAATCATACGAAGAGAAAACAATTGATCTACACACCCTCTCTCAGGCAAAAATCCACCTTGCATATTACTCAACTTGGAGATTGTTAAGGTTCGTACCTTGTGAATAAGAATCTTCCCGTACAACTTCCCTACCACACTCAACAAACTTATCGCACGGAAATTAGAACAATCACTCGAACTACCTTTGCCCTTAAATAAAGGACAAATGATAGCACGTTTCCAATCATCAGGAGCTACACACAGTTTCAAACAAAATCTAAATAAATAAACTAACCAATCAAATAATCTCTCACCACCATACTTCAACATCTCATTCGTTATACCATCCAAACCAGGAGCTTTACCATTCTTCAAGCGTAACAATGCAAAACTAACATCACTTTCATCTATATCCCATTCATCACTTCTAACATTTTCTCTTGAATTTTCACTACAACAATTCGATCTATTTACGCTACCATATAAGCCTCTAAAATACTCACACCATCTATTTCTAACGTCTAATTCATTCCACAATAACTCACCATTCGCACTCTTAATCGCTTTTACCGCCCTTACATTACCACCTCTCAATCTCTTCACACTCAACCAAAACATTCTTTTATTCATAGTAAAATCATTCGTCATTCTTTCCCTCATCAAATCATCAAAACGCGCCTTACTTTCTCTCACTACTCTCTTAACATGTTTATTTAACCTTTTATATTCTAGCAAACATTCATCACGTAAACTTCCAGGCACATCTTTTACATGTAGAAATCGCAAATACGCTCTCTTTTTGTCTTCAATTGCTTCTTTCACTTCATCATTCCACCATGCATTCCTTGGACAAGAGCCTAATCTGGATTCACCACAAACTTCTTTTGCACATTTAAGAACTGTATCCTTAAATTTCATCCAAACATCATTTATGCTGCATTCAAAATTAGGATCACATACAGGCAAAGATTCATTTATTTTCTCAACAAACATATCTCTAATATCCTCATTCTGTAGTACACTAGATTTCACACGAAACATTTTTTCGGTGCCTTTTACCCTCATTCGCCAACATTTATCCAGACGTATACGCGACACCACCAAATAATGATCATTCGTACCCAATTCAGCCCCACGCTTCACACGCGTATCCACAACCAAACTTCTTAGTCGTTCATCATACAAAATAAAATCAATCACACTCCGCCTATTCTCCCTCACATTCTCCCATGTATACAAGTGAGCTAATTTATGTTTAAAGACAGAGTTGGAAACGAAAAGATCACGCTCTAAGCAGAAGGATACTATTTTCCTACCGTTTTCATTCACTCTCACATCACCATATTTACCCAATACATTCCCAGACATGCTTTTCTTTACTCCCACCCAACCATTCAAATCACCACATACGATAACTTTTTCACCTGGATCACACGAATCAATCACACTATCTAACAAATTCCAAAATTGATCTTTCTCAAGATCACTTTCGGATTCAGTTGGGCCATAAACTGACACAACGAAGATTCTATGAAAGCCTACCTTAAGTCTCAGCCAAAGAATTCGCGATGAAATACAACTATAATCTCTTACAAACGGTTTCATCCTTTCACTAACAAGCACTCCTACACCATGTTTTGCCCGTTCATTCTCTGCAACACCCGACCACAAGCAAAACAATCCATCTACCTCTTCTTCATTACAGCCTTTCCCCTTTGTCTCGCTCACACACAAAACATCTACATTATACACACGCATTATATTCACCAATTCATTTTCTTTTCCATTTATACCTGTAACATTTCACGTACCAAACTTACATTCATCAAATTTCGCCCATTTATTCCTCATTAGAACAAAAGATAAAAGAAATAGGGTTCTCTCGGTAAAAGAAGAAGAAGTTAAGGTAGCTTACCAGGCTTATTCTTAACTATAAAAGAAAGGAAATAAATTACATTCACACACCTGTCAAATGTCAATCACACCTAAAAACAAATCATAATTCACCGTATCTAAGCGTAACTAATACAATCACATGCCAAAATAAATAAAATATGCAATTTATGTGATAAATAAAAATAAATTAAATTGACCTAATATGTGTATTGTCGGCAAGTATAATGGGTGATAAAACATGAAATTGGCCTAGCAATAAAGAAAAAAAATAATTAAAAAATCGACCATGTTTTTAAGAAATGATTAAAATAATAAAATAGAATTGGCCTGGTTGTGTTCAAAATAAATATGTAATATAGTCGACAATTTATGTGACAATGATAAATATAATTTTTATAATATTTATATGAAATGATAAAAAAAAATTAAATGGCTTTTCGTAAGATTTCACAATATTTAATTTATTCAGTTTTATAAGATTTCTTTATAAATTTAAACAAAATCTTAATATTTGGATCTTATTTTACATATTCAATACAATTCAATATTTATGTTAAAATACTTTAAGCCAAGCTCGAATAAAATTGTTTTTAAAAATTTAAGCAAAATATTAACATTATGGTAACCAAGATATCAACAGAAAATCAATCTTTTCGGTACTAGTAATGCAAAATAATTACCTTTGGTACTAGTACTAAAAAGTAACCCAATTAAAGAATATATAATTTTTCAAACAGTATATTACATGAAATTACAATTACATGAATATGAAACTTAATTAGGCATAGATAATTACTAGTTAACATTTCGAAACTTATTTTTTTACAAATATTTTAAATTTAATATTACAATTAGCACAATTATTGGGTGACATCGCAACGTTATAATATTCAACTACTGCCTTATATTTGTATTGCTTTTTTCATGCACTGCTTCGTGCAAAAACACAGTTTCGTTCACAATTCCTAATAGTATAGATACGAACCAAATAAAGAAGACCGTGTGTTTAGTCTTTCTCTCCGTAGATGTAGACTGAAGTATTTAAAATTTGTAATATTTCATATATTAAATTATTCATACATATTTTTGTTCAGTTATATAAAATACATACAATGCCAAATGCAAACAGTGCCTTATTCAACACTATAATATTCAAATACCGCCTTTTAAATTTCTTGCTTTTTTCATGCACTGCTTCGTGCAAACACTGTTTCGTTCACAATTCCTAATATTGTATCCCGTTATTACCTACATTTCTCACTAGATGGCGCAAGTAGTCGTCATCAGCTGTTAAACTTCAAACGGTACTTTGACGTTTGTCAATAGAAATGTGTTTTAATCATTTTAATTTAGTAATAGTTCTGCGTTCAAGTTATTAAAATAAATTATAACCATTTAGGAGTTGTGACAAATACCAATAACTTTTACGATAATCAGTTACTATTTAAGTAATTACTTTATAAGAAAAGGTTTTAAATAAATAAAAGTTAGAGAATACATTTTTCATTAGATAATAATCAGAGTAGATTTTCAACGTTTTCTCGTCATTGAAACGATCGATTGGGTTAATTACTGACACAGGATTTATTCGAAAACAGTTAAAAGCATGTAAAAATTCACCAATTCTGTCCGAAAGGTACTACTAATCTGTAAATATATTACAGATACGTTTGAAATATATTATTTTTAGATAAAATTTTTCCAAAGAATAATTCAGAAACAGATGCCTGGATAATTTTAGAAGATGGCTGTATTTCAAGTGCATACTGCTTTTGCATTGAATTATTGGATTCGATGAAGTCTGTAATCAATTTATTACAGTACTGAAAGTATTTCTAGTGTGTTGTACTTGCATTGCTGGATTGGATAAAATCTGCAGTTATATTTTGTAAATTGACAGTTTTTATTTGGGACCACTATATTTACAAAACTATAAATATTATGAAACTGGATTTGTTTTGAAAATTTACTGAATCTAACTATTGCCGAGGTAATATTGATCTATCAGTAATATTTTAAATGTAATTAAAAATATTATTTGTTCTTCTCCACAATACCATCCCTATATTTATAATTGCTGAAAATCATTTTAAGGATATATACAATAGATCAAAATGGTTATTTAAAAACTGAGAAGTAGGCATAAAAACTGTCGTGCCCTAGACAATATCAACAATGATTTCTTTGAATATATTTTATTGATAGATGTTTTGTAACAAAGACCCGTTTCACAGGAATAAAATTTAATCGCACAAAAAGCTTAAATTCTGTTTCGCATGAGCGATTTTGTTATCGTACAATCGCTGTATAAAACCTGTCATTGCATTCGATGCATTTAAACTTACCGTATGATTTTTATATTATACAATAAAATAAACTGCATGACTTAATATTACTCGTGTTAATTAGACTTAATATTCAAGTAAAATTGTGTATCAAAATAAAATAGAAGTCATAATGGTGGCAAGTATTTTGCTTATGAAATTATAAATATAATTTAATTTCTGATAACACAAGACATATCTTAATAGGACCATTGTTAAAGTAATGTTTCAAATAAATTGATAATGTAGTTCAAGGGTACTCAGAATAAAACTTTCACTCTATCAATTTTACTTATACTTATAATACTATTATATACATATATACAAATCTAAAATAAATAAATAAATAAAAATAGTGTTCTTAATCAAAAAATAAATAAAAATAATAGTTCTCTAATACAACAAAATTAATTTTAAAATATTCTTATCATAATCTGTATTGCTTGTCGGCATATGGGGCAACGCTGTAAATTCTGTGCAATTATTCTCTCAGCACATTGTTCTATGTTTTGTTTTTTTTTGTTTATGAAAACGATCTAGTTAAGTTTCATCCTCCGGAAAATTATTTAATACATCATTATAAAATATAGTGCTTTAAAGTATAGGCATGTGATTATTATAGGGCAATGTAATCTAACACGAGCGGGATGGGTGAATAAGTTGATCTTACCGGACTGCGCCAATTGTAACACGAAAGGAAGGGATGCAGTCTTGAAATTTTATTAAACATATAACTATTAAAGTTTAAACTTAAATGAACGCGAAATGTTATAATTTAATATGAGGATGGAAACAGAATAATGATTTAAATTAAATTTTTATTAATTATAATTGTTGAGACGCCACTGCTTCTTCAGCCGAGTACCGGTTTATCACCAACAACCAGCGCCATCTATTGAGCGCCACCACCTAACTTTAGTTTTAGTTATATTTCTTGCTGTTAATTTATTGTAAAATTCACTTGTATTGTAACTCGCTGTCGCTGTGCACCAGTCGCACGTTTTTTCTACTAACCTGTACGCCTCTTACGGCCACGTGTTTTTACACAATTCGCTTTTTACGCTTAAATAATTACGCTCAAGTGTTTAGTGCTAATATCAAACATTATTTCAGCTTTCCGAATACGCATTTATTGTTATTCCAATTGGGAAAGATTTTGTATTGCTATCAGCAAACTGCTCAGCTACTGTATCGTAAGTACGGTTTATTTATTTATATTATTGCACAACATCAATTCACCTCGTTTTGTAATTCTGGTTTATTTAAAGTTATTTATTCTTGTTTGCTATTGTACAGTATTTAGATATTTTGGTTATTAAAATAGATCCTAGTTTGTGTCTGCAAATTTACCATCTTGATTCCCATACTCGCCTCAGGTTTTTCAGCCCTTCAGGCACCTTCGTTTGCGTTATTTGTAAATTCAATTACTCCTTTGGCTTTCTTTTATTTAACTTGTTGCAATAGCTTATCTTTCCTTCTCTTTGTTGATTAGACCCCGTGACTACAGTTAGCTTTGTCACTTCCTGACGCATTATTTGTGGGCCTGCCCCTATTATCCTGTCTCTCCTTCAGCAAAGAGCTACCATCCTTGTGTTAAGTCTTCCAGAGCAGCTCCTGGAAGTGAAGAACGTCCGTACCTTCTCCTTCCAGCATTGCATCACTCTGCCTTACTTTCTGCTCTCATTCTCTCTACGCAATCCCCGCGAAACGACCTCTCGGTCGAACATTTGGTCCTTCGAGCCGGATCCGCATTATTCTCTCTCATCGCAATCCCCGCGAAACGACCCCTCGGTCGAACAATAATACTTAATTAACGAATCTAGTTTAAAATTAAATAAAACGCGAACACCGCGTAATGTGAAGATCTACATCTTCACGCGTTGAGTCGATGGACGAGATTGCTGGTTCCCACCAAAACACTTGCTGCCCTGGGTACGATACCCACATCTGGAATCCATCCCCCGCACATCGGGGTGGACACAGATGTGTAAAGTGTTTTGGTTATGTAGTCTGACACTCTGGCCCTGCAGATAACGCGAACATGAAATCTTGTTGGAATTCTAAGAATATTAACTATAACTGTCTCTTTTTATAATTTAATGCCCTATATTCGAAAACCAAAAGATCTCACACTCAGCCTTAATGGCACATGTGGTCACGAGTGTCAAATTACACGAAACCAATCTTATCTAAACGCAACATAACAACAATGAGATAGCTCATATTGTTACATTATCCCCACGTTAAAACATAAATATATCGGTAACCTCGATATATTTATTTTACCGGTAACTGGGTGAACTATATCATTCCTGAAATGCTGCAGTACTGAAACTAAACAAATGATCCAATCTCTAACTTTTGAAATCTAAAATATTACAAATATTAATCAAAATTATCAAGAGAATCTAAAACATATTTACGTACAATTAAACTTAACAGCACTTAATTTACTGTTGTACACCATTAAACTATTCTAATTCATTTGCTAAAATAGCAAGACACAAAATAGGATTTCTAAAATATTCTAGGACACAGGAACAAAATTCTATTTTAGAATTAACATATATGAACAAAATAATAAAAATAATAATAAAATAATCAACAAAAATGAGAATTGCTAACACAAAACAAAATAGTCCAATCTCATGGAACATATTCTACACAAAGCAATACTTTCTTACAATTTACATATCAAATTTCGCCAAACACAAAATTAAAATACACAATCATACATAATGAAGCAGCTGGTACATTCAGAAACAAAACATGGAATTCGCTAATTCCCACATCTGAAATTTGTACCACAACTAAATCAAAGAATTTGTTACACACTTATTACATAATTAAACTAAACTTAACTAACATGCGCTTAAACACTATTATTCCTAAAAACACAGATTGTCAGTAGTTGCTGGGTCATGTCCAGGTTGTTGGGATGTCAGGGGAACGAGGGGCGTACACCACACTTTACACCAACATCACTACGCACAATTGTACAAAAAATCACTGAGGGCAAGGGGGTGGTTCTTCCTTCAGCTGGGGTTGTTGACACTGACCGCACATCAGCTGATGGCCGAACCGTATGTTCAAGCCTAGATGCGGTCGCTGCAAATGGTGGGGGTTTGTTTTCCTCAGGTAGTGCCTAACTTGTAATGCATTACTGATGATTTCAATGGGCAAAACACTTGCGGCGATGGACTTAAAGCTGCTGATATCAATATACTTATTGAGAAAATATCTTGATCTCATGGGCGCACAAAATGAATTGGATTCTCTCTAATTCAACGATCTCAACTTATTCCAAGTGGACGATCGCTCCAATCTTGAGTGTTCTACACATAGAACACCCAGCTCAACACTGGAAACAAGTACGCTACAGGGGACTTGTTCCATGCCCATGTCAAGATTCTTTTCTCCTAATAGCATGCCATCTTTTACTAAAGTTGTATCCAAAATTTTCTCATCATTGCCCATTTTATCATCCTCAGTATATACTACATCGCAAGTTAAAGCACTTACCTCCTCCTTATTTTCTTCTTCATGCTCAGCTACCTCTGATACAGCCACGATTTCGTTGTTGTCTTCCTTTGGACGCGGAATGTCCACTAACACGCGTTCTTCAGCTTGCAACAATGAATCAAATTCAGCCGCAGTAATTTTTGCAACTTGCAAAGGCTGGCTACCAGGCTGAAGAATGGAAGGCAACATACTTGGAAGTGGCGCATACACGTTTGGCTGTATACAGGTAGCTGGCATGGAGGTCGGTTGCTGAGGTGGCACGAAGTATGACATTGACACGTCATACTGCATGGTCATCGGTGGATACGGTGATGGAATCGTCCTCCACGGCGCTGTCAGCTGCTGAGGTGGCACGTGATACGGCATTGGCACAGGTAGCGAAGGCTGGTGTGGCAAGCCATATTGCACTGCCGCTGGTGGATACGATGCTGGTATCATACTCCACGGTGATGTCACCGGAAACCAAGAGCCAGGTACTCTTAGCGGATATCCAGGTGGCGACGGGTACGTCGGCGGAACGTACAGATACATTTCTACTTATTTATCACGCACAATACACTTGTTTTAATTTAATCTTTCTGTTTCCATACATTTTTGTAAATAAAATTGAACCAAGCGTTCTAAATAAAATAAAATTTTTCAAAAATTAAAAAAATGTACTCAAATTCACAAAATTAAGAACGAAATATCAAAATAATTCAAAATTGAAATATTTGATAACAAAACAGTGATAAAAAACTAAATAAAAATTTGTTAAATTAAACTATTTTCTAAAATTCTCAAAATTTAATAAAACTTCAAAACACTTAACAAACACAAACTTGCAACAAAAACATTAAACAATTTACCAAATTTCAACTTAAGCACTCATATAAGATTCGTAGAGATTGACTCACGTATACAAAGTTAAACAAAAAAAATGTGACTAACTTTAAACGCTAGAATAGAATTGATTAACAATCAAATCTTTTTGCCAATCTTACCGGACTGCGCCAATCTAACACGAGCGGGATGGGTTAATAAGTTGATCTTACCGGACTGCGTCAATTGTAACACGAAAGGAAGGGATGCAGTCTTGATATTTTATTAACACATTGCTATCAAATATTTTTATACTAATTTTACACGAAACGTTATAATTGAATGGAAACAGAATTATTATTTGAATTAAATTTTTATTGATTATAATACTTAATTCCCTAATCTAGTTTAAAATTAAATAAAACGCGAACACCGCGTGATGTGAAGAACTACATCTTCACGCTTTGAGTCGATGCACGAGACTGGTGGTTCCCAACAAAACACTTGCTGCCCTGGGTACGATACCCACATCTGGAATCCATCCCCCGCACATCGGGGTGGACACAGATGTGTCAAGTGTTTTGGTTATGTAGTCTGACACTCTGGCCCTGCAGATAACGCGAACATGAAATCTTGTTGGAATTCTAAGAATATTAACTATAACTGTCTCTTTTTATAATTTAATGCCCTATATTCGAAAACCAAAAGATCTCACACTCAGCCTTAATGGCACATGTGGTCACGAGTGTCAAATTACACGAAACCAATCTTATCTAAACGCAACATAACAACAATGAGATAGCTCATATTGCTACAGTAATTTGAAGCAAGAAATAGATTGACAACAAAATCAACTCGATATCACTAACTGTTTTCGAAATATGAACGAAAATCCAGAACAAAATTTGTTTCTTTTATATATTTCTTGGTTTTTTCCTTTTTTATTTTAAACTTATCCGCTATTTCCCGATTAAAGATCTTCCAGATATGAACATATTAATTAACCATTTTACTTACATCATCGAGAAGTCCAAGATTGTGTTCCTGAAAAAACAATATAGATATTAAAGATTCAATATATAAATAATTTAAAATATAATTACTTCACGCAGATCATTTGCAACATTCTCTACAGAATGGGCCACGATCTCCAAAAAATGAAAAATGGTGTGGATCCCATCCTGTAAAGCTTGCTGCGCATCTCGAATTCTGATATCATTGGCGCGGTACCTGTTGCTGATGGACCGGGCGATACGGAGGCCTTGCTGCAAATTATTATATTGCACGAAGGACCGTATATTCAACTGAATAAGTTTTTCTGTAATTAAATATTTCATCTAATGAGCTTAAAGTATGTATCTTTTTTTATTCAAAATAATCATGTAAATTTTACTGTATATTACTCCTACAAAATCGGTAATATCTGATTATTTTTAGACTAAAATTATCTTATCATCAAAGTATGCCCGTTCACTCAGTACCATTTTTAGGTCTTGTTACTTAAATAACGTATTATTTCGTTTGTGATCGTGGCGTATCTATTAATTCAAGTCTTTCTACATACAATAACCAAGGTTGTGCAATAATAAAGAACAGTTAAATGTAATTTCACTGTTTAGATACTGTAACCATTCAACCAAACGAAGTTGATGAAACAACGGAGGAAATAATAATATATAAAGATTGATTCACAAATTTATTCATTCGTGCTATAAGATCAATTTTGATCTACAGCAGTGATTTCGAAACTTTGTAAGTTGGAAAAATTCATAAAAATATTTTAGTAGATTTTTTCTATGTTTGGATTTATTTTCTGGCATACATAGTGTCGCGGTCCTAATATATAAGTTATAATTTTGAGTAATACAAAATTATTTAAAAAAAGTTTATTTCACAAAACACAAGAGCTAGATGTTGCTCGTACAAAGTATAGAACAGGAGTAACACAAACTTATAATCTATTCTATTTCATACTACTTATCTCTTTTCCAAGAGTTTAGATTATATTATGCCGAATAGTCATTTTATGAGTGATGCAACTCTTTATTGTTCTTATGAAATCTTATGAAATACGGGGTGTGTCCTTACATAACTCCTCCACCCTTAGAGAAAACTTTATTCTTTAAGAATTAAGTTTTTATAAATTAAATTTGATTTAATTCAATATCTTCAATCCCATTATTAATTTTGTCTTTTGATTTCTTCATAATATAATCTTTACACTTACATTTCTTAATACAATACATAATAATTATAATTACTATAACTACTAATACAATATAAATTATGATATAATGAATATGATTATTTGAGACATTTTTATAAATGTTCTCTAATTCTATGGAATTCATTTCCTCGGTTTTAAATTGTGTCACATTCCTTATTATGTTTTCTAAGTATGTTACTCGAGTATTATTAATATTATTTTTATATTCCAATAAAATTCCAAAATTATTAATTAACTCAATTTGGTTATTAATCTCACAATTTTCGGTATAGTATATTCCCTCTAAGTTTTCTATTTTCATATTATTATTACAATTATATTTTGTTTCAATTTTATTTGGGAAAAATAAGTAATTTAATTGTGAATTATAAATTATATTTAGACTTCATTTCATTTTTTAATATTGTATTATAAATTAATTCAATTATATTAGAATTTTTAAATAAAGGGTTTAATATTATATAATCAATCAATAAGTAAGAAAGTATAATTATTAAAATTGATGTAATAATAAATAATGATATTTTAATTGAAAAATTAAATATTTCATTTGAAGCTAATCTTGTTAAATAAGATTAATATTCCTCCAATTATAATTAGAAACAAAATATATGAATATCAAAAAGAATAAGAGAATATTCTTGTAATTAATGCAATTAATAATGTTTGGATAAAAAGAATTAATCCTATAGATATAGGATGTTTTAAAAATATAAAAATTGTTGTTATTAATAATCTTAATAATAATAGTAAATAAAAAATACAGAGAATAGTTTAAATAAAATATTAATTTTGGAGATTAAAGTTAGAAAGAATTTTTTTTCTCTGAAGTTTTAAAAGAATTTTCTTATTTTTGATTTACAAGACCAATATTTTATTTTAAATTATTAAAACTTATTGTTTATTTATTGAATATTTTAGTTTTTTTTTTTATATATTTTGTTGGGATAATAGTTTTTTCTTTAAAACGTAAACATTTATTATTAATATTATTAAGATTAGAATTTATTATTTTATCTTTATATATTTTATTATTTATTTATTTATCAATATTTAATTATGAATATTATTTTAATTTAATATTTTTAGTTTTTTGTGTATGTGAAAGTGTTTTAGGATTATCAATTTTAGTTTCTTTAATTCGAAATCATGGGAATGATTATTTTTTTTCAATAAATATATTATGTTTAAATTTTTATTTATAATATTATTTATAATTCCTTTATGTTTTAAAAAAAACAGTTTTTGATTAAATCAAATTATGTATTTTATTATGAGTTTTTTATTTATAATAATAGGAAGATTCAATTATTTATGAATGAATATTAGATATTTTTTTGGAGCAGATTTATTATCATTTGGATTAATTTTATTAAGTTTTTGGATTTGTTCTTTAATAATTATAGCAAGAGAATTAATTTATAAAAATAAATTTTTTGTTAATTTTTTTTAATTTATATTATTAATATTATTATTATTTTTATATTGTACTTTTAGTTCAATAAATTTATTTTTATTTTATATTTTTTTTTTGAATGTAGATTAATTCCTACTTTAATTTTAATTATAGGTTGAGGGTATCAACCTGAGCGTTTACAGGCAGGAATTTATTTACTATTTTATACTTTATTTGCTTCTTTACCTATAATAATTGGAGTTTTTTATTATTATAATAATTATTTTACATTAGATTTTTTTTTTTAATAATTTATATTATTTTAATATATATATATATATGTTTGTATAATTTTTGCTTTTTTAGTTAAAATACCTATATATATATATAGTACATTTATGATTACCAAAAGCTCATGTAGAAGCTCCGGTATCAGGATCAATAATTTTAGCTGGTATTATATTAAAATTAGGGGGTTATGGATTATTACGTATTTTGAGTATATTTTTGATTATTGGGATATCAATGTCTACATTATTTGTAAGAATTAGTTTAATAGGTGGTTTATTAGTTAGTTTAATTTGTTTACGTCAAACAGATTTAAAGTTATTAATTGCTTATTCTTCTGTTGCTCATATGGGTTTAGTTTTAGGGGGGATTATAACTTTAAATTATTGAGGATTTTGTGGTTCTTATTATAATGATTGCTCATGGTTTATGTTCATCAGGATTATTTTGTTTAGCCAATATATCTTATGAGCGAATAAATAGTCGTAGTATTTTTATAAATAAGGGTTTAATAAATTTAATACCTAGAATAACATTATGATGATTTTTATTAAGTTCAAGAAATATAGCTGCTCCTCCTTCATTAAATTTAATAGGAGAAATTAGTTTATTAAATAGATTAGTTTCATGAACTTGAATCAAGGGCAGTTACCAATATTCGAATTTGTGTATTAAAAGGTAATATAATTCGATTATCTACATCTAATAATCGAAATTCATTATTTTTTAATTCATTTGTTGGAGTTATGTAAGAATCAAATTAATTTTTTTTTAAATCTGAATATTCATAACTTCAGTATCATTGATGACCAATAGATTTTAAGGTAACTGAAGGATTTCTTACTTCATCTAATAAATATAATAATTGTAATGAGGGTAAAGCAATAAAAATTAATGTAATTGCTGGTAGAATTGTTCAAATTACTTCAATTGTCTGACCTTCAAGTAAATATCGATTAATATATTTATTAAAAGATAAAGTTGTTATTAAATATCTTACTAGTATTGTAATTATTCTTAGAATTATTAAAGTATGATCATGAAAGAATATAAGTTGTTCTATAAGAGGGGAAGCTCTATCTTGAAGATTTAAATTTGATCATGTAGCCATTTTCTAATAAAAGTTATGACTTTATACATGAAGCTTAAATTCATTGCACTATTCTGCCAAATTAGAAATTTGATAACATTGGCAGTTCAGAATAGCTATGTTCGGCTGGAGGATAATTTTGGAATCATTCAATAGAAGTGGATATTTGACTTGCAAAAATTACTAAACGTTGAGAAATAAAACTTTCTCAAATGATATAAATTAATAATAAGACACCAATAAAAGAAATTGTTGATCCAATTGAAGAAATTACATTTCATGAAGTATATGCATCAGGATAATCTGAATATCGTCGTGGCATCCCTCTTAATCCTAAAAAATGTTGAGGAAAAAATGTCAAATTTACACCAATAAATATAATAGTAAATTGAATTTTTAAAAGATTGTTATTTTATCTTAATCCTGTAAATAAAGGAAATCATTGAATGAATCCAGCTATAATAGCAAATACAGTTCCTATTGATAATACATAATGAAAATGGGCAACAACATAATATGTATCATGAAGAATGATATCAATTGATGAATTAGCTAATACAACTCCAGTTAATCCTCCGACTGTAAATAAAAAAACAAATCCTAATGCTCAAAGCAATGAAGGACTATAGGATAATTGAGTACCATGTAAAGTAGCTAATCATGAGAAAATTTTAATTCCAGTTCAGACAGCAATAATTATTGTTGCTGAAGTAAAATAAGCTCGTGTATCTACGTCTATTCCAACTGTAAATATATGATGAGCTCATACGACAAAACCTAATAATCCAATAGCTAGTATAGCATAAATTATTCCTAATGAGCCAAAAGTTTCTTTTTTTCCTCTTTCTTGTCTAATAATATGAGAGATTATTCCAAATCCTGGTAAAATTAAAATATAAACTTCTGGATGCCCAAAAAATCAAAATAAATGTTGATATAAAATTGGGTCTCCCCCTCCTGCTGGATCAAAAAATGAAGTATTTAAATTTCGATCAGTTAATAATATTGTAATTGCACCAGCTAAGTAATGAAAGTAGTAATAATAGTGCAGTAATCCCTACAGATCAAACAAATAATGGTATTCGATCAAATGTTATTCCTGTAGATCGTATATTAATAATTGTAGTAATAAAATTTACAGCTCCTAAAATAGATGAAATTCCTGCTAAGTGTAGGCTAAAAATAGCTAAATCAACTGAAGCTCCAGCATGGGCAATACCTGAAGATAAGGGAGGGTAAACAGTTCATCCTGTGCCTGATCCATTTTCAACTATACTTCTTATTAAAAGTAGTCTTAATGAAGGTGGAAGTAATCAAAAACTTATATTATTTATTCGAGGGAAAGCTATATCAGGGGCTCCTAATATTAAAGGAACTAATCAATTTCCAAATCCTCCAATCATAATTGGTATAACTATAAAAAAAATTATTACAAATGCATGGGCAGTTACAATTACATTATAAATTTGATCATCACCAATTAATGATCCTGGATTGCCTAATTCGGCTCGGATTAATTTTCTTAAAGATGTACCTACTATTCCTGATCAGGCACCAAAAATAAAATATAAAGTTCCAATATCTTTATGGTTTGTTGAGAATAATCATTGTCGCGGTAAAATGGCTGAGATAAAGGTAATAAACTGTAACTTTATTTAGGAAATTTAAATTTCTTTTACCAATCAAAAATAATAAAAATTAGTTTTATAGTTTAAAAAACATTAAATTGCAAATTTAAAGATAGAAATTAATTCTTAAAACTTATATTTAATATTTTGATTACAAATTGCCCTAAGGCTTAAAGCATTTTCCTTTATTTATAGCTTTGAAGGCTATTAGTTTTTGATTAACTTAAATCCTTTTAATAAAAATTAAAAAGAATTGTACATAATATTTATCCATTAATTGAAATAAATGATAAAAATAATATTAAAAAATTTATTTTTATATTTAAATTTTTAAAATTAAAATATAATTCATTACGGGATAAAATTAATCTTGTATAAATAATTCGTAAATAAAAAAATAAAGTAATTAAAGTTATTATAATTATAAATATTAATAAATATATATAATTATTTCTTAGGTATTGAATAATGATTCATAAGGGTAGAAAACCTAAGACAGGGGGTAGTCCCCCTAATGAAAGTAAATTTAATATTAATCTAAATTTAATTAAAATATTTTTGTTTATAAATGTATATATTTGTTTTAAATAAAAAAATTTTAAATGTATTTAAAATTATAATTAATGTAATTAAAATAAATGAATATAAAAGAAAGTAAATTAATCAAATTATTTCTCTATTGAGAAAAGAGCTTAATATTCATCCTAAATGATTATTTGATGAGTAAGCTATAATTTTTCGTAATCTAATTTGATTTAAACCACTAATTCTTCCTACAAGAGTTGATATAATAATAATAAAAATGATATAATTAGAAAATTTAATCGTATATGACAATAATATTATTGGTGCAATTTTTTGTCATGTTATTAAGATTAATCTATTAATTCAATTTATTCCTTCAATAATTTCAGGAAATCAAAAATGAAAGGGGGCAGCTCCCATTTTTAATAAAAAAGATGAATTAATTATTATAATCAAAAATATATTAGTATTTTTGATATCTCTAACTATATTAGTAGTAATTATAATTATTAAATTAGAAAATAAAAATATTGTTGAAGCTAAAGCTTGTACAATATAATATTTAATAGATGATTCTGTTGAATAGGGGTTATTTTTATCTTTTAATAATGGAATAAATGATAATAGATTGATTTCTAATCCTATTCATGTTCCTATTCATGAATAGGATGAAATTGAAATTATTGTTCCTGAGATTAAAGTTATTATGAAGATTAATTTATAGATATTAATTATTAAAAAGAAAAGAATTAAACCTTTATATTTAGGGTATGAACCTAAAAGCTTAATTAGCTTATCTTTTTACATTTTAGTATATGATGTATATAAGTTTTTGATACTTTTGGAAATAGTTTAATTCTATTAAATGTAATTTTAATGAAGGTAAAAATTTACATAATTTATTCTATCAAAATAATCCTTTTAGGTCGGGCACTTCATTTAATCTTTATTTGAACTTTAATTTATTAAAAGTAAAAAAAAAAATTCTAATAATATTTAATCTTTATTTTAAAAATTTATAATTAATTATTTACTAATTTTAATACTTGGATTTTAACAATTTTTTGTTGAAAAGTTTAAAATAAATTCAAAATTGGGTAAAAAAAAGTTAAAATTTAAGCAAATTTTTTAAACTTTCTAAATTTGAAAAATTGCCTTTTTTCGATCTGATAAAAAGATATGTATTGATTTTTTCGTGATTTTAATTTTTGTTAATAAAAATTTAATAATTCAATAACAAATATTAATTTTCATATATATAAATATTTAATATATATATATATATATATATATATATATACATATATATATATATATATATATATATATATATATATATATATATGTATGCTGGATTGTTATGTATCTTTACGTATATATACATATATATATATATATATATATATATATATATATATTATTAATATTAATATGAATATTGTAAGAAATATCGAAATGGGCGAGTACGACTCTGTACTTGGTGCAACCACATTGCAGAGCAACCGCGCAAGCACGCCGCCAAGCGACGTGGCAACCGAACTACTACAGAGCAACCGTTCCAGCACGCCGCCAAGCGACGTGCAACAAAACAACGGAGGAGGCAGAAAAGATCCCGCCTTGCAACAAGACGTCCGCCATTAATTTTTAATTTGTATGTGTGTTGGAAAAGTGTGTCGAGCTGTATTCATTATTACTTTGTGTTTGAGAGGATTTATTAGTTATAATAAATCATTATATTCGTCACAGTGTTATTATTGAATAACCCTACAATAATTCAGAAGTGGGATAAAGAAAACACAGTCCTGGTACAAGAAAAACGTGTGAAAGTTGAAGTGTGCACCATTGGAATTGTGAGCCGTAAACAACAAGAATATTACCTCGCATATCTATTTGGTAACCAGGAGCATATTTTCAACAACATAACAGTTATTCTTCATCCGCTCATCATCGACAGTAGATTTACAATGACTGATAAAAGTAAGTCCAAATCTAAATCTAATAAGAAAAACGATACAAATGATTCTGAAATTACTACAATTACTGCAATGTTAGAAGCAATTCAAAATCAATTGTCGTCTTTGTCCGATTCTGTGAAGCAGAATTCAGATGGCTTAGCACAATTGCAAACAGTGCAATTCGAGAGCATGGCGTCACCGCCAGTAGATAACGCAAATGTTGAAGTTGAAACACCTACACGGCCAGCCGGTGTTATTCCTGAGTCACTCGTTATCACTACTCCAGATAACAATACAAATAATCAAAGTCAACATTTTAATAACAATAATACGCGAGACGCATCCGAACATGTGATTGACTTCAATCCAGATGATGAAAGTTCAATTGCCGAGATGTTTATTGAAAGTGTCAAGTCAGCACAAACTCTCTACAACCTGTCGGACCGACAAACTGTTTTATGTGCTAGATCGAAACTTAAGGGCAGTGCTGCCATTTGGTGCCGCTCATTACCGACATCATACGATTGGGAAAAATTCCAGGAAGAGTTTGAAGATACGTTTGGCGCTCCACCTGGCGTACATCAGATTCTTCGTCTTCTAGATAGACGTAAACAAAAACATGATGAATCACCGAGAATTTATTTACATACAATGGTCGCAATAGCTAAACGTGCGCCTAATATAAGCGAAACTGAAACCGTCGAAATAATAGCAAAGGGATTCCGCGATAAAGCATTATACGAACATGTAACCAAGCCTGTACCAAATAAAATTAAAGAATTAATTCAACGAGTGGAACAGTATAACCGCCTCACAGCTGACAAACCCGTAAATGATGTATTGCGAAAAAGTCTCCCGCCAAAAAGATGCAACTCAGAAGATTCATCAAGAAACAAGGTTCCGCCAACTGAAAAATCAAAAATATACAACAAAAGCGAGCAACAAACACAAAAATTAAACAAACGCTCGTACACATGTCCCATTGGTTTAAAAGAGGGTCATCGCCTTCGAGATTGTCCCAGCATCGAATGCACAAAGTGTCAACAAAAAGGACACATCGCAGCCAATTGTACTACAAAAGTTGACACTATACATCTAGTAGAGGCTCCGCCAAGTGACATCGCTACGGTGAGTATCCATCTAAACAATAAACACTTTGTTGTATATGCAGATACCTGCAGCACCGTCAACCTCATGTCACGGAACATTGCTACAAGCCTTGGTACCAGCATCAAGCCATGCAGCAAACCATTGCGTGGTATTGGTGGCAATGTTATGGCTACCGGTACAACCGACCTAGTAGCTACCATAGATGACATCGAGATACCAGCTACATTCTATGTCATGTCGGACAACTATGGCCTACAACCAGACCGACCACTGTTGGGGGCTCCTTTTCTCCGAAATCACAACTTGCAGTTCACATCACAAGAAGGTGAATTCATACTACGTGCCCAAAACCCCGGAGAAGAAGTTGACAACTCCAATCCAGAAGAACCGTCATCCATCTTCTTCATCGACATAAGCGAAGACAACGGCGAGATTACACTCAGTGATCTCCAGGTTCCTGATAGCGTCCTGCTCCATGAGCGTCATCGACTCCTTGCGATGGTCCAAGAAGCAGCCCAGCCTCCGCCAAGTCCGATCCCAGATGTATCAGGTGCAGCTATGAAAATAAAACTTACATCTGACTTGCCAGTTAATCATCGACCGCGTCGACTAGCTTTGACAGAACGTACGCGCGTCCGCGAAATGGTAGATAAAATTATCGCAGATGGAATCATTAGCCCATCTAAATCAAATTATTCAAGCCCAATAGTGTTAGTACGCAAAAAGAACAATGAACTACGATTGTGCGTGGATTACCGCGATTTAAATAAAATAACTGTAAAAGACAAATATCCGTTACCGCGAGTGGACGATCAAATAGATTCGCTAACCGAAGCAAAATTTTTCACAACGCTAGACTTGAAGAACGGCTTCCACCATATACCAGTAGACTCTAAATCGCGTGAATTGACAGCTTTTGTCACACCCGACGGCTTATACGAATACAACCGGGTACCGTTCGGACTGTGTAACTCACCTGCTGTTTTTCAGCGATACTTAAACACTATATTCGGTGAACTAATTAAAACTGGTGATGTGTATATTTATATGGACGATATCATTATACCATCAGTAGATGTTGTTTCGGGACTTAATAAACTAGAATCCGTGCTACAAATCGTTCGCCAATACGGTCTCACACTACGACTCGACAAGTGTCAATTTCTCCAGAATGAAATAGAATACCTGGGATTCCATATCAAAGAAGGTACCTTGCGTCCCTCAAACAAGAAAACTCAAGCTGTAATGGATTTTCCAGAGCCCAAAAACCTTACGGAACTACGAAGATTCCTTGGTCTAGCTAACTACTTCCGTCGTTTTATTTTAGGATACTCAACTCTTGCGAAGCCCCTTACTCAACTAACCAAGAAAGATATCCCCTACGTATTTGGTGAAGAACAGAAGACAGCATTCACATCAATTAAAGAAAAATTGAGTAATGAACCAGTTCTATCACTTTTCGTTCCCGGTAGACCCATAGAACTTCACACTGACGCTAGCTCGCAAGGTTATGGTGCAGTTCTTTTACAAAAAGAAAATGGTCAACTACATCCAATCTCCTACATGTCACAAAGGACAACAGAATCAGAAGCAAAATATCCATCGTTCCTCCTGGAATTGCTCGCAATTATCCAAGCCGTAGAAAAATTTCGTCATTACCTTGTCGGAACCAAATTCAAGATAATAACGGATTGTAACGCTGTAAAACTGGCTCTAGCAAAACGGGAAATAATTCCGCGTGTTTATCGATGGTCATGTCAACTTGAAGAATACGACTATACCTTAGAACACCGCCCAGCCGAAAGAATGCAACACGTCGATGCGTTGAGTCGAGCTGCCGTTTTATTAATCACAGATCCAACAAAAGAACTTCAAATCCGTCAAGAAACAGATCCAACAATCAAATCAATACGCGACGAATTGGAAACAGGACAACGACATCCACCATTCGAAGTTAGGAACGGGATTGTATGTCACGTAGATGAAAAGAAACATCCTACTTTTTATGTCCCAAGAAAAATGCAAAGATCAATTGTAAACAATGCACACGATTGTGAAGGACATTGTGGAAACACAAAAACGATCGAAAATGTTCGTAGATCATATTACTTCCCTAATCTGCGAAAATATGTACAAAAATACATCGAAAACTGCTCCGTATGCTTAGCGTATAGCATACGACCTGCTAATGCAGGTGTGACACTTCACAGCATTCCAAAAGGAATTGAACCCTTCGATACCATACATGTGGATCATTTCGGCCCGCTTGAGAAGACGTCTAAGAAGAATCGTCACATACTAGTCCTTGTTGATGGTTTCACCAAGTTCGTTTGTCTCTTCCCAACGAGAACCGTCTCCACATCAGAAGCATTAGTACACTTGAAAAACACATTTAATTATTTCGGCAAACCCAGACGAATTGTTACCGATGCTGGAACTGCCTTCACATCTGATGAATTTGAATCCTACTGTCAGAACAACAATATCCAACATGTTAAAACCGCAATTAGAACTCCCAGAGCCAATGGACAGGTTGAGCGATATAACCGTTTTATCGCAGCGATATTAGCTAAAATATCTGATGAATCAGACCAATGGGATAAAGAAATTGGAAAAATTCAAGATGTAATTAATGATACGATTCAATCAAGTACACGGTTCACACCAGCAAAATTATTGCTAGGCAGAAATTTGAGGATTGTCCCAGATCAACCCCTCCGTGATTTAATCCAAGACACATTGAATGACTTTCCTTCAGAAGATCCTGAAGAAGCATTTAACAAACGCCAAGTCAGTCGTTCTACCGCTGTAGAAAACCAAATTAAGTCACAAGAAGCTAACGCATGCCGTTATAATTTACGCAGACGACCAAGAAAGTATTCCTTGGGAGATTTTGTCTTTATTCGCACTACTCCGACCGTGGGTAAATCTCCAAAATTACAACCGAAATTCAAGGGTCCGTACACCGTCAAGAAAGTTATGCCAAACGACCGTTATCTAATAGAAGATACACCTGGGGCTCAACATACCCAAAAGTTCTATTCAGCAGTTCACTCTGCTGACCACTTGCAACCATTTTGTAATCCGTCTTGTGTTTCAGACAGCGACACAGATTCCGAAGAAAATAACAGCGTCGAGGCGCCGCCTAACAGAATGGCCGAAGCTGTAAGAAATATCGAAATGGGCGAGTACGACTCTGTACTTGGTGCAACCACATTGCAGAGCAACCGCGCAAGCACGCCGCCAAGCGACGTGGCAACCGAACTACTACAGAGCAACCGTTCCAGCACGCCGCCAAGCGACGTGCAACAAAACAACGGAGGAGGCAGAAAAGATCCCGCCTTGCAACAAGACGTCCGCCATTAATATTTAATTTGTATGTGTGTTGGAAAAGTGTGTCGAGCTGTATTCATTATTACTTTGTGTTTGAGAGGATTTATTAGTTATAATAAATCATTATATTCGTCACAGTGTTATTATTGAATAACCCTACAATATATACATTTAATAATTAATAAATATATTTATAGATATAGTAATAATTTTCATTAATATAATTATTTTATAAAAATACAATGGCTTATAAGATTCCTTACCGAAAAAATAGAAAAATTTATTATTATAGTAAAAATTCGATAATTTTTAGATTTATAAAAATTTAAATTTAAATTCAAAAGATAAAATACAAATAAAATTTATATTTATATAAATTTTATAATTTATAAAAATTAAATATTTATAATTATTACAATAATTATTTATAATTATTGTACTAATTATAAATATTCATATATATTAATAAATTTATTATATATATATATTAATTTATTTATATATATTATAATATATAATTATATATTAATAAATAAAATTTAATTATAATAATTATATATATTAATATATAAATATATATATATATATAAATATTTATATATAAAAAAAAAATTAAATAAATAGTAAATATAATATAATTATTTTATTAATAATAAAATATAATTTAAAATCTAAATATTTTAAATTTAATTATTATTAAAGTATTATTTAATTAAATAATTTATTTTTATATATTTTAATAATGTTTATAATTTTTTTTTCACTAAATATATTTAATTTGTTTAAAATTAAATATTTAGTATTAAGAAAATTTTAAATAAAGATTAAAATTTAAACATTTTTGGGCAGAAATATTTTTTATTTAATTATTTATTAAATTTAATAAAAAATTTCATTTTATTATATTTACTATTATTTTTTTAATTATTAAAATAATTTAAATATTAATTAGATATAAATTAAATTAATAATTGGGGTAGAATTATTAATTTTTTATATATAGTTTGATTTTAATTATTTATTAATATTTTTATATTAAATTTTATTTAAATTATTTTAAAAATTAAGTAGTAAATTGGGGTAGAATTATTATTTAATTTAATTACATAATTTATTTCATATTTAATTTAATAATTAAGAATTATTTTTAAATATTTAATAGTTAAATTATTTAATTTTAATAGATTTTGTTTATTTTTATATAAAATTTATTAAATAACACATTAGGTAAATTTTTATTTTACTGAATTATAATTTTTTTATTTAATTTTAATTAAAATATTTTTTGCAAGAATATTTTATTTTAGATTTATGTATTTTATATTAATTTATTTTTATAAAAATTTATTTAAATAAAGTTTATATAAAAATTTAGTTTTTAATAAAAAAAAATAATTTTTTATTAATTTTTTTATTAAATTTCCTATTTATTTAATTATTTATAATTGGGGTAGAATTATAAATTAATTTTAAATGTTATATATTTAAATTTTTAATTATTTAGTATAGAAAAGTACATCAAAAATTTTATTATATTATTTTATTTATAGAAAATTAGTTTTTGATTAATTATAGAATTATTTTTATTTTATAATAATTTTATATATACTTTTGAATTTTATAATCCTTTTAAATTGGGTTTTATAAATTAATTTTTATATTTTATTGGGATTTATTTTAATATTTATTAGTATAATTTGAATTAAATATTTTGGCAGAAATATTTTTTATTATCTTATTGTTTTATTTAAAGTGGTTAGTTATATTAGTAAGGTTAAAAAAATTTCGACAGCCAAAAATTTTGTTAATAGATTTTTTAATAAAATATCTATTGTTTAATAAATTTTAATAATTAAAGATATATTAAGGTTTATTGGATGTCAAAGGATTAAATATTATTAGAATTTTTTAATGGTAATTATATTTAATCGTTGATAATTTTTTTTTTATAAAGATTTTCAACAAATGTGCGGGAGGAAATTTGTTTTTTTTTATTTAATTAAATGGTAAATAATTTATTTTATTATTTTTATTATATTTTTATGTATTTTTATATAAAGTTTAATTTTAGCTTAAAAATTTATTTAATTTTTTTTTACATGTAAATTTTTGTATGTTTTTAATTAAATTTTAATAGTTAATTTAAAAAAAATTATTCACAGTATTTAATTTTAATAATTTAAGAAATTAAGAATTAGAAATAAATTTTAATATTAACAAATTTTGTGCCAGCAGTTGCGGTTATAAAAAAAATGTAAATAAATTTTGTTAGTAAGTAAATATATGAATTATTAATTTTAAATAAAAATTTTATTTATTAGGTGAAATTTGAAATAAAAAATTAGTTTACTAAAAAGTTTTTAATATTATGAAATTTATATTTAAACTAGGATTAGATACCCTATTATTTTAAATGTAAAATAAATTATTAAAGTAGTATTAGTTTTGTTCTTGAAATTTAAAAATTTTAGCGGTATTTTAGTCTATTTAGAGGAACCTGTTCTATAATTGATATTCCACGATTAACTTTAGTTATTTTATAAATTTGTATATCGTTGTTATTTGAAGATTTTAATAGAAAATAAATTTTTAATATTTTATATTATAAAATATATCAAATCAAGGTGCTGTATATATTTAAGAAGAAATGGGTTACAATAAAAATATTTAAAAATATGTACATATCGCCCGTCGCTCTTATTATAAAATAAGATAAGTCGTAACATAGTAGATGTACTGGAAAGTGTATCTAGAATAACAAATTAGAGCTTGTTAAGTAAAGCATTTTATTTACTTTAAAAAGTTATCGTGCAATTCGATTTATTTTGAAATTAAAAATTTATTGTTTAATATTTATTTTTTAATTTTTAATAAAAATAATTTTATTTATTTAAATTTTTAGTATATTTTATAGAATTTTTTTTATTAATTATAGTTTAATTGTATTGTAAAAGATAATTGAGATAGAAATTAATTATTTATAAGTAGAATTGATTTTTTGTACCTTGTGTATCAGGGTTTATTAAATAAATATTAATTATTTTAATTTTCTCGATTTTAAGAGAGCTAATAATTTATTTTTTTTATTGTAAAAAAATATTTATAATAATTTATTGGTAATGAAACGTTATTCGTTCTTAAATATATCTAGGTTATTTAGAAACGAATTTAATTCAGATATTTTAATTTGAATGGATTAATTTGTTAATTTATTAAATTTTTATATTAATAATTAAAGGGATTAGCTTTTAATTAAATTTTTATAAATTATAGAAAATATTTTAAAAATGTAAGTTTAGAAATATCTATCAATAATAATTTGTTATAATTAATTTAATTTTTAATATTATTTTATATAATTTCAAATTTTTTATAAATAAATAATTTTTAATTTTAAAAAATGAGATATAATGATAGAATTAGTATATATAATATATTTTAATAATAAGATTTAAAAGATTATTTAAAGGAATTTTACTCGCCTGTTTAACAAAAACATGTCTTTTTGAATTATATTTAAAGTCTAGCCTGCCCACTGAAATTTTTAAATGGCCGCAGTAATTTGACTGTGCAAAGGTAGCATAATCATTAGTTTTTTAATTAAAAGCTTGTATGAAAGGTTGGACGAAGTAAAATCTGTCTCTATTTAATTTATATAAGAAGACCCTATAGAACTTTATAATTCATTTAATATAATAAATTAGGATTTATTTAAGTTTTATTAGTATAATTATTTTATTGGGGTAATATAAAGATTAAAATAATTCTTTTTTATTATTTACATTTATTTATGGTATATAAAGGATCCATTTTTAGTGATTTTAAGATTAAGTTACCTTAGGGATAACAGCGTAATTTTTTTAGAGAGTTCATATCGATAAAAAAGTTTGCGACCTCGATGTTGGATTAAAGATTAGTTTAGGTGTAGATGTTTAAATTTTTGGTCTGTTCGACCATTAAATCTTTACATGATCTGAGTTCAGACCGGTGTGAGCCAGGTCGGTTTCTATCTTTATTAAATTTAAATATTTTAGTACGAAAGGACCAAATATTTAATATATATATATTTTTATTTTTGAATATTAATAATTATTTTGGCAGATTAGTGCAATGAATTTAGAATTCAAATATGTAGTTATATTACAAATAATACTTGTTTTATATGGATATATTATTTTCTTTAATTTGTATAATATTATTAGTAATTTGTATTTTAGTAGGGGTTGCTTTTTTAACTTTATTAGAACGTAAAGTATTAGGTTACATTCAAATTCGTAAAGGTCCTAATAAGGTAGGTTTTATAGGTATTCCACAACCTTTTTGTGATGCAATTAAATTATTCTCTAAAGAACAGACTTATCCTTTACTTTCAAATTATATTATATATTATTATTCACCTGTTATAAGTTTATTTTTATCTTTATTATTATGAGTTATTATTCCTTATTATATAGTTTTATTTTCTTTTAATTTAGGTATATTATTTTTTTTAGCTTGTACTAGTTTAGGAGTTTATACTGTTATAATTGCTGGTTGGTCTTCTAATTCAAGTTATTCTTTATTAGGGGGTTTTCGAGCAGTGGCTCAGACTATCTCTTATGAAGTTAGATTAGCATTAATTTTAATATCTTTTATAATTTTAATTGAAAGTTTTAGATTAATAGAATTTATTCAATATCAAAAATTTATTTGAATGATTTTTTTATCTTTACCTTTAAGTTTTGTATGATTTGTTTCAAGTTTAGCAGAAACAAATCGAACTCCTTTTGATTTTGCTGAGGGGGAATCAGAATTAGTTTCTGGATTTAATGTTGAATATAGAAGTGGGGGATTTGCTTTAATTTTTTTATCTGAATATTCAAGAATTTTATTTATAAGAATATTATTTTGTGTAATATTTTTAGGTAGTGATTTAATATCTATTATATTTTTTTTTTAAATAGTTTTTATATCTTTTTTATTTATTTGAGTTCGAGGAACATTACCTCGTTATCGTTATGATAAATTAATATATTTAGCTTGAAAAAGATTTTTACCTTTATCTTTGAATTATTTATTTTTGTATATAGGTTTAAAAATTTTGTATTTTTTTTTATTAATTTAGTGAATTATTTTTAGTAAAGTTAATAGAAAATTTAATTCTTTATTATGTTTTCAAAACATACTTTTAACAAGTTCATTAACTAATTAATATAATAAATTATCTCATATTTTTATAATTAAAGGGTTAATTAAAAAATAAAGAAAGTAAAGAATTGTTAAAATTTGTCCTATTAAAATATATGGGTCTTCTACAGGACGTATTCCAATTCATGTTAATAAAATTACAATAATAAAAAAAAATCAAAATAATATTTGGTTAATTGGATAAAATTTTAATCTTTGAAAATTTCTTGTATTATAAAAAGGTAAAATAATTAAAATTAAAATTGATATTAGTAAAGCAATGACTCTTACTAATTTATTAGGAATTGATCGTAAGATTGCATATGCAAATAAAAAATATCATTCTGGTTGGATATGAATTGGTGTAACAAGTGGATTTACTGGAGTAAAATTATCAGGATCCCCTAAATAATAAGGATTAATTAAAGTTAAAATTGTAATTATTATTATAATAATAATAAATCCTATAAAGTCTTTATAGGAAAAGTAAGGGTGAAAAGGGATTTTATCAATATTACTATTTAAGAGGAATACCCACCCGTATGGAATAAAGCAAAAATTCGTTCTGGTTTGGGCCACGAATTTGATTCTAATTTTGGTCCGATTTGATTATTTTTTTTTTTAACATAAAAATAAAAGTTATCTCTAAGTTCACTTAGTGTCATTTTTCTAAATTTTTTATTTTGAACTAGTTTTACAAAGCTCTAAAGTTAGTAAATTTTGACGTTTAAATACTTAAAAAAACTAAAACGAAAATAAAAAATTGTTACTTAGAAAACCTAGCATAGACTTTAATCATTCATGTGAAAAAAAAAAAATTTAAAAATATTTTAAATTAGTGCCAATTTTATGGTATAAACTAAACTCTTTTTGTACGATAAACTTGCTATTGATAGCTAGCGCCGCTAGTGGCATTTACGGGCATGAACCATAAGCCCCGCCTAGTACAGTTGGTGTAAAATATATTTACTTGCAACTTGGAATTGTTCGTTTAACTGTAAAAGTGAAATACTCATTTTGTCTTTATAATGGGTAATCGAAAAGGTAAAAAAAATAGATTAAATTTGTCTAGTAAACGAAAAGTATGTGGGAATTTAAGAGAATACAATAGGTAGGTATATATTTTTATTATTATTATTATTTATAAAAGCGTGCGTTAATTTTGTTTATATTATTTGTGAATTTATTCATAGATGCAGGAAATTTGATCTCCCATATCCACCGAAAATTGATCATTTAAAAGATTCTAGGACGACTAGAACCGACAATACGATGTAAGTTTCAAAATGTTTAAAATAATTATTTAATTTACATTATTTATACAGAGACTAAACAAAGCACTTCAATAAAGGCGCAAAAACAGTAATTTAAACAATTTATGCATTCTTATTTAAACTATTGGAGACAAAATCGTTAAAATACAAAGTATTAATTGAAACCACCTTATACATGAAAATGTTTGCGTATTGCTTTCAATTTTAGACTCTTTTTATGTATGTTTTGTCAACGTTTTGTGATATATGTATTTTTTCATTTGACCCGGGCGCAAGGATTGCTAGTTGGGGCTCTATAGATATATTTATTTAAATATAATTAGTGTTGTTATTATATTTTTTACCAAGGGATTTCGGCAGAATCCTAATATTAAAAAATATGTCATTTCAGAAACGATATTACAAAATCCAATAATATATTGAATGATGAACCAGTACATACAATGACATTGCATCCTTGAAATGCAATTATACAAGAGTGCAACAATATTACCCAAAGACAATTAAGTTTCGTTCGTCGAGAATTCTACAATAGATTAAGCCATTGCCTAGCAGTTAATAGCAATTTATTCGAGCATTTAATTTAATAATAAAATTAATTATACTATTTATAACTATTATTTTCGTTTTTCTACAAAATCTAGATAAATAAATACCTATTATTAAGTTATCTAATTTGTTTTATTTCTCATGGCACTCTGATAATTGCTTTACAGCGTGTATTTTCTTTTGCTTCTAACTCGGACATAAGAAACAATTGAACAACAAATTTATATTCTATGGATGCAATTTTTCATTCTGAACATTTTCCTTCAGTACACTTTTCCTCTAAAATTAATTAGTAAAGAGATATCGCTAAATCAAAATTTTAACATTGAATTTCCTATGTTCGGAAAAAAAAGTAGACACCCGGTATATAAAAGTGTGTTATTTACAAATGTTAATGTTGATTATTTTTATTTATTAAAATCCGTTATAAAATTAATTAAGTGTACATATATATATATATATATATATATAAAAGTGTGTTATTTACAAATGTTAATTTTGATTATTTTTATTTATTAAAATCCGTTATAAAATTAATTAGGTTTTTTTTTTATCTACCTTTTTTGTACGACACATGCATTACATTCTGTTAAATATTTAAACTACATAATTTTTTAAAATACGATAACGATTTACATATTTAATTGTAAAAGAAAAGTCTTAAATTGTTATTTTTAGTTACATATTTTAAATTTACTACATGGTCATTATTGTTTTTGAATTGAAAAGTTATTATTTTATGAATACTTTTTCGGGGCCCCTAAAAGTTGTGGGCTTGAAGAGGATGAATCACCCGCTTTATGGTAAAACCGGCACTGCTCGTACCAATATTCCATTGTTGACACAGATTGTTGAGCATGACGCCTTGCAAGCGTGCATTCTGATACTCGCAGAGTTGAGAAACTGTTTATCGCTTGTGCGGCGTATGGCGTACGGCATACAAAGTATCGGCTGATGCTTGCCAACACTTATATGATAATGTAATAATTTTATTCGAGACTGTACTGCTACGCTGTATTAAAGCCCCTCCTAAACAGTCACATGGTCTGAAGAAGCTCGGCCTACTAACTGTCCCCTCGCACACCTCACTTGCCCCGGAAAAATTGGATAGTGGGGTGGGTATTCCTCTTAAGCCTAATGGATTATTAGATCCAGTTTGATGTAAAAACAAAAGATGAATCATGATTATAGCGGAAACAATAAATGGAAGTAAAAAATGGATTGTAAAAAATCGAGTTAAAGTTGCGTTATCAACAGCAAATCCTCCTCAGATTCATTGTACTAGTATATTTCCTAAATATGGAATGGCAGATAATAAATTAGTAATTACTGTAGCACCTCAAAAGGATATTTGCCCTCATGGTAGAACATATCCTATAAAAGCTGTTCCTATAATCAATAATAAAATAATTACCCCAATTATTCAAGTATATATAAATTTATATGATCCATAATATATTCCTCGACCAATATGAAGATATATACAAATAAAAAAAAAGAGGCTCCATTAGCATGTAATGTTCGAAGTAATCATCCATAATTTACATCTCGACAAATATGATTTACACTATTAAATGCTAAATCGATATTTGCAGTATAATGTATAGCTAAAAAAAGTCCAGAAATAATTTGCATAATTAAACAAAGTCCTAATAGTGAACCAAAGTTTCATCATAATGAAATATTTGAAGGTGTAGGTAAATCAATTAATGCCTTATTTATAATTTTTAATGATGGGTGACTAATTCGTATAGGTTTATTCATTATAATTTTTGTCGTAAAGGACCATGATTAATATCAGTAATTTTTACTACTGCAATTAATGTTAAAAATAAATAATTTATTAATATAAAAGAAATTAAGTTATTAGGTATATTATTTTAAATTTTAAAATATCACCAGATTTAGGCGAGTAAACGAAAAATGTTCATTTCAGACTCTAATAACGTAGAAATCGTGTTTCAAGTTGAAATACGCCTTGGGACTATATATCACCTAAATTAAATGGTAGAATCAAACTTTAACCAAACGTAATGTTTGTACCTAGGGTAAAGTTGAAAAGTTTAAACAATTTTAAAAAATCACCAGATTCAGGCGAATAAACGAAAAATGTTCGTTTCAGACTCTAATACCGCAGAAATCGTGTTTCAAGTTGAAATACGCCTTGAGACCATATCTCACCTAAATTAAATGGTAGAATCAAAGTTTAACCAAACGTAATGTCTGTACCTAGGGTAAAGTTAAAAAGTTTAAACAATTTTAAAATATCACTATATTTAGGCGAGTAAACGAAATAAGTTTGTTTCAGACTCTAATAACGCAGAAATCGTGTTTCAAGTTGAAATACGACTTGGGACCATATGTCACCTAAATTAAATGGTAGAATCAAAGTTAAACCAAATGTAATGTTTGTACCTAGGGTAAAGTTGTGATGACGATCAACGAGGTTAGGGTGTAGGCAGTGAAACGCCCCCGAGTCAAACACAAGAACGTTTATTCAGTACAAGTAATTAAATACAGATTTGATATAAACAATATGATGAACAAAGACATTCCCGAACATTGGCGGGTGCGAGAACATAGGGCGCTAGGTGGCGCCACAAACAGAGATAAACAGTGGTCGAGTAGAATAAAGGCGCGCAGTTCGAATTCGCGCGACTTCCCATCACTTCCCCTCGAGAACACTGCCCCTCTGCGGTGAAATCCTCGTCAGCCCCAGAAGCTCGAGACACCTCTCGTGCCTTGGCCTGGTGAGCGCCTTCGTCAAGGCGTCAGCTGGCATATCTTCGGATGCGACGTGGTGCAGTTCGATCGAACCCGACTCGACGATCTCCCGGACGAAGTGGTGTCTCACGTCGATATGCTTGGTCCGAGAGTGAAAGACCGGGTTGGACGCCAGCTTTTGAGCCCCGGCGTTGTCGACGAACATCTTCAGGGTGTCTGCATCCTCCCCCAGTTCGTGAAGAAAACGGCGCAGGTATATGGACTCCTTGGCTCCGTCGCTGAGCGCCATGTACTCCGCTTCCGTCGCAGACAGGGCGACCGTTTTCTGCTTCCTGGACTCCCAGGAAACGCACCCTCCATTCATCTTGAATGCGTACCCTGTGAAGGACCTCCGGTCTTGGTTGCAGCCGGCCCAGTCAGCGTCCGTGAAGCCCTCGAGAACTCCATCGCCGTGCTGATATACGATGCCGACGTCGCTCGTCCCCTTGAGGTAGCGCAAGACCCTCTTCGCTGCCTTCCAGTGCACTGGCCCGTAGCAGTCGTTGAACTGGCTCAATGCACTAGCGGCGTGCGCAATGTCCGGGCGCGTGGCAACGGACAGGTAGAGCAGTGCGCCCACCAGCTCGCGGTAGGGAGGGCGAGGTCCGTCGTCCTCACTCCATTCGTCCGTTTTGACCAGCTTCGTCCCCACGTCGAGGGGCGTTGCGACCAGTCTGCACTCCTCCATCCCGAAGCGATGAAGGATCTCCTGAACGTAGGTCCCCTGACAAAGCTTGATTCCCTCCTGGTCCTGCGTGAAGTCGATCCCCAGGCACCTCTTCAGGTCGCCCAGGTCCTTGATGTCGAAGCTTTTGCTGAGCTCCAAACCAAAACGCAGAACCTTTTCGCGGCTTGCCGACGCGACTAGTATGTCGTCGACGTAGATGGTGATGACGACCAGGTCGTCTCCCTCCCCCAACTTGTAGAGGCAGGGGTCTCCGTCAGAAGAGGCGGCTCCCAGCCGACGCAGTTCCGCGTCGAGCCGACGATGCCAAGCGCGCCCCGCTTGCTTGAGGCCGTAGATGGCCTTTCTCATTCGGCATACCCTGTCGCCCGACTCCAACTTCTGCAGGGTCAGTCTCACCTTGTTGCGCATGTCGAGGTCCAGCGTCCTCGTCGCGGCCATGTATCGGAGGACCTCCGTCAACATGTTTGGAGCCTCCATGTAGATCTCCTCCTGCAGCACTCCGTTCAGGTAGGCGGTGGTGACGTCGTACTGGCGCACGTACATGCGCTTGCGCGCCGCCAGGGCCAGTCCCAAGCGTATCGTGCTCAACCGCGCAACTGGGGCGTAGGTTTCCTGGAAGTCCAGGCCAGGTCCGGTATAGACCTCACCTCGTTCGCCATGGCCTGCATCCACTCGTCGGAACATGGGCTCGACATGGCGATCTCGACCGGCACTTCCGTCAGGAATGCCATGTCCGCGTACTCGCTGCCACTGTCCGAGCGTTGAGCGTCGATTTCCGCGTGTCGATCCCCGCCGCTGTCCGCGCGTTGTCCGTCGATGCCCGCGCGCCGATCGCTGCCGCCCGTGGGATGGCCGCCATCCGCGCGCTTGTCGTCGTCTCCGGAGTTGCCGTCCGACCGTGCGGCGCTGTCGTCGCGCGCTGAATGAAGCTGCTTCCTCGGCCTCCCTGGTCGACCGGTCAGCACCTTCCTCGGCCTCCCCGGCCCGCGCTTTGGGGGCGCTGCCGGGGCCGCCTGGGTGTCCGAATCGTAGTCATCCTGGTCGCCTCCGTGGTGCTGATTCAGGTCCAACTCCGCGTGACGATCTTCAGTGCTGTCGACCTCGAAATCCTGGACCGTTTCGCCGAAGACGTCGCCGGCGGCCTGAGGATCGGATGACCCTCTGGTGACTCGGGTGCGCGACGCGTCGATGAACCTCACGTCGCGAGATATCTCCACCTTCTTCTCGCCGGGCAGCCAGACCCGATATCCCTTGGACTCGTCGCTGTAGCCAACCAGTATGCCCTTCTTCGAGCGAGACTGGAGCTTGCTCTTGTTTGGCGTCCTGTCGAGAATGTGTACCTCGGACCCGAACTGTTGGAGGAAACTTACGTCTGGAGGTTTCCCGTACCACTCTTCATAAGGCGTCTTCCCCTTCAGGCGGCTCGTCGGGCAGCGGTTGCGCAGAAAATTCGCCGTGTGGACGGCCTCCGCCCAAAACGACGGCGGAAGACCAGCGTCGATGAGCAGACATCTCGCAGTTTCCATCAGCGTCCTGTTGCGCCTCTCGGCTAGGCCGTTCTGCTCCGGCGTGTAGGGGACGGTCAGCCGGCGCCTCATGCCGTGCTTGCGGAGCAGATCGTCGAACTGGCGATTGGCGTACTCCAACCCGTTGTCGGTCTGGATGGCCTTCACCTTGGTCCCTTGTTGAGTCTTCACGCGCGCTCTGAAACTGTCAAACTTGTCAATTGCCTGGCTCTTGTGACTAAGAAAGTGGACCTCGCTCCACCCCGAGCGGTCGTCGATAAATGTGATGAAGTACCGACTTTTTGCATGGGACTCGACGCGCATCGGCCCGCAGACGTCAGAGTGGACGAGATCGCCCACGGCCGACACCCTCGATGACTTCTCCGGAAACGGGAGGCGCGTCATCTTCCCCTCAATACAAACCTCGCACACGGGGTTGTCGCTCAGGTTGGTAACCTGGACTCCTAGAACTGCCTCTTTCTTGACAGCACCTCGCAGTGACTGCAGATTAAGGTGACCGAGCCTCTTGTGCCATACCTCCAAAGGTAGCGCCTTGGTCCCGCCCGCCGATTTCTCCGGTTGGGAAATAGCATTGCACTCTTCAGTCGAACCCCCTCGAATGAAGTACAGGCCGCCTGACCTGTCCGCGGTGAGCTGCACTTGTCCGGTGCTGCTAATGACCTTGGCCTTGTCCTTGTCGAACGTCACGGTGTATCCCCGGTCCGTGATCCGGCCGACCGAGGCGAGGTTCGTACGTAGGTCGGGTACGTACAGGGCGTCGTGAAAACTCACCCCTTTCTCGTGCCCGTTGACGTCCGTCACGAGTCGCGCAGTCCCTTTTGCCTGAATGGCCGTTGTGGCATTGCTCGCGAGATTGAGCTGCCCGCGTTCGCGGGAGTTTAGTTCCAAAAACGCACCGGCGTCACCGCATACGTGGGACGTGCACCCACTGTCCAGGCACCAGACGTTCCGGTCCGCGTTCGTAGCCGTGCCGAGGGCTAGATCGCCTTCGTTCGCGCCCGATGCCGCGAAGAGGCTCAAGTCCTCGCCTCGATTCGCGCTCTCCCCCGCAGCCGGTTTCTTCGAACGACATTCTCTGGCGTAATGTCCGACCTTGTGGCACCTGTGACATCGCGCTTTCTGTTTAACGTCCCGTTGCGCGTTCGATCCACCGCCCTTCGTCTTGTCCTTCCCCTTGTTCGCGAACTTCCCGGCCGCCATCGCACTTTGACCTGACGAGTCTCGTTCAGCGTCTTTTCGCGATTCGTACTCCTCCAATATTTTGACGCGCAACGTTTCGGGATTGGGGAGATCATCGCGTGCCGTAATCGCTCACCGGAAGTTCTCGAAGCTGTCTGGAAGGCTTCGCAGTAGCATCACCGTCAGCAGGTCCTGGTTGATCGCGATGTCCATCTCGCCTAACCGGTCCACGGTGTCCATAAACGCCTGCGTGCTCTGTCGCGCGTCGTCGCCGTCCTGCATCTTGTGCGACATCAGCCGATTGAGCAGCGCGGCCTTCCGCACTGGTCCTTTCGACTGATGGATGTCCGCTAGCTTCCTACAGATGTCCCGAGCCGTCTCGCACGCCCTGACATTTTTTAGTTCTGCCGGGCTGATCGCCAAGATGATGTCGGATTGGGCCTTCAAGTCGCCCTGATCCCATCTCGCGGCGGCTGCGGCGGCGGCCGCGTCCCCCGCGGCGATCTCTGGCTTCACGCCGTCCACGTACTGCCAAGCATCGTTTTTGATGAGGAGAGCTCGCATCTGGATACGCCACGTGTCGTAATTATCCTTGCCGAGGGCCTCAAACCGAACGTTCGAGCTCATTTTTGGCGAAGCACGAAACACGGGTGGCGCGAACAAAGGGCCGGCGACCTAACCTACAAAACTTGGCGGTTACACACGCGGCGACCGAACTTGCACTTCACTGTTCTACTTCGCGCGTCTGGGCCCATAACCTGATGACGATCAACGAGGTTAGGGTGTAGGCAGTGAAACGCCCCCGAGTCAAACACAAGAACGTTTATTCAGTACAAGTAATTAAATACAGATTTGATATAAACAATATGATGAACAAAGACATTCCCGAACATTGGCGGGTGCGAGAACATAGGGCGCTAGGTGGCGCCACAAACAGAGATAAACAGTGGTCGAGTAGAATAAAGGCGCGCAGTTCGAATTCGCGCGACTTTCCATCAAGTTGTAAAGTTTAAACAATTTTAAAATATCACTATATTTAGGCGAGTAAACGAAAAATATGCGTTTTAGACTCGAATAAAGCAGAAATCGTGTGTCAAGTTGAAATAGGCCTTGGGACCATATCTCACCTAAAATAAATGGTAGAATCAAAGTTTAACCAAACGTAAGGTTTGTACCTAAGGTAAAGTTAAAAAGTTTAAACAATTTTAAAATATCACTATATTTAGGCGAGTAAACGAAAAAAGTTCATTTCAGACTCTAAAAACGCAGAAATCGTGTTTCAAGTTGAAATACGCCTTGGAACCATATCTCACCTAAAGTAAATGGTAGAATCAAACTTTAACCAAACGTAATGTTTGTACACAGGGTAAAGTTAAAAAGTTTAAACAATTTTAAAATATCACTATATTTAGGCGAGTAAACGAAAAATGTTCATTTCAGACTCTAATAACGTAGAAATCGTGTTTCAAGTTGAAATACGCCTTGGGTCTATATCTCACCTAAATTAAATGGTAGAATCAAACTTTAACCAAACGTAATGTTTGTACCTAGGGTAAAGTTGAAAACTTTAAACAATTTTAAAATATCACCAGATTCAGGCGAGTAAACGAAAAATGTTCATTTCAGACTCTAATAACGTAGAAATCGTGTTTCAAGTTGAAATACGCCTTGAGACCATATCTCACCTAAATTAAATGGTAGAATCAAAGTTTAACCAAACGTAATGTTTGTACCTAGGGTAAAATTAAAAAGTTTAAACAATTTTAAAATATCACTATATTTAGGCGAGTAAACGAAAAAAGTTTGTTTCAGACTCTAATAACGCAGAAATCGTTTTTCAAGTTGAAATACGACTTGGGACCATATGTCACCTAAATTAAATGGTAGAATCAAAGTTAAACCAAACGTAATGTTTGTACCTAGGGTAAAGTTAAAAAGTTTAATAACGTAGAAATCGTGTTTCAAGTTGAAATAAGCCTTGAGACCACATCTCACCTAAATTAAATGGTAGAATCAAAGTTTAACCAAACGTAATGTTTGTACCTACCTAGGGTAAAGTTAAAAAGTTTAAACAATTTTAAAATATCACTATATTTAGGCGAGTAAACAAAAATGTTCGTTTCAGAACTAATAATGCAGAAATCGTGTTTCAAGTTGAAATACGCCTTGAGACCATATCTCACCTAAATTAAATGGTAGAATCAAACTTTAACCAAACGTAATGTTTGTACACAGGGTAAAGTTAAAAAGTTTAAACAATTTTAAAATATCACTATATTTAGGCGAGTAAACGAAAAATGTTCATTTCAGACTCTAATAACGTAGAAATCGTGTTTCAAGTTGAAATACGCCTTGGGTCTATATCTCACCTAAATTAAATGGTAGAATCAAACTTTAACCAAACGTAATGTTTGTACCTAGGGTAAAGTTGAAAACTTTAAACAATTTTAAAATATCACCAGATTCAGGCGAGTAAACGAAAAATGTTCATTTCAGACTCTAATAACGTAGAAATCGTGTTTCAAGTTGAAATACGCCTTGAGACCATATCTCACCTAAATTAAATGGTAGAATCAAAGTTTAACCAAACGTAATGTTTGTACCTAGGGTAAAATTAAAAAGTTTAAACAATTTTAAAATATCACTATATTTAGGCGAGTAAACGAAAAAAGTTTGTTTCAGACTCTAATAACGCAGAAATCGTGTTTCAAGTTGAAATACGACTTGGGACCATATGTCACCTAAATTAAATGGTAGAATCAAAGTTAAACCAAACGTAATGTTTGTACCTAGGGTAAAATTGAAAAGTTTAAACAATTTAAAAATATCACTATATTTAGGCGAGTAAACGAAAAATATTCGTTTTAGACTCGAATAAAGCAGAAATCGAGTGTCAAGTTGAAATACGCCTTGGGACCATATCTCACCTAAAGTAAATGGAAGAATCAAAGTTTAACCAAACGTAATGTTTGTACCTAGGGTAAAGTTAAAAAGTTTAAACAATTTTAAAATATCACTATATTTAGGCGAGTAAACGAAAAATGTTCATTTCAGACTCTAATAACGTAGAAATCGTGTTTCAAGTTGAAATACGCCTTGAGACCATATCTCACCTAAATTAAATGGTAGAATCAAAGTTTAACCAAACGTAATGTTTGTACCTAGGGTAAAGTTAAAAAGTTTAAACAATTTTAAAATATCACCAGATTTAGGCGAGTAAACGAAAAATGTTCATTTCAGACTCTAATAACGTAGAAATCGTGTTTCAAGTTGAAATACGCCTTAAGACCATATCTCACCTAAAGTAAATGGCAGAATCAAAGTTTAACCAAACGTAATGTCTGTACGTTAAAGCAAATTCTAGAAAAAGTACATAGAGCCAAAATAAATTTAGATATACTATTTATAGACTTCCAGCAAGCCTTCGACTCGGTGAAAAGAGGGAAATTAATAGAAATACTAAAAGAATTAGAAGTGGAACCAAAATTAAGAAGATTAATAAAAATGACCATGGAGAAATCAAAAATATGCGTAAAAACCAGAAAAGGAGACACAAGCGAATTCTTAGTAAACAGAGGTGTAAGACAAGGCGATTCACTCTCAGCTACATTGTTCAATTTAACTCTAGAATATGTAACCAGGAAAATAAACAATAGATCAATAAGAATAAACGGTGGACAAATAATAGCGTATGCTGACGATGTAGTGCTAATTACAAAAAGAAGAGAAATAATGGAAGAAATGGTACAGGAAATAGTTACAGAAGGAGAAAAAATGGGATTAAAAATAAATGCAAATAAAACAAAAATAATGAGATATGGAAAACAAACACAAGGAGAAATAATAAAAATTGGAGGGATAGCATTCGAAGAAGTAGACAAATATAAATATTTAGGTGTAATGATAACGAACAAAGGGGACAGAGAAGCAGAAATAAAGGAAAAATTATTTGCAACAAATAAAGCATATCACATGCACAGAAAGCTTTTAAAAAGTAAATTACTAACAAGAACGACAAAGATGAAAATTTACAACACAATAATAAGGCCAGTATTGATGTACGACGCAGAAACATTAACAATAACAAAAAAAGAAGAAGAACAACTAAGAATAATAGAGAGAAAAATATTAAGAGATATACTAGGCCCAATCAAAGTGGACTCAAATGAATACCGGATACGAATGAACTATGAACTATTACAAGAAATTGATGGGGAAGACATAGTTAAAAAAATTAAACAGCAAAGGGTAAAATGGTTAGGCCACATATGGAGAGCTGGAACAGAAGAAATGATACACTCCATACTGCAATGGGACCCTGGATCAAAGAGAAGAGGAAGACCACGGTCAACATGGCTGAATGAAGTAAAGGAGGACCTTCACAATGCTGGAATCACAAATTGGAAGACGAAAACAAATGATAGGAAATTATGGAGAAGTATAAGTAAGAAAATTTGAAAAGGAAAATTAAGGGACTGATCCTCCCTAAAATGTAAAGGATCTAGAGAGCTCCAGAAGGAGCGGCGCAACCCCACTTGGGGTGTTAAGCCACTATATATATATATATAATGTCTGTACCTAGGGTAAAGTTAAAAAGTCTAAACAATTTTAAAATATCACCAGATTCAGGCGAGTAAACGAAAAATGTTCATTTCAGACTCTAATAACGTAGAAATCGTGTTTCAAGTTGAAATACGCCTTGAGACCATATCTCACCTAAATTAAATGGTAGAATCAAAGTTTAACCAAACGTAATGTATCTACCTAGGGTAAAGTTGAGAAGTTTAAACAATTTTAAAATATCACCAGATTTAGGCGAGTAAACGAAAAATGTTCATTTCAGACTCTAATAACGTAGAAATCGTGTTTCAAGTTGAAATACGCCTTGAGACGATATCTCACCTAAATTAAATGGTAGAATCAAAGTTTAACCAAACGTAATGTTTGTACCTAGGGTAAAGTTGAAAAGTTTAAACAATTTTAAAATATCACCAGATTTAGGCGAGTAAACGAAAAATGTTCATTTCAGACTCTAATAACGCAGAAATCGTGTTTCAAGTTGAAATACGACTTGGGACCATATGTCACCTAAATTAAATGGTAGAATCAAAGTTAAACCAAACGTAATGTTTGTACCTAGGGTAAAGTTGAAAAGTTTAAACAATTTTAAAATATCACTATATTTAGGCGAGTAAACGAAAAATATTCGTTTTAGACTCGAATAAAGCAGAAATCGTGTTTCAAGTTGAAATACGCCTTGGAACCATATCTCACCTAAAGTAAATGGTAGAATCAAACTTTAACCAAACGTAATGTTTGTACACAGGGTAAAGTTAAAAAGTTGAAACAATTTTAAAATATCACTATATTTAGGCGAGTAAACGAAAAATGTTCGTTTCAGACCTAATAATGCAGAAATCGTGTTTCAAGTTGAAATACGCCTTGGGACCATATCTCACCTAAATTAAATGGTAGATTCAAACTTTAACCAAACGTAATGTTTGTACCTAGGGTTAAGTTGAAAAGTTTAAACAATTTTAAAATATCACTATATTTTAGGCGAGTAAACGAAAAATATTCGTTTTAGACTCGAATAAAGCAGAAATCGTGTTTCAAGTTGAAATACGCCTTGGGACCATATCTCACCTAAATTAAATGGTAGATTCAAACTTTAACCAAACGTAATGTTTGTACCTAGGGTAAAGTTAAAAAGTTTAAACAATTTTAAAATATCACCAGATTCAGGCGAGTAAACGAAAAATATTCGTTTTAGACTCGAATATAGCAGAAATCGTGTTTCAAATTGAAATACGCCTTGGGACCATATCTCACCTAAAGTAAATGGTAGAATCAAACTTCAACCAAACGTAATGTTTGTACCTAGGGTAAAGTTAAAAAGTTTAAACTATTTTAAAATATCACTATATTTAGGAGAGTAAACGAAAAATGACCGTTTCAGACTCTAATACCGCAGAAATCGTGTTTCAAGTTGAAATACGCCTTGGGACCATATTTTACCTAAATTAAATAGTAGAATCAAAGTTTAACCAAACGTAATGTCTGTACCTAGGGTAAAGTTGAAAAGTTTAAACAATTTTAAAATATCACCAGATTTAGGCGAGTAAACGAAAAATGTTCATTTCAGACTCTAATAACGTAGAAATCGTGTTTCAAGTTGAAATACGCCTTGAGACCATATCTCACCTAAAGTAAATGGTAGAATCAAACTTTAACCAAACGTAATGTTTGTACACAGGGTAAAGTTGAAAAGTTTAAACAATTTTAAAATATCACCAGATTTAGGCGAGTAAACGAAAAATGTTCATTTCAGACTCTAATAACGTAGAAATCGTGTTTCAAGTTGAAATACGCCTTGAGACCATATCTCACCTAAAGTAAATGGCAGAATCAAAGTTTAACCAAACGTAATGTCTGTACCTAGGGTAAAGTTAAAAAGCCTAAACAATTTTAAAATATCACCAGATTCAGGCGAGTAAACGAAAAATATTCGTTTTAGACTCGAATATAGCAGAAATCGTGTTTCAAGTTGAAATACGCCTTGGGACCATATCTCACCTAAAGTAAATGGTAGAATCAAACTTTAACCAAACGTAATGTTTGTACACAGGGTAAAGTTAAAAAGTTGAAACAATTTTAAAATATCACTATATTTAGGCGAGTAAACGAAAAATGTTCATTTCAGACTCTAATAACGTAGAAATCGTGTTTCAAGTTGAAATACGCCTTGAGACCATATCTCACCTAAATTAAATGGTAGTATCAAAGTTTAACCAAACGTAAAGTTTCTACCTAGGGTAAAGTTGAAAAGTTTAAACAATTTTAAAATATCACCAGATTTAGGCGAGTAAACGAAAAATGTTCATTTCAGACTCTAATAACGTAGAAATCGTGTTTCAAGTTGAAATACGCCTTTAGACCATATCTCACCTAAATTAAATGGTAGAATCAAAGTTTAACCAAACGTAATGTATCTACCTAGGGTAAAGTTGAGAAGTTTAAACAATTTTAAAATATCACCAGATTCAGGCGAGTAAACGAAAAATATTCGTTTTAGACTCGAATATAGCAGAAATCGTGTTTCAAGTTGAAATACGCCTTGGGACCATATCTCACCTAAATTAAATGGTAGAATCAAAGTTTAACCAAACGTAATGTTTGTACCTAGGGTAAAGTTAAAAAGTTTAAACAATTTTAAAATATCACTATATTTAGGCGAGTAAACGAAAAATGTTCATTTCAGACTCTAATAACGTAGAAATCGTGTTTCAAGTTGAAATACGCCTTGAGACCATATCTCACCTAAATTAAATGGTAGAATCAAAGTTTAACCAAACGTAATGTTTGTACCTAGGGTAAAGTTAAAAAGTTTAAACAATTTTAAAATATCACTATATTTAGGCGAGTAAACGAAAAAAGTTCGTTTCAGACTCTAATAACGCAGAAATCGTGTTTCAAGTGGAAATACGACTTGGGACCATATGTCACCTAAATTAAATGGTAGAATCAAAGTTAAACCAAACGTAATGTTTGAACCTAGGGTAAAGTTGAAAAGTTTAAACAATTTTAAAATATCACTATATTTAGGCGAGTAAACGAAAAATATTCGTTTTAGACTCGAATAAAGCAGAAATCGTGTTTCAAGTTGAAATACGCCTTGGAACCATATCTCACCTAAAGTAAATGGTAGAATCAAACTTTAACCAAACGTAATGTTTGTACACAGGGTAAAGTTAAAAAGTTGAAACAATTTTAAAATATCACTATATTTAGGCGAGTAAACGAAAAATGTTCGTTTCAGACCTAATAATGCAGAAATCGTGTTTCAAGTTGAAATACGCCTTGGGACCATATCTCACCTAAATTAAATGGTAGAATCAAACTTTAACCAAACGTAATGTTTGTACCTAGGGTTAAGTTGAAAAGTTTAAACAATTTTAAAATATCACTATATTTTAGGCGAGTAAACGAAAAAAATTCGTTTTAGACTCGAATAAAGCAGAAATCGTGTTTCAAGTTGAAATACGCCTTGGGACCATATCTCACCTAAATTAAATGGTAGATTCAAACTTTAACCAAACGTAATGTTTGTACCTAGGGTAAAGTTAAAAAGTTTAAACAATTTTAAAATATCACCAGATTCAGGCGAGTAAACGAAAAATATTCGTTTTAGACTCGAATATAGCAGAAATCGTGTTTCAAGTTGAAATACGCCGTGGGACCATATCACACCTAAATTAAATGGTAGAATTAAAGTTTAACCAAACGTAATGTTTGTACCTAGGGTAAAGTTAAAAAGTTTAAACTATTTTAAAATATCACTATATTTAGGAGAGTAAACGAAAAATGACCGTTTCAGACTCTAATACCGCAGAAATCGTGTTTCAAGTTGAAATACGCCTTGAGACCATATTTTACCTAAATTAAATAGTAGAATCAAAGTTTAACCAAACGTAATGTCTGTACCTAGGGTAAAGTTGAAAAGTTTAAACAATTTTAAAATATCACCAGATTTAGGCGAGTAAACGAAAAATGTTCATTTCAGACTCTAATAACGTAGAAATCGTGTTTCAAGTTGAAATACGCCTTGAGACCATATCTCACCTAAAGTAAATGGTAGAATCAAACTTTAACCAAACGTAATGTTTGTACACAGGGTAAAGTTGAAAAGTTTAAACAATTTTAAAATATCACCAGATTTAGGCGAGTAAACGAAAAATGTTCATTTCAGACTCTAATAACGTAGAAATCGTGTTTCAAGTTGAAATACGCCTTGAGACCATATCTCACCTAAAGTAAATGGCAGAATCAAAGTTTAACCAAACGTAATGTCTGTACCTAGGGTAAAGTTAAAAAGTCTAAACAATTTTAAAATATCACCAGATTCAGGCGAGTAAACGAAAAATATTCGTTTTAGACTCGAATATAGCAGAAATCGTGTTTCAAGTTGAAATACGCCTTGGGACCATATCTCACCTAAAGTAAATGGTAGAATCAAACTTTAACCAAACGTAATGTTTGTACCTAGGGTAAAGTTAAAAAGTTTAAACAATTTTAAAATATCACTATATTTAGGCGAGTAAACGAAAAATGTTAATTTCAGACTCTAATAACGTAGAAATCGTGTTTCAAGTTGAAATACGCCTTGGGTCTATATCTCACCTAAATTAAATGGTAGAATCAAACTTTAACCAAACGTAATGTTTGTACACAGGGTAAAGTTAAAAAGTTTAAACAATTTTAAAATATCACTATATTTAGGCGAGTAAACGAAAAATGTTCATTTCAGACTCTAATAACGTAGAAATCGTGTTTCAAGTTGAAATACGCCTTGGGTCTATATCTCACCTAAATTAAATGGTAGAATCAAACTTTAACCAAACGTAATGTTTGTACCTAGGGTAAAGTTGAAAACTTTAAACAATTTTAAAATATCACCAGATTCAGGCGAGTAAACGAAAAATGTTCATTTCAGACTCTAATAACGTAGAAATCGTGTTTCAAGTTGAAATACGCCTTGAGACCATATCTCACCTAACTTAAATGGTAGAATCAAAGTTTAACCAAACGTAATGTTTGTACCTAGGGTAAAATTAAAAAGTTTAAACAATTTTAAAATATCACTATATTTAGGCGAGTAAACGAAAAAAGTTTGTTTCAGACTCTAATAACGCAGAAATCGTGTTTCAAGTTGAAATACGACTTGGGACCATATGTCACCTAAATTAAATGGTAGAATCAAAGTTAAACCAAACGTTATGTTTGTACCTAGGGTAAAATTGAAAAGTTTAAACAATTTAAAAATATCACTATATTTAGGCGAGTAAACGAAAAATATTCGTTTTAGACTCGAATAAAGCAGAAATCGAGTGTCAAGTTGAAATACGCCTTGGGACCATATCTCACCTAAAGTAAATGGAAGAATCAAAGTTTAACCAAAAGTAATGTTTGTACCTAGGGTAAAGTTAAAAAGTTTAAACAATTTTAAAATATCACTATATTTAGGCGAGTAAACGAAAAATGTTCATTTCAGACTCTAATAACGTAGAAATCGTGTTTCAAGTTGAAATACGCCTTGAGACCATATCTCACCTAAATTAAATGGTAGAATCAAAGTTTAACCAAACGTAATGTTTGTACCTAGGGTAAAATTAAAAAGTTTAAACAATTTTAAAATATCACTATATTTAGGCGAGTAAACGAAAAAAGTTTGTTTCAGACTCTAATAACGCAGAAATCGTGTTTCAAGTTGAAATACGACTTGGGACCATATGTCACCTAAATTAAATGGTAGAATCAAAGTTAAACCAAACGTTATGTTTGTACCTAGGGTAAAATTGAAAAGTTTAAACAATTTAAAAATATCACTATATTTAGGCGAGTAAACGAAAAATATTCGTTTTAGACTCGAATAAAGCAGAAATCGAGTGTCAAGTTGAAATACGCCTTGGGACCATATCTCACCTAAAGTAAATGGAAGAATCAAAGTTTAACCAAACGTAATGTTTGTACCTAGGGTAAAGTTAAAAAGTTTAAACAATTTTAAAATATCACTATATTTAGGCGAGTAAACGAAAAATGTTCATTTCAGACTCTAATAACGTAGAAATCGTGTTTCAAGTTGAAATACGCCTTGAGACCATATCTCACCTAAATTAAATGGTAGAATCAAAGTTTAACCAAACGTAATGTTTGTACCTAGGGTAAAGTTAAAAAGTTTAAACAATTTTAAAATAGCACCAGATTAAGGCTAGTAAACGAAAAAAGTTCGTTTCAGACTCTAATAACGCAGAAATCGTGTTTCAAGTTGAAATACGCCTTGGGTCTATATCTCACCTAAATTAAATGGTAGAATCAAACTTTAACCAAACGTAATGTTTGTACACAGGGTAAAGTTAAAAAGTTTAAACAATTTTAAAATATCACTATATTTAGGCGAGTAAACGAAAAATGTTCATTTCAGACTCTAATAACGTAGAAATCGTGTTTCAAGTTGAAATACGCCTTGGGTCTATATCTCACCTAAATTAAATGGTAGAATCAAACTTTAACCAAACGTAATGTTTGTACCTAGGGTAAAGTTGAAAACTTTAAACAATTTTAAAATATCACCAGATTCAGGCGAGTAAACGAAAAATGTTCATTTCAGACTCTAATAACGTAGAAATCGTGTTTCAAGTTGAAATACGCCTTGAGACCATATCTCACCTAAATTAAATGGTAGAATCAAAGTTTAACCAAACGTAATGTTTGTACCTAGGGTAAAATTAAAAAGTTTAAACAATTTTAAAATATCACTATATTTAGGCGAGTAAACGAAAAAAGTTTGTTTCAGACTCTAATAACGCAGAAATCGTGTTTCAAGTTGAAATACGACTTGGGACCATATGTCACCTAAATTAAATGGTAGAATCAAAGTTAAACCAAACGTAATGTTTGTACCTAGGGTAAAATTTAAAAGTTTAAACAATTTAAAAATATCACTATATTTAGGCGAGTAAACGAAAAATATTCGTTTTAGACTCGAATAAAGCAGAAATCGAGTGTCAAGTTGAAATACGCCTTGGGACCATATCTCACCTAAAGTAAATGGAAGAATCAAAGTTTAACCAAACGTAATGTTTGTACCTAGGGTAAAGTTAAAAAGTTTAAACAATTTTAAAATATCACTATATTTAGGCGAGTAAACGAAAAATGTTCATTTCAGACTCTAATAACGTAGAAATCGTGTTTCAAGTTGAAATACGCCTTGAGACCATATCTCACCTAAATTAAATGGTAGAATCAAAGTTTAACCAAACGTAATGTTTGTACCTAGGGTAAAGTTAAAAAGTTTAAACAATTTTAAAATAGCACCAGATTAAGGCTAGTAAACGAAAAAAGTTCGTTTCAGACTCTAATAACGCAGAAATCGTGTTTCAAGTTGAAATACGACTTGGGACCATATCTCATCTAAAGTAAATGGTAGAATCAAACTTTAACCAAACGTAATGTTTGTACCTAGGGTAAAGTTAAAAAGTTTAAACAATTTTAAAATATCACCAGATTTAGGCGAGTAAACGAAAAATGTTCATTTCAGACTCTAATAACGTAGAAATCGTGTTTCAAGTTGAAATACGCCTTGAGACCATATCTCACCTAAAGTAAATGGCAGAATCAAAGTTTAACCAAACGTAATGTCTGTACCTAGGGTAAAGTTAAAAAGTCTAAACAATTTTAAAATATCACCAGATTCAGGCGAGTAAACGAAAAATGTTCATTTCAGACTCTAATAACGTAGAAATCGTGTTTCAAGTTGAAATACGCCTTGAGACCATATCTCACCTAAATTAAATGGTAGAATCAAAGTTTAACCAAACGTAATGTATCTACCTAGGGTAAAGTTGAGAAGTTTAAACAATTTTAAAATATCACCAGATTTAGGCGAGTAAACGAAAAATGTTCATTTCAGACTCTAATAACGTAGAAATCGTGTTTCAAGTTGAAATACGCCTTGAGACGATATCTCACCTAAATTAAATGGTAGAATCAAAGTTTAACCAAACGTAATGTTTGTACCTAGGGTAAAGTTGAAAAGTTTAAACAATTTTAAAATATCACCAGATTTAGGCGAGTAAACGAAAAATGTTCATTTCAGACTCTAATAACGCAGAAATCGTGTTTCAAGTTGAAATACGCCTTGGAACCATATCTCACCTAAAGTAAATGGTAGAATCAAACTTTAACCAAACGTAATGTTTGTACACAGGGTAAAGTTAAAAAGTTGAAACAATTTTAAAATATCACTATATTTAGGCGAGTAAACGAAAAATGTTCGTTTCAGACCTAATAATGCAGAAATCGTGTTTCAAGTTGAAATACGCCTTGGGACCATATCTCACCTAAATTAAATGGTAGATTCAAACTTTAACCAAACGTAATGTTTGTACCTAGGGTTAAGTTGAAAAGTTTAAACAATTTTAAAATATCACTATATTTTAGGCGAGTAAACGAAAAATATTCGTTTTAGACTCGAATAAAGCAGAAATCGTGTTTCAAGTTGAAATACGCCTTGGGACCATATCTCACCTAAATTAAATGGTAGATTCAAACTTTAACCAAACGTAATGTTTGTACCTAGGGTAAAGTTAAAAAGTTTAAACAATTTTAAAATATCACCAGATTCAGGCGAGTAAACGAAAAATATTCGTTTTAGACTCGAATATAGCAGAAATCGTGTTTCAAATTGAAATACGCCTTGGGACCATATCTCACCTAAAGTAAATGGTAGAATCAAACTTCAACCAAACGTAATGTTTGTACCTAGGGTAAAGTTAAAAAGTTTAAACTATTTTAAAATATCACTATATTTAGGAGAGTAAACGAAAAATGACCGTTTCAGACTCTAATACCGCAGAAATCGTGTTTCAAGTTGAAATACGCCTTGGGACCATATTTTACCTAAATTAAATAGTAGAATCAAAGTTTAACCAAACGTAATGTCTGTACCTAGGGTAAAGTTGAAAAGTTTAAACAATTTTAAAATATCACCAGATTTAGGCGAGTAAACGAAAAATGTTCATTTCAGACTCTAATAACGTAGAAATCGTGTTTCAAGTTGAAATACGCCTTGAGACCATATCTCACCTAAAGTAAATGGTAGAATCAAACTTTAACCAAACGTAATGTTTGTACACAGGGTAAAGTTGAAAAGTTTAAACAATTTTAAAATATCACCAGATTTAGGCGAGTAAACGAAAAATGTTCATTTCAGACTCTAATAACGTAGAAATCGTGTTTCAAGTTGAAATACGCCTTGAGACCATATCTCACCTAAAGTAAATGGCAGAATCAAAGTTTAACCAAACGTAATGTCTGTACCTAGGGTAAAGTTAAAAAGTCTAAACAATTTTAAAATATCACCAGATTCAGGCGAGTAAACGAAAAATATTCGTTTTAGACTCGAATATAGCAGAAATCGTGTTTCAAGTTGAAATACGCCTTGGGACCATATCTCACCTAAAGTAAATGGTAGAATCAAACTTTAACCAAACGTAATGTTTGTACACAGGGTAAAGTTAAAAAGTTGAAACAATTTTATAATATCACTATATTTAGGCGAGTAAACGAAAAATGTTCATTTCAGACTCTAATAACGTAGAAATCGTGTTTCAAGTTGAAATACGCCTTGAGACCATATCTCACCTAAATTAAATGGTAGTATCAAAGTTTAACCAAACGTAAAGTTTCTACCTAGGGTAAAGTTGAAAAGTTTAAACAATTTTAAAATATCACCAGATTTAGGCGAGTAAACGAAAAATGTTCATTTCAGACTCTAATAACGTAGAAATCGTGTTTCAAGTTGAAATACGCCTTTAGACCATATCTCACCTAAATTAAATGGTAGAATCAAAGTTTAACCAAACGTAATGTATCTACCTAGGGTAAAGTTGAGAAGTTTAAACAATTTTAAAATATCACCAGATTCAGGCGAGTAAACGAAAAATATTCGTTTTAGACTCGAATATAGCAGAAATCGTGTTTCAAGTTGAAATACGCCTTGGGACCATATCTCACCTAAATTAAATGGTAGAATCAAAGTTTAACCAAACGTAATGTTTGTACCTAGGGTAAAGTTAAAAAGTTTAAACAATTTTAAAATATCACTATATTTAGGCGAGTAAACGAAAAATGTTCATTTCAGACTCTAATAACGTAGAAATCGTGTTTCAAGTTGAAATACGCCTTGAGACCATATCTCACCTAAATTAAATGGTAGAATCAAAGTTTAACCAAACGTAATGTTTGTACCTAGGGTAAAGTTAAAAAGTTTAAACAATTTTAAAATATCACTATATTTAGGCGAGTAAACGAAAAAAGTTCGTTTCAGACTCTAATAACGCAGAAATCGTGTTTCAAGTTGAAATACGACTTGGGACCATATGTCACCTAAATTAAATGGTAGAATCAAAGTTAAACCAAACGTAATGTTTGAACCTAGGGTAAAGTTGAAAAGTTTAAACAATTTTAAAATATCACTATATTTAGGCGAGTAAACGAAAAATATTCGTTTTAGACTCGAATAAAGCAGAAATCGTGTTTCAAGTTGAAATACGCCTTGGAACCATATCTCACCTAAAGTAAATGGTAGAATCAAACTTTAACCAAACGTAATGTTTGTACACAGGGTAAAGTTAAAAAGTTGAAACAATTTTAAAATATCACTATATTTAGGCGAGTAAACGAAAAATGTTCGTTTCAGACCTAATAATGCAGAAATCGTGTTTCAAGTTGAAATACGCCTTGGGACCATATCTCACCTAAATTAAATGGTAGAATCAAACTTTAACCAAACGTAATGTTTGTACCTAGGGTTAAGTTGAAAAGTTTAAACAATTTTAAAATATCACTATATTTTAGGCGAGTAAACGAAAAATATTCGTTTTAGACTCGAATAAAGCAGAAATCGTGTTTCAAGTTGAAATACGCCTTGGGACCATATCTCACCTAAATTAAATGGTAGATTCAAACTTTAACCAAACGTAATGTTTGTACCTAGGGTAAAGTTAAAAAGTTTAAACAATTTTAAAATATCACCAGATTCAGGCGAGTAAACGAAAAATATTCGTTTTAGACTCGAATATAGCAGAAATCGTGTTTCAAGTTGAAATACGCCGTGGGACCATATCACACCTAAATTAAATGGTAGAATTAAAGTTTAACCAAACGTAATGTTTGTACCTAGGGTAAAGTTAAAAAGTTTAAACTATTTTAAAATATCACTATATTTAGGAGAGTAAACGAAAAATGACCGTTTCAGACTCCAATACCGCAGAAATCGTGTTTCAAGTTGAAATACGCCTTGAGACCATATTTTACCTAAATTAAATAGTAGAATCAAAGTTTAACCAAACGTAATGTCTGTACCTAGGGTAAAGTTGAAAAGTTTAAACAATTTTAAAATATCACCAGAATTAGGCGAGTAAACGAAAAATGTTCATTTCAGACTCTAATAACGTAGAAATCGTGTTTCAAGTTGAAATACGCCTTGAGACCATATCTCACCTAAAGTAAATGGTAGAATCAAACTTTAACCAAACGTAATGTTTGTACACAGGGTAAAGTTGAAAAGTTTAAACAATTTTAAAATATCACCAGATTTAGGCGAGTAAACGAAAAATGTTCATTTCAGACTCTAATAACGTAGAAATCGTGTTTCAAGTTGAAATACGCCTTGAGACCATATCTCACCTAAAGTAAATGGCAGAATCAAAGTTTAACCAAACGTAATGTCTGTACCTAGGGTAAAGTTAAAAAGTCTAAACAATTTTAAAATATCACCAGATTCAGGCGAGTAAACGAAAAATATTCGTTTTAGACTCGAATATAGCAGAAATCGTGTTTCAAGTTGAAATACGCCTTGGGACCATATCTCACCTAAAGTAAATGGTAGAATCAAACTTTAACCAAACGTAATGTTTGTACACAGGGTAAAGTTAAAAAGTTGAAACAATTTTATAATATCACTATATTTAGGCGAGTAAACGAAAAATGTTCGTTTCAGACTCTAATACCGCTGAAATCGTGTTTCAAGTTGAAATACGCCTTGGGACCATATCTCACCTAAAGTAAATGGTAGAATCAAACTTTAACCAAACGTAATGTTTGTACACAGGGTAAAGTTAAAAAGTTTAAACAATTTTAAAATATCACTATATTTAGGCGAATAAACGAAAAATGTTCGTTTCAGACTCTAATAACGTAGAAATCGTGTTTCAAGTTGAAATACGCCTTGAGACCATATCTCACCTAAATTAAATTGTAGAATCAAAGTTTAACCAAACGTAATGTTTCTACCTAGGGTAAAGTTGAAAAGTTTAAACAATTTTAAAATATCACCAAATTTAGGCGAGTAAACGAAAAATGTTCATTTCAGACTCTAATAACGTAGAAATCGTGTTTCAAGTTGAAATACGCCTTTAGACCATATCTCACCTAAAGTAAATGGTAGAATCAAACTTTAACCAAACGTAATGTTTGTACCTAGGGTAAAGTTAAAAAGTCTAAACAATTTTAAAATATCACCAGATTCAGGCGAGTAAACGAAAAATATTCGTTTTAGACTCGAATATAGCAGAAATCGTGTTTCAAGTTGAAATACGCCTTGGGACCATATCTCACCTAAAGTAAATGGTAGAATCAAACTTTAACCAAACGTAATGTTTGTACACATGGTAAAGTTAAAAAGTTGAAACAATTTTAAAATATCACTATATTTAGGCGAGTAAACGAAAAAAGTTAGTTTCAGACTCTGATAATGCAGAAATCGTGTTTCAAGTTGAAATACGCCTTGGGACCATATCTCACCTAAAGTAAATGGTAGAATCAAAGTTGAAACGAAAACGAAAAATGTTCGTTTCAGACTCTAATACCGCAGAAATCGTGTTTCAAGTTGAAATACGCCTTGGGACCATATTTTACCTAAATTAAATAGTAGAATCAAACTTTAACCAAACTTATTGTTTGTACCTAGGGTAAAGTTGAAAAGTTTAAACAATTTTAAAATATCACCAGATTTAGGCGAGTAAACGAAAAATGTTCATTTCAGACTCTAATAACGTAGAAATCGTGTTTCAAGTTGAAATACGCCTTGAGACCATATCTCACCTTAATTAAATGGTAGTATCAAAGTTTAACCAAACGTAATGTTTCTACCTAGGGTAAAGTTGAAAAGTTTAAACAATTTTAAAATATCACCAGATTTAGGCGAGTAAACGAAAAATGTTCATTTCAGACTCTAATAACGTAGAAATCGTGTTTCAAGTTGAAATACGCCTTGAGACCATATCTCACCTTAATTAAATGGTAGTATCAAAGTTTAACCAAACGTAATGTTTCTACCTAGGGTAAAGTTGAAAAGTTTAAACAATTTTAAAATATCACCAGATTCAGGCGAGTAAACGAAAAATATTCGTTTTAGACTCGAATATAGCAGAAATCGTGTTTCAAGTTGAAATACGCCTTGGGACCATATCTCACCTAAAGTAAATGGTAGAATCAAACTTTAACCAAACGTAATGTTTGTACACATGGTAAAGTTAAAAAGTTGAAACAATTTTAAAATATCACTATATTTAGGCGAGTAAACGAAAAAAGTTAGTTTCAGACTCTGATAATGCAGAAATCGTGTTTCAAGTTGAAATACGCCTTGGGACCATATCTCACCTAAAGTAAATGGTAGAATCAAACTTTAACCAAACGTAATGTTTGTACACAGGGTAAAGTTAAAAAGTTGAAACGAAAACGAAAAATGTTCGTTTCAGACTCTAATACCGCAGATACCGTGTTTCAAGTTGAAATACGCCTTGGGACCATATTTTACCTAAATTAAATAGTAGAATCAAACTTCAACCAAACTTATTGTTTGTACCTAGGGTAAAGTTGAGAAGTTTAAACAATTTTAAAATATCACCAGATTTAGGCGAGTAAACAAAAAATGTTCATTTCAGACTCTAATAACGTAGAAATCGTGTTTCAAGTTGAAATACGCCTTGGGACCATATTTTACCTAAATTAAATAGTAGAATCAAACTTTAACCAAACTTATTGTGTGTACCTAGGGTAAAGTTGAAAAGTTTAAACAATTTTAAAATATCACCAGATTTAGGCGAGTAAACGAAAAATGTTCATTTCAGACTCTAATAACGTAGAAATCGTGTTTCAAGTTGAGATACGCCTTGAGACCATATCTCACCTAAATTAAATGGTAGTATCAAAGTTTAACCAAACGTAATGTTTCTACCTAGGGTAAAGTTGAAAAGTTTAAACAATTTTAAAATATCACCAGATTTAGGCGAGTAAACGAAAAATGTTCATTTCAGACTCTAATAACGTAGAAATCGTGTTTCAAGTTGAAATACGCCTTGAGACCATATCTCACCTAAATTAAATGGTAGAATCAAAGTTTAACCAAACGTAATGTATCTACCTAGGGTAAAGTTGAGAAGTTTAAACAATTTTAAAATATCACCAGATTTAGGCGAGTAAACGAAAAATGTTCATTTCAGACTCTAATAACGTAGAAATCGTGTTTCAAGTTGAAATACGCCTTGAGACCATATCTCACCTAAATTAAATGGTAGAATCAAAGTTTAACCAAACGTAATGTTTGTACCTAGGGTAAAGTTAAAAAGTTTAAACAATTTTAAAATATCACTATATTTAGGCGAGTAAACGAAAAAAGTTCGTTTCAGACTCTAATAACGCAGAAATCGTGTTTCAAGTAGAAATACGACTTGGGACCATATGTCACCTAAATTAAATGGTAGAATCAAAGTTAAACCAAACGTAATGTTTGTACCTAGGGTAAAGTTGAAAAGTTTAAACAATTTTAAAATATCACTATATTTAGGCGAGTAAACGAAAAATATTCGTTTTAGACTCGAATAAAGCAGAAATCGTGTTTAAGTTGAAATACGCCTTGGAACCATATCTCACCTAAAGTAAATGGTAGAATCAAACTTTAACCAAACGTAATGTTTGTACACAGGGTAAAGTTAAAAAGTTGAAACAATTTTAAAATATCAGTATATTTAGGCGAGTAAACGAAAAAAGTTAGTTTCAGACTCTGATAATGCAGAAATCGTGTTTCAAGTTGAAATACGCCTTGGGACCATATCTCACCTAAAGTAAATGGTAGAATCAAACTTTAACCAAACGTAATGTTTGTACACAGGGTAAAGTTAAAAAGTTGAAACGAAAACGAAAAATGTTCGTTTCAGACTCTAATACCGCAGAAATCGTGTTTCAAGTTGAAATACGCCTTGGGACCATATTTTACCTAAATTAAATAGTAGAATCAAACTTTAACCAAACTTATTGTTTGTACCTAGGGTAAAGTTGAAAAGTTTAAACAATTTTAAAATATCACCAGATTTAGGCGAGTAAACGAAAAATGTTCATTTCAGACTCTAATACCGCAGAAACCGTGTTTCAAGTTGAAATACGCCTTGGGACCATATTTTACCTAAATTAAATAGTAGAATCAAACTTCAACCAAACTTATTGTTTGTACCTAGGGTAAAGTTGAGAAGTTTAAACAATTTTAAAATATCACCAGATTTAGGCGAGTAAACGAAAAATGTTCATTTCAGACTCTAATAACGTAGAAATCGTGTTTCAAGTTGAAATACGCCTTGGGACCATATTGTACCTAAATTAAATAGTAGAATCAAACTTTAACCAAACTTATTGTTTGTACCTAGGGTAAAGTTGAAAAGTTTAAACAATTTTAAAATATCACCAGATTTAGGCGAGTAAACGAAAAATGTTCATTTCAGACTCTAATAACGTAGAAATCGTGTTTCAAGTTGAAATACGCCTTGAGACCATATCTCACCTAAATTAAATGGTAGTATCAAAGTTTAACCAAACGTAATGTTTCTACCTAGGGTAAAGTTGAAAAGTTTAAACAATTTTAAAATATCACCAGATTTAGGCGAGTAAACGAAAAATGTTCATTTCAGACTCTAATAACGTAGAAATCGTGTTTCAAGTTGAAATACGCCTTGAGACCATATCTCACCTAAATTAAATGGTAGAATAAAAGTTTAACCAAACGTAATGTATCTACCTAGGGTAAAGTTGAGAAGTTTAAACAATTTTAAAATATCACCAGATTTAGGCGAGTAAACGAAAAATGTTCATTTCAGACTCTAATAACGTAGAAATCGTGTTTCAAGTTGAAATACGCCTTGAGACCATATCTCACCTAAATTAAATGGTAGAATCAAAGTTTAACCAAACGTAATGTTTGTACCTAGGGTAAAGTTAAAAAGTTTAAACAATTTTAAAATATCACTATATTTAGGCGAGTAAACGAAAAAAGTTCGTTTCAGACTCTAATAACGCAGAAATCGTGTCTCCAGTTGAAATACGACTTGGGACCATATGTCACCTAAATTATATGGTAGAATCAAAGTTAAACCAAACGTAATGTTTGTACCTAGGGTAAAGTTGAAAAGTTTAAACAATTTTAAAATATCACTATATTTAGGCGAGTAAACGAAAAATATTCGTTTTAGACTCGAATAAAGCAGAAATCGTGTTTCAAGTTGAAATACGCCTTGGAACCATATCTCACCTAAAGTAAATGGTAGAATCAAACTTTAACCAAACGTAATGTTTGTACACAGGGTAAAGTTAAAAAGTTGAAACAATTTTAAAATATCACTATATTTAGGCGAGTAAACAAAAAATGTTCGTTTCAGACCTAATAATGCAGAAATCGTGTTTCAAGTTGAAATACGCCTTGGGACCATATCTCACCTAAATTAAATGGTAGATTCAAACTTTAACCAAACGTAATGTTTGTACCTAGGGTAAAGTTGAAAAGTTTAAACAATTTTAAAATATCACTATATTTTAGGCGAGTAAACGAAAAATATTCGTTTTAGACTCGAATAAAGCAGAAATCGTGTTTCAAGTTGAAATACGCCTTGGGACCATATCTCACCTAAAGTAAATGGTAGAATCAAACTTCAACCAAACGTAATGTTTGTACCTAGGGTAAAGTTAAAAAGTTTAAACTATTTTAAAATATCACTATATTTAGGAAAGTAAACGAAAAATGACCGTTTCAGACTCTAATACCACAGAAATCGTGTTTCAAGTTGAAATACGCCTTGGGACCATATTTTACCTAAATTAAATAGTAGAATCAAAGTTTAACCAAACGTAATGTCTGTACCTAGGGTAAAGTTGAAAAGTTTAAACAATTTTAAAATATCACCAGATTCAGGCGAGTAAACGAAAAATATTCGTTTTAGACTCGAATATAGCAGAAATCGTGTTTCAAATTGAAATACGCCTTGGGACCATATCTCACCTAAAGTAAATGGTAGAATCAAACTTCAACCAAACGTAATGTTTGTACCTAGGGTAAAGTTAAAAAGTTTAAACTATTTTAAAATATCACTATATTTAGGAGAGTAAACGAAAAATGACCGTTTCAGACTCTAATACCGCAGAAATCGTGTTTCAAGTTGAAATACGCCTTGGGACCATATTTTACCTAAATTAAATAGTAGAATCAAAGTTTAACCAAACGTAATGTCTGTACCTAGGGTAAAGTTGAAAAGTTTAAACAATTTTAAAATATCACCAGATTTAGGCGAGTAAACGAAAAATGTTCATTTCAGACTCTAATAACGTAGAAATCGTGTTTCAAGTTGAAATACGCCTTGAGACCATATCTCACCTAAAGTAAATGGTAGAATCAAACTTTAACCAAACGTAATGTTTGTACACAGGGTAAAGTTGAAAAGTTTAAACAATTTTAAAATATCACCAGATTTAGGCGAGTAAACGAAAAATGTTCATTTCAGACTCTAATAACGTAGAAATCGTGTTTCAAGTTGAAATACGCCTTGAGACCATATCTCACCTAAAGTAAATGGCAGAATCAAAGTTTAACCAAACGTAATGTCTGTACCTAGGGTAAAGTTAAAAAGTCTAAACAATTTTAAAATATCACCAGATTCAGGCGAGTAAACGAAAAATATTCGTTTTAGACTCGAATATAGCAGAAATCGTGTTTCAAGTTGAAATACGCCTTGGGACCATATCTCACCTAAAGTAAATGGTAGAATCAAACTTCAACCAAACGTAATGTTTGTACCTAGGGTAAAGTTAAAAAGTTTAAACTATTTTAAAATATCACTATATTTAGGAAAGTAAACGAAAAATGACCGTTTCAGACTCTAATACCACAGAAATCGTGTTTCAAGTTGAAATACGCCTTGGGACCATATTTTACCTAAATTAAATAGTAGAATCAAAGTTTAACCAAACGTAATGTCTGTACCTAGGGTAAAGTTGAAAAGTTTAAACAATTTTAAAATATCACCAGATTTAGGCGAGTAAACGAAAAATGTTCATTTCAGACTCTAATAACGTAGAAATCGTGTTTCAAGTTGAAATACGCCTTGAGACCATATCTCACCTAAAGTAAATGGTAGAATCAAACTTTAACCAAACGTAATGTTTGTACACAGGGTAAAGTTGAAAAGTTTAAACAATTTTAAAATATCACCAGATTTAGGCGAGTAAACGAAAAATGTTCATTTCAGACTCTAATAACGTAGAAATCGTGTTTCAAGTTGAAATACGCCTTGAGACCATATCTCACCTAAAGTAAATGGTAGAATCAAACTTTAACCAAACGTAATGTCTGTACCTAGGGTAAAGTTAAAAAGTCTAAACAATTTTAAAATATCACCAGATTCAGGCGAGTAAACGAAAAATATTCGTTTTAGACTCGAATATAGCAGAAATCGTGTTTTAAGTTGAAATACGTCTTGGGACCATATCTGACCTAAAGTAAATGGTAGAATCAAACTTTAACCAAACGTAATGTTTGTACACAGGGTAAAGTTAAAAAGTTGAAACAATTTTAAAATATCACTATATTTAGGCAAGTAAACGAAAAAAGTTCGTTTCAGACTCTAATAACGCAGAAATCGTGTTTCAAGTTGAAATACGCCTTGGGACCATACCTCACCCAAATTAAATGGTAGAATTAAAGTTTAACCAAACGTAATGTTTGTACCTAGGGTAAAGTTAAAAAGTTTAAACAATTTTAAAATATCACTATATTTAGGCGAGTAAACGAAAAAAGTTCGTTTCAGACTCTAATAACGCAGAAATCGTGTTTCAAGTTGAAATACGACTTGGGGCCATATGTCACCTAAATTAAATGGTAGAATCAAAGTTAAACCAAACTTATTGTTTGTACCTAGGGTAAAGTTAAAAAGTATAAACAATTTTAAAATATCACTATATTTAGGCGAGTAAACGAAAAAGTTCGTTTCAGACTCTAATAACGCAGAAATCGTGTTTCAAGTTGAAATACGCCTTGAGACCATATCTCACCTAAATTAAATGGTAGAATCAAACTTTAACCTAACGTAAAGTTTGTACCTAGGGTAAAGTTGAAAAGTTTAAACAATTTTAAAATATCACCAGATTCAGGCGAGTAAACGAAAAAAGTTCGTTTCAGACTCTAATAACGTAGAAATCGTGTTTCAAGTTGAAATACGCCTTGAGACCATATCTCACCTAAATTAAATGGTAGAATCAAAGTTTAACCAAACGTAATGTTTGTACCTAGGGTAAAGTTAAAAAGTTTAAACAATTTTAAAATATCACTATATTTAGGCGAGTAAACGAAAAATGTTCGTTTCAGACTCTAATACCGCAGAAATCGTGTTTCAAGTTGAAATACGCCTTGGGACCATATATTACCTAAATTAAATAGTAGAATCAAACTTTAACCAAACTTATTGTTTGTACCGAGGGTAAAGTTGAAAAGTTTAAACATTTATAAATATCACCAGATTTAGGCGAGTAAACGAAAAATGTTCATTTCAGACTCTAATAACGTAGAAATCATGTTTCAAGTTGAAATACGCCTTGAGACCATATCTCACCTAAATTAAATGGTAGAATCAAAGTTTAACCAAACGTAATGTTTCTACCTAGGGTAAAGTTGAAAAGTTTAAACAATTTTAAAATATCACCAGATTTAGGCGAGTAAACGAAAAAAGTTCGTTTCAGACTCTAATAACGTAGAAATCGTGTTTCAAGTTGAAATACGCCTTGAGACCATATCTCACCTAAATTAAATGGTAGAATCAAAGTTTAACCAAACGTAATGTTTGTACCTAGGGTAAAGTTAAAAAGTTTAAACAATTTTAAAATATCACTATATTTAGGCGAGTAAACGAAAAATGTTCGTTTCAGACTCTAATACCGCAGAAACCGTGTTTCAAGTTGAAATACGCCTTGGGACCATATTTTACCTAAATTAAATAGTAGAATCAAACTTCAATTAAACTTATTGTTTGTACCTAGGGTAAAGTTTAAAAGTTTAAACAATTTTAAAATATCACTATATTTAGGCGAGTAAACGAAAAATGTTCGTTTCGGACTCTAATACCGCAGAAATCGTGTTTCAAGTTGAAATACGCCTTGGGACCATATCTCACCTAAAGTAAATGGTAGAATCAAACTTTAACCAAACGTAATGTTTGTATACAGGGTAAAGTTAAAAAGTTTAAACAATTTTAAAATATCACTATATTTAGGCGAGTAAACGAAAAATGTTCGTTTCAGACTCTAATAACGTAGAAATCGTGTTTCAAGTTAAAATACGCCTTGAGACCATATCTCACCTAAATTAAATGGTAGAATCAAAGTTTAACCAAACGTAATGTTTGTACCTAGGGTAAAGTTAAAAAGTTTAAACAATTTTAAAATATCACTATATTTAGGCGAGTAAACGAAAAAAGTTAGTTTCAGACTCTGATAATGCAGAAATCGTGTTTCAAGTTGAAATACGCCTTGAGACCATATCTCACCTAAATTAAATGGTAGAATCAAAGTTAAACCAAACTTATTGTTTGTACCTAGGGTAAAGTTAAAAAGTATAAACAATTTTAAAATATCACTATATTTAGGCGAGTAAACGAAAAAGTTCGTTTCAGACTCTAATAACGCAGAAATCGTGTTTCAAGTTGAAATACGCCTTGAGACCATATCTCACCTAAATTAAATGGTAGAATCAAACTTTAACCTAACGTAAAGTTTGTACCTAGGGTAAAGTTGAAAAGTTTAAACAATTTTAAAATATCACCAGATTCAGGCGAGTAAACGAAAAAAGTTCGTTTCAGACTCTAATAACGTAGAAATCGTGTTTCAAGTTGAAATACGCCTTGAGACCATATCTCACCTAAATTAAATGGTAAAATCAAAGTTTAACCAAACGTAATGTTTGTACCTAGGGTAAAGTTAAAAAGTTTAAACAATTTTAAAATATCACTATATTTAGGCGAGTAAACGAAAAAAGTTCGTTTCAGACTCTGATAATGCAGAAATCGTGTTTCAAGTTGAAATACGCCTTGAGACCATATCTCACCTAAATTAAATGGTAGAATCAAAGTTAAACCAAACGTAATGTTTGTACCTAGGGTAAAGTTGAAAAGTTTAAACAATTTTAAAATATCACTATATTTAGGCAAGTAAACAAAAAATGTTCGTTTTAGACTCGAATAAAGCAGATATCGTGTTTCAAGTTGAAATACGCCTTGGAACCATATCTCACCTAAAGTAAATGGTAGAATCAAACTTTAACCAAACGTAATGTTTGTACACAGGGTAAAGTTAAAAAGTTGAAACAATTTTAAAATATCACTATATTTAGGCGAGTAAACGAAAAATGTTCATTTCAGACTCTAATAACGTAGAAATCGTGTTTCTGGTTGAAATACGCCTTGAGACCATATCTCACCTAAATTAAATGGTAGAATCAAAGTTTCACCAAACGTAATGTTTGTACCTAGGGTAAAGTTAAAAAGTTTAAACAATTTTAAAATATCACTATATTTAGGCGAGTAAACGAAAAATGTTCGTTTCAGACTCTAATACCGCAGAAATCGTGTTTCAAGTTGAAATACGCCTTGGGACCATATATTACCTAAATTAAATAGTAGAATCAAACTTTAACCAAACTTATTGTTTGTACCGAGGGTAAAGTTGAAAAGTTTAAACATTTATAAATATCACCAGATTTAGGCGAGTAAACGAAAAATGTTCATTTCAGACTCTAATAACGTAGAAATCATGTTTCAAGTTGAAATACGCCTTGAGACCATATCTCACCTAAATTAAATGGTAGAATCAAAGTTAAACCAAACGTAATGTTTGTACCTAGGGTAAAGTTGAAAAGTTTAAACAATTTTAAAATATCACCAGATTTAGGCGAGTAAACGAAAAATGTTCATTTCAGACTCTAATAACGTAGAAATCGAGTTTCAAGTTGAAATACGCCTTGAGACCATATCTCACCTAAATTAAATGATAGAATCAAAGTTTAACCAAACGTAATGTTTGTACCTAGGGTAAAGTTAAAAAGTTTAAACAATTTTAAAATATCACTATATTTAGGCGAGTAAACGAAAAATGTTCGTTTCAGACTCTAATACCGCAGAAACCGTGTTTCAAGTTGAAATACGCCTTGGGACCATATTTTACCTAAATTAAATAGTAGAATCAAACTTCAATTAAACTTATTGTTTGTACCTAGGGTAAAGTTTAAAAGTTTAAACAATTTTAAAATATCACTATATTTAGGCGAGTAAACGAAAAATGTTCGTTTCGGACTCTAATACCGCAGAAATCGTGTTTCAAGTTGAAATACGCCTTGGGACCATATCTCACCTAAAGTAAATGGTAGAATCAAACTTTAACCAAACGTAATGTTTGTATACAGGGTAAAGTTAAAAAGTTTAAACAATTTTAAAATATCACTATATTTAGGCGAGTAAACGAAAAATGTTCGTTTCAGACTCTAATAACGTAGAAATCGTGTTTCAAGTTGAAATACGCCTTGAGACCATATCTCACCTAAATTAAATGGTAGAATCAAAGTTTAACCAAACGTAATGTTTGTACCTAGGGTAAAGTTAAAAAGTTTAAACAATTTTAAAATATCACTATATTTAGGCGAGTAAACGAAAAAAGTTAGTTTCAGACTCTGATAATGCAGAAATCGTGTTTCAAGTTGAAATACGCCTTGAGACCATATCTCACCTAAATTAAATGGTAGAATCAAAGTTAAACCAAACGTAATGTTTGTACCTAGGGTAAAGTTGAAAAGTTTAAACAACTTTAAAATATCACTATATTTAGGCGAGTAAACGAAAAATGTTCGTTTTAGACTCGAATAAAGCAGAAATCGTGTTTCAAGTTGAAATACGCCTTGGAACCATATCTCACCTAAAGTAAATGGTAGAATCAAACTTTAACCAAACGTAATGTTTGTTCACAGGGTAAAGTTAAAAAGTTGAAACAATTTTAAATATCACCAGATTCAGGCGAGTACACGAAAAATATTCGTTTTAAACTCGAATAAAGCAGAAATCGTGTTTCAAGTTGAAATACGCCGTGGGACCATATCACACCTAAATTAAATGGTAGAATTAAAGTTTAACCAAACGTAATGTTTGTACCTAGGGTAAAGTTAAAAAGTTTAAACAATTTTAAAATATCACTCTATTTAGGCGGGTAAACGAAAAATGTTCGTTTCAGACTCTAATACCGCAGAAATCGTGTTTCAAGTTGAAATACGCCTTGGGATCATATTTTACCTAAATTAAATAGTAGAATCAAACTTTAACCAAACTTATTGTTTGTACCTAGGGTAAAGTTAAAAAGTTTAAACAATTTTAAAATATCACTATATTTAGGCGAGTAAACGAAAAATGTTCGTTTCGGACTCTAATACCGCAGAAATCGTGTTTCAAGTTGAAATACGCCTTGAGACCATATCTCACCTAAATTAAATGGTAGAATCAAACTTTAACCAAACGTAATGTTTGTAAACAGGGTAAAGTTAAAAAGTTTAAACAATTTTAAAATATCACTATATTTAGGCGAGTAAACGAAAAATGTTCGTTTCAGACTCTAATACCGCAGAAATCGTGTTTCAAGTTGAAATACGCCATGGGACCATATCTCACCTAAAGTAAATGGTAGAATCAAACTTTAACCAAATGTAATGTTTGTAAACAGGGTAAAGTTAAAAAGTTTAAACAATTTTAAAATATCACTATATTTAGGCTAGTAAACGAAAAATGTTCGTCTCAGACTCTAATACCGCAGAAATCGTGTTTCAAGTTGAAATACGCCTTGGGACCATATCTCACCTAAAGTAAATGGTAGAATCAAACTTTAACCAAACGTAATGTTTGTATACAGGGTAAAGTTAAAAAGTTTAAACAATTTTAAAATATCACTATATTTAGGCGAGTAAACGAAAAATATTCGTTTTAAACTCGAATAAAGCAGAAATCGTGTTTCAAGTTGAAATACGCCGTGGGACCATATCACACCTAAATTAAATGGTAGAATTAAAGTTTAACCAAACGTAATGTTTGTATCTAGGGTAAAGTTAAAAAGTTTAAACAATTTTAAAATATCACCAGATTTAGGCGAGTAAACGAAAAATGTTCATTTCAGACTCTAATAACGTAGAAATCGTGTTTCAAGTTGAAATACGCCTTGAGACCATATCTCACCTAAAGTAAATGGTAGAATCAAACTTTAACCAAACGTAATGTCTGTACCTAGGGTAAAGTTAAAAAGTCTAAACAATTTTAAAATATCACCAGATTCAGGCGAGTAAACGAAAAATATTCGTTTTAGACTCGAATATAGCAGAAATCGTGTTTTAAGTTGAAATACGTCTTGGGACCATATCTGACCTAAAGTAAATGGTAGAATCAAACTTTAACCAAACGTAATGTTTGTACACAGGGTAAAGTTAAAAAGTTGAAACAATTTTAAAATATCACTATATTTAGGCAAGTAAACGAAAAAAGTTCGTTTCAGACTCTAATAACGCAGAAATCGTGTTTCAAGTTGAAATACGCCTTGGGACCATACCTCACCCAAATTAAATGGTAGAATTAAAGTTTAACCAAACGTAATGTTTGTACCTAGGGTAAAGTTAAAAAGTTTAAACAATTTTAAAATATCACTATATTTAGGCGAGTAAACGAAAAAAGTTCGTTTCAGACTCTAATAACGCAGAAATCGTGTTTCAAGTTGAAATACGACTTGGGGCCATATGTCACCTAAATTAAATGGTAGAATCAAAGTTAAACCAAACTTATTGTTTGTACCTAGGGTAAAGTTAAAAAGTATAAACAATTTTAAAATATCACTATATTTAGGCGAGTAAACGAAAAAGTTCGTTTCAGACTCTAATAACGCAGAAATCGTGTTTCAAGTTGAAATACGCCTTGAGACCATATCTCACCTAAATTAAATGGTAGAATCAAACTTTAACCTAACGTAAAGTTTGTACCTAGGGTAAAGTTGAAAAGTTTAAACAATTTTAAAATATCACCAGATTCAGGCGAGTAAACGAAAAAAGTTCGTTTCAGACTCTAATAACGTAGAAATCGTGTTTCAAGTTGAAATACGCCTTGAGACCATATCTCACCTAAATTAAATGGTAGAATCAAAGTTTAACCAAACGTAATGTTTGTACCTAGGGTAAAGTTAAAAAGTTTAAACAATTTTAAAATATCACTATATTTAGGCGAGTAAACGAAAAATGTTCGTTTCAGACTCTAATACCGCAGAAATCGTGTTTCAAGTTGAAATACGCCTTGGGACCATATATTACCTAAATTAAATAGTAGAATCAAACTTTAACCAAACTTATTGTTTGTACCGAGGGTAAAGTTGAAAAGTTTAAACATTTATAAATATCACCAGATTTAGGCGAGTAAACGAAAAATGTTCATTTCAGACTCTAATAACGTAGAAATCATGTTTCAAGTTGAAATACGCCTTGAGACCATATCTCACCTAAATTAAATGGTAGAATCAAAGTTTAACCAAACGTAATGTTTCTACCTAGGGTAAAGTTGAAAAGTTTAAACAATTTTAAAATATCACCAGATTTAGGCGAGTAAACGAAAAAAGTTCGTTTCAGACTCTAATAACGTAGAAATCGTGTTTCAAGTTGAAATACGCCTTGAGACCATATCTCACCTAAATTAAATGGTAGAATCAAAGTTTAACCAAACGTAATGTTTGTACCTAGGGTAAAGTTAAAAAGTTTAAACAATTTTAAAATATCACTATATTTAGGCGAGTAAACGAAAAATGTTCGTTTCAGACTCTAATACCGCAGAAACCGTGTTTCAAGTTGAAATACGCCTTGGGACCATATTTTACCTAAATTAAATAGTAGAATCAAACTTCAATTAAACTTATTGTTTGTACCTAGGGTAAAGTTTAAAAGTTTAAACAATTTTAAAATATCACTATATTTAGGCGAGTAAACGAAAAATGTTCGTTTCGGACTCTAATACCGCAGAAATCGTGTTTCAAGTTGAAATACGCCTTGGGACCATATCTCACCTAAAGTAAATGGTAGAATCAAACTTTAACCAAACGTAATGTTTGTATACAGGGTAAAGTTAAAAAGTTTAAACAATTTTAAAATATCACTATATTTAGGCGAGTAAACGAAAAATGTTCGTTTCAGACTCTAATAACGTAGAAATCGTGTTTCAAGTTAAAATACGCCTTGAGACCATATCTCACCTAAATTAAATGGTAGAATCAAAGTTTAACCAAACGTAATGTTTGTACCTAGGGTAAAGTTAAAAAGTTTAAACAATTTTAAAATATCACTATATTTAGGCGAGTAAACGAAAAAAGTTAGTTTCAGACTCTGATAATGCAGAAATCGTGTTTCAAGTTGAAATACGCCTTGAGACCATATCTCACCTAAATTAAATGGTAGAATCAAAGTTAAACCAAACTTATTGTTTGTACCTAGGGTAAAGTTAAAAAGTATAAACAATTTTAAAATATCACTATATTTAGGCGAGTAAACGAAAAAGTTCGTTTCAGACTCTAATAACGCAGAAATCGTGTTTCAAGTTGAAATACGCCTTGAGACCATATCTCACCTAAATTAAATGGTAGAATCAAACTTTAACCTAACGTAAAGTTTGTACCTAGGGTAAAGTTGAAAAGTTTAAACAATTTTAAAATATCACCAGATTCAGGCGAGTAAACGAAAAAAGTTCGTTTCAGACTCTAATAACGTAGAAATCGTGTTTCAAGTTGAAATACGCCTTGAGACCATATCTCACCTAAATTAAATGGTAAAATCAAAGTTTAACCAAACGTAATGTTTGTACCTAGGGTAAAGTTAAAAAGTTTAAACAATTTTAAAATATCACTATATTTAGGCGAGTAAACGAAAAAAGTTCGTTTCAGACTCTGATAATGCAGAAATCGTGTTTCAAGTTGAAATACGCCTTGAGACCATATCTCACCTAAATTAAATGGTAGAATCAAAGTTAAACCAAACGTAATGTTTGTACCTAGGGTAAAGTTGAAAAGTTTAAACAATTTTAAAATATCACTATATTTAGGCAAGTAAACAAAAAATGTTCGTTTTAGACTCGAATAAAGCAGATATCGTGTTTCAAGTTGAAATACGCCTTGGAACCATATCTCACCTAAAGTAAATGGTAGAATCAAACTTTAACCAAACGTAATGTTTGTACACAGGGTAAAGTTAAAAAGTTGAAACAATTTTAAAATATCACTATATTTAGGCGAGTAAACGAAAAATGTTCATTTCAGACTCTAATAACGTAGAAATCGTGTTTCTGGTTGAAATACGCCTTGAGACCATATCTCACCTAAATTAAATGGTAGAATCAAAGTTTCACCAAACGTAATGTTTGTACCTAGGGTAAAGTTAAAAAGTTTAAACAATTTTAAAATATCACTATATTTAGGCGAGTAAACGAAAAATGTTCGTTTCAGACTCTAATACCGCAGAAATCGTGTTTCAAGTTGAAATACGCCTTGGGACCATATATTACCTAAATTAAATAGTAGAATCAAACTTTAACCAAACTTATTGTTTGTACCGAGGGTAAAGTTGAAAAGTTTAAACATTTATAAATATCACCAGATTTAGGCGAGTAAACGAAAAATGTTCATTTCAGACTCTAATAACGTAGAAATCATGTTTCAAGTTGAAATACGCCTTGAGACCATATCTCACCTAAATTAAATGGTAGAATCAAAGTTAAACCAAACGTAATGTTTGTACCTAGGGTAAAGTTGAAAAGTTTAAACAATTTTAAAATATCACCAGATTTAGGCGAGTAAACGAAAAATGTTCATTTCAGACTCTAATAACGTAGAAATCGAGTTTCAAGTTGAAATACGCCTTGAGACCATATCTCACCTAAATTAAATGATAGAATCAAAGTTTAACCAAACGTAATGTTTGTACCTAGGGTAAAGTTAAAAAGTTTAAACAATTTTAAAATATCACTATATTTAGGCGAGTAAACGAAAAATGTTCGTTTCAGACTCTAATACCGCAGAAACCGTGTTTCAAGTTGAAATACGCCTTGGGACCATATTTTACCTAAATTAAATAGTAGAATCAAACTTCAATTAAACTTATTGTTTGTACCTAGGGTAAAGTTTAAAAGTTTAAACAATTTTAAAATATCACTATATTTAGGCGAGTAAACGAAAAATGTTCGTTTCGGACTCTAATACCGCAGAAATCGTGTTTCAAGTTGAAATACGCCTTGGGACCATATCTCACCTAAAGTAAATGGTAGAATCAAACTTTAACCAAACGTAATGTTTGTATACAGGGTAAAGTTAAAAAGTTTAAACAATTTTAAAATATCACTATATTTAGGCGAGTAAACGAAAAATGTTCGTTTCAGACTCTAATAACGTAGAAATCGTGTTTCAAGTTGAAATACGCCTTGAGACCATATCTCACCTAAATTAAATGGTAGAATCAAAGTTTAACCAAACGTAATGTTTGTACCTAGGGTAAAGTTAAAAAGTTTAAACAATTTTAAAATATCACTATATTTAGGCGAGTAAACGAAAAAAGTTAGTTTCAGACTCTGATAATGCAGAAATCGTGTTTCAAGTTGAAATACGCCTTGAGACCATATCTCACCTAAATTAAATGGTAGAATCAAAGTTAAACCAAACGTAATGTTTGTACCTAGGGTAAAGTTGAAAAGTTTAAACAACTTTAAAATATCACTATATTTAGGCGAGTAAACGAAAAATGTTCGTTTTAGACTCGAATAAAGCAGAAATCGTGTTTCAAGTTGAAATACGCCTTGGAACCATATCTCACCTAAAGTAAATGGTAGAATCAAACTTTAACCAAACGTAATGTTTGTACACAGGGTAAAGTTAAAAAGTTGAAACAATTTTAAATATCACCAGATTCAGGCGAGTACACGAAAAATATTCGTTTTAAACTCGAATAAAGCAGAAATCGTGTTTCAAGTTGAAATACGCCGTGGGACCATATCACACCTAAATTAAATGGTAGAATTAAAGTTTAACCAAACGTAATGTTTGTACCTAGGGTAAAGTTAAAAAGTTTAAACAATTTTAAAATATCACTCTATTTAGGCGGGTAAACGAAAAATGTTCGTTTCAGACTCTAATACCGCAGAAATCGTGTTTCAAGTTGAAATACGCCTTGGGATCATATTTTACCTAAATTAAATAGTAGAATCAAACTTTAACCAAACTTATTGTTTGTACCTAGGGTAAAGTTAAAAAGTTTAAACAATTTTAAAATATCACTATATTTAGGCGAGTAAACGAAAAATGTTCGTTTCGGACTCTAATACCGCAGAAATCGTGTTTCAAGTTGAAATACGCCTTGAGACCATATCTCACCTAAATTAAATGGTAGAATCAAACTTTAACCAAACGTAATGTTTGTAAACAGGGTAAAGTTAAAAAGTTTAAACAATTTTAAAATATCACTATATTTAGGCGAGTAAACGAAAAATGTTCGTTTCAGACTCTAATACCGCAGAAATCGTGTTTCAAGTTGAAATACGCCATGGGACCATATCTCACCTAAAGTAAATGGTAGAATCAAACTTTAACCAAATGTAATGTTTGTAAACAGGGTAAAGTTAAAAAGTTTAAACAATTTTAAAATATCACTATATTTAGGCTAGTAAACGAAAAATGTTCGTCTCAGACTCTAATACCGCAGAAATCGTGTTTCAAGTTGAAATACGCCTTGGGACCATATCTCACCTAAAGTAAATGGTAGAATCAAACTTTAACCAAACGTAATGTTTGTATACAGGGTAAAGTTAAAAAGTTTAAACAATTTTAAAATATCACTATATTTAGGCGAGTAAACGAAAAATATTCGTTTTAAACTCGAATAAAGCAGAAATCGTGTTTCAAGTTGAAATACGCCGTGGGACCATATCACACCTAAATTAAATGGTAGAATTAAAGTTTAACCAAACGTAATGTTTGTATCTAGGGTAAAGTTAAAAAGTTTAAACAATTTTAAAATAACACTCATTTTGGCGGGTAAACGAAAAAAGTTAGTTTCAGACTCTAATACCGCAGAAATCGTGTTTCAAGTTGAAATACGCCTTGGGATCATATTTTACCTAAATTAAATAGTAGAATCAAACTTTAACCAAACTTATTGTTTGTACCAAGGGTAAAGTTGAAAAGTTTAAACAATTTTAAAATATCACCAGATTTAGGCGAGTAAACGAAAAATGTTCATTTCAGACTCTAATAACGTAGAAATCGTGTTTCAAGTTGAAATACGCCTTGAGACCATATCTCACCTAAATTAAATAATAGAATCAAACTTTAACCAAACGTAATGTTTCTACCTAGGGTAAAGTTGAAAAGTTTAAACAATTTTAAAATATCACTATATTTAGGCGAGTAAACGAAAAAAATTCGTTTCAAACTCTAATAATGCAGAAATCGTGTTTCAAGTTGAAATACGCCTTGGGACCATATCTCACCTAAATTAAATGGTAGAATCAAACTTTAACCCCACGTAATGTTTGTACCTAGGGTAAAGTTGAAAAGTTTAAACAATTTTAAAATATCACCAGATTTAGGTGAGTAAACGAAAAATGTTCATTTCAGACTCTAATAACGTAGAAATCGTGTTTCAAGTTGAAATACGCCTTGAGACCATATCTCACCTAAATTAAATGGTAGAATCAAAGTTTAACCAACCGTAATGTATGTACCTAGGGTAAAGTTAAAAAGTTTAAACAATTTTAAATATCACCAGATTCAGGCAAGTACACGAAAAATATTCGTTTTAAACTCGAATAAAGCAGAAATCGTGTTTCAAGTTGAAATACGCCGTGGGACCATATCACACCTAAATTAAATGGTAGAATTAAAGTTTAACCAAACGTAATGTTTGTACCTAGGGTAAAGTTAAAAAGTTTAAACAATTTTAAAATATCACTCTATTTAGGCGGGTAAACGAAAAATGTTCGTTTCAGACTCTAATACCGCAGAAATCGTGTTTCAAGTTGAAATACGCCTTGGGATCATATTTAACCTAAATTAAATAGTAGAATCAAACTTTAACAAAACTTATTGTTTGTACCTAGGGTAAAGTTAAAAAGTTTAAACAATTTTAAAATATCACTATATTTAGGCGAGTAAACGAAAAATGTTCGTTTCGGACTCTAATACCGCAGAAATCGTGTTTCAAGTTGAAATACGCCTTGAGACCATATCTCACCTAAATTAAATGGTAGAATCAAACTTTAACCTAACGTAAAGTTTGTACCTAGGGTAAAGTTGAAAAGTTTAAACAATTTTAAAATATCACCAGATTCAGGCGAGTAAACGAAAAAAGTTCGTTTCAGACTCTAATAACGTAGAAATCGTGTTTCAAGTTGAAATACGCCTTGAGACCATATCTCACCTAAATTAAATGGTAGAATCAAAGTTTAACCAAACGTAATGTTTGAACCTAGGGTAAAGTTAAAAAGTTTAAACAATTTTAAAATATCACTATATTTAGGCGAGTAAACGAAAAAAGTTCGTTTCAGACTCTGATAATGCAGAAATCGTGTTTCAAGTTGAAATACGCCTTGAGACCATATCTCACCTAAATTAAATGGTAGAATCAAAGTTAAACCAAACGTAATGTTTGTACCTAGGGTAAAGTTGAAAAGTTTAAACAATTTTAAAATATCACTATATTTAGGCAAGTAAACGAAAAATGTTCGTTTTAGACTCGAATAAAGCAGAAATCGTGTTTCAAGTTGAAATACGCCTTGGAACCATATCTCACCTAAAGTAAATGGTAGAATCAAACTTTAACCAAACGTAATGTTTGTACACAGGGTAAAGTTAAAAAGTTGAAACAATTTTAAAATATCACTATATTTAGGCGAGTAAACGAAAAATGTTCATTTCAGACTCTAATAACGTAGAAATCGTGTTTCTGGTTGAAATACGCCTTGAGACCATATCTCACCTAAATTAAATGGTAGAATCAAAGTTTAACCAAACGTAATGTTTGTACCTAGGGTAAAGTTAAAAAGTTTAAACAATTTTAAAATATCTCTATATTTAGGCGAGTAAACGAAAAATGTTCGTTTCAGACTCTAATACCGCAGAAATCGTGTTTCAAGTTGAAATACGCCTTGGGACCATATATTACCTAAATTAAATAGTAGAATCAAACTTTAACCAAACTTATTGTTTGTACCTAGGGTAAAGTTGAAAAGTTTAAACATTTATAAATATCACCAGATTTAGGCGAGTAAACGAAAAATGTTCATTTCAGACTCTAATAACGTAGAAATCATGTTTCAAGTTGAAATACGCCTTGAGACCATATCTCACCTAAATTAAATGGTAGAATCAAAGTTTAACCAAACGTAATGTTTCTACCTAGGGTAAAGTTGAAAAGTTTAAACAATTTTAAAATATCACCAGATTTAGGCGAGTAAACGAAAAATGTTCATTTCAGACTCTAATAACGTAGAAATCGAGTATCAAGTTGAAATACGCCTTGAGACCATATCTCACCTAAATTAAATGATAGAATCAAAGTTTAACCAAACGTAATGTTTGTACCTAGGGAAAAGTTAAAAAGTTTAAACAATTTTAAAATATCACTATATTTAGGCGAGTAAACGAAAAATGTTCGTTTTAGACTCTAATACCGCAGAAACCGTGTTTCAAGTTGAAATACGCCTTGGGACCATATTTTACCTAAATTAAATAGTAGAATCAAACTTCAATTAAACTTATTGTTTGTACCTAGGGTAAAGTTAAAAAGTTTAAACAATTTTAAAATATCACTATATTTAGGCGAGTAAACGAAAAATGTTCGTTTCAGACTCTAATAACGTAGAAATCGTGTTTCAAGTTGAAATACGCATTGAGACCATATCTCACCTAAATTAAATGGTAGAATCAAAGTTAAACAAAACGTAATGTTTGTACCTAGGGTAAAGTTGAAAAGTTTAAACAACTTTAAAATATCACTATATTTAGGCGAGTAAACGAAAAATGTTCGTTTTAGACTCGAATAAAGCAGAAATCGTGTTTCAAGTTGAAATACGCCTTGGAACCATATCTCACCTAAAGTAAATGGTAGAATCAAACTTTAACCAAACGTAATGTTTGTACACAGGGTAAAGTTAAAAAGTTGAAACAATTTTAAATATCACCAGATTCAGGCGAGTACACGAAAAATATTCGTTTTAAACTCGAATAAAGCAGAAATCGTGTTTCAAGTTGAAATACGCCGTGGGACCATATCACACCTAAAGTAAATGGTAGAATCAAACTTTAACCAAACGTAATGTTTGTACACAGGGTAAAGTTAAAAAGTTGAAACAATTTTAAAATATCACTATATTTAGGCGAGTAAACGAAAAATGTTCGTTTCAGACTCTAATACCGCAGAAATCGTGTTTCAAGTTGAAATACGCCTTGGGATCATATTTTACCTAAATTAAATAGTAGAATCAAACTTTAACCAAACTTATTGTTTGTACCTAGGGTAAAGTTAAAAAGTTTAAACAATTTTAAAATATCTCTATATTTAGGCGAGTAAACGAAAAATGTTCGTTTCGGACTCTAATACCGCAGAAATCGTGTTTCAAGTTGAAATACGCCTTGAGACCATATCTCACCTAAATTAAATGGTAGAATCAAACTTTAACCAAACGTAATGTTTGTAAACAGGGTAAAGTTAAAAAGTTTAAACAATTTTAAAATATCACTATATTTAGGCGAGTAAACGAAAAATGTTCGTTTCAGACTCTAATACCGCAGAAATCGTGTTTCAAGTTGAAATACGCCATGGGACCATATCTCACCTAAAGTAAATGGTAGAATCAAACTTTAACCAAATGTAATGTTTGTAAACAGGGTAAAGTTAAAAAGTTTAAACAATTTTAAAATATCACTATATTTAGGCTAGTAAACGAAAAATGTTCGTTTCAGACTCTAATACCGCAGAAATCGTGTTTCAAGTTGAAATACGCCTTGGGACCATATCTCACCTAAAGTAAATGGTAGAATCAAACTTTAACCAAACGTAATGTTTGTATACAGGGTAAAGTTAAAAAGTTTAAACAATTTTAAAATATCACTATATTTAGGCGAGTAAACGAAAAATATTCGTTTTAAACTCGAATAAAGCAGAAATCGTGTTTCAAGTTGAAATACGCCTTGAGACCATATCTCACCTAAATTAAATGGTAGAATCAAACTTTAACCAAACGAAATGTTTGTAAACAGGGTAAAGTTAAAAAGTTTAAACAATTTTAAAATATCACTATATTTAGGCGAGTAAACGAAAAATGTTCGTTTCAGACTCTAATACCGCAGAAATCGTGTTTCAAGTTGAAATACGCCTTGGAACCATATCTCACCTAAAGTAAATGGTAGAATCAAACTTTAACCAAACGTAATGTTTGTACACAGGGTAAAGTTAAAAAGTTGAAACAATTTTAAATATCACCAGATTCAGGCGAGTACACGAAAAATATTCGTTTTAAACTCGAATAAAGCAGAAATCGTGTTTCAAGTTGAAATACGCCGTGGGACCATATCACACCTAAATTAAATGGTAGAATTAAAGTTTAACCAAACGTAATGTTTGTACCTAGGGTAAAGTTAAAAAGTTTAAACAATTTTAAAATATCACTCTATTTAGGCGGGTAAACGAAAAATGTTCGTTTCAGACTCTAATACCGCAGAAATCGTGTTTCAAGTTGAAATACGCCTTGGGATCATATTTTACCTAAATTAAATAGTAGAATCAAACTTTAACCAAACTTATTGTTTGTACCTAGGGTAAAGTTAAAAAGTTTAAACAATTTTAAAATATCACTATATTTAGGCGAGTAAACGAAAAATGTTCGTTTCGGACTCTAATACCGCAGAAATCGTGTTTCAAGTTGAAATACGCCTTGAGACCATATCTCACCTAAATTAAATGGTAGAATCAAACTTTAACCAAACGTAATGTTTGTAAACAGGGTAAAGTTAAAAAGTTTAAACAATTTTAAAATATCACTATATTTAGGCGAGTAAACGAAAAATGTTCGTTTCAGACTCTAATACCGCAGAAATCGTGTTTCAAGATGAAATACGCCATGGGACCATATCTCACCTAAAGTAAATGGTAGAATCAAACTTTAACCAAATGTAATGTTTGTAAACAGGGTAAAGTTAAAAAGTTTAAACAATTTTAAAATATCACTATATTTAGGCTAGTAAACGAAAAATGTTCGTTTCAGACTCTAATACCGCAGAAATCGTGTTTCAAGTTGAAATACGCCTTGGGACCATATCTCACCTAAAGTAAATGGTAGAATCAAACTTTAACCAAACGTAATGTTTGTATACAGGGTAAAGTTAAAAAGTTTAAACAATTTTAAAATATCACTATATTTAGGCGAGTAAACGAAAAATATTCGTTTTAAACTCGAATAAAGCAGAATTCGTGTTTCAAGTTGAAATACGCCGTGGGACCATATCACACCTAAATTAAATGGTAGAATTAAAGTTTAACCAAACGTAATGTTTGTATCTAGGGTAAAGTTAAAAAGTTTAAACAATTTTAAAATAACACTCATTTTGGCGGGTAAACGAAAAAAGTTAGTTTCAGACTCTAATACCGCAGAAATCGTGTTTCAAGTTGAAATACGCCTTGGGATCATATTTTACCTAAATTAAATAGTAGAATCAAACTTTAACCAAACTTATTGTTTGTACCAAGGGTAAAGTTGAAAAGTTTAAACAATTTTAAAATATCACCAGATTTAGGCGAGTAAACGAAAAGTTTCATTTCAGACTCTAATAACGTAGAAATCGTGTTTCAAGTTGAAATACGCCTTGAGACCATATCTCACCTAAATTAAATAATAGAATCAAACTTTAACCAAACGTAATGTTTCTACCTAGGGTAAAGTTGAAAAGTTTAAACAATTTTAAAATATCACTATATTTAGGCGAGTAAACGAAAAAAATTCGTTTCAGACTCTAATAATGCAGAAATCGTGTTTCAAGTTGAAATACGCCTTGGGACCATATCTCACCTAAATTAAATAGTAGAATCAAACTTTAACCCCACGTAATGTTTGTACCTAGGGTAAAGTTGAAAAGTTTAAACAATTTTAAAATATCACCAGATTTAGGTGAGTAAACGAAAAATGTTCATTTCAGACTCTAATAACGTAGAAATCGTGTTTCAAGTTGAAATACGCCTTGAGACCATATCTCACCTAAATTAAATGGTAGAATCAAAGTTTAACCAACCGTAATGTATGTACCTAGGGTAAAGTTAAAAAGTTTAAACAATTTTAAATATCACCAGATTCAGGCGAGTACACGAAAAATATTCGTTTTAAACTCGAATAAAGCAGAAATCGTGTTTCAAGTTGAAATACGCCGTGGGACCATATCACACCTAAATTAAATGGTAGAATTAAAGTTTAACCAAACGTAATGTTTGTACCTAGGGTAAAGTTAAAAAGTTTAAACAATTTTAAAATATCACTCTATTTAGGCGGGTAAACGAAAAATGTTCGTTTCAGACTCTAATACCGCAGAAATCGTGTTTCAAGTTGAAACACGCCTTGGGATCATATTTAACCTAAATTAAATAGTAGAATCAAACTTTAACAAAACTTATTGTTTGTACCTAGGGCAAAGTTAAAAAGTTTAAACAATTTTAAAATATCACTATATTTAGGCGAGTAAACGAAAAATGTTCGTTTCGGACTCTAATACCGCAGAAATCGTGTTTCAAGTTGAAATACGCCTTGAGACCATATCTCACCTAAATTAAATGGTAGAATCAAACTTTAACCTAACGTAAAGTTTGTACCTAGGGTACAGTTGAAAAGTTTAAACAATTTTAAAATATCACCAGATTCAGGCGAGTAAACGAAAAATGTTCATTTCAGACTCTAATAACGTAGAAATCATGTTTCAAGTTGAAATACGCCTTGAGACCATATCTCACCTAAATTAAATGGTAGAATCAAAGTTTAACCAAACGTAATGTTTCTACCTAGGGTAAAGTTGAAAAGTTTAAACAATTTTAAAATATCACCAGATTTAGGCGAGTAAACGAAAAATTTTCATTTCAGACTCTAATAACGTAGAAATCGAGTTTCAAGTTGAAATACGCCTTGAGACCATATCTCACCTAAATTAAATGATAGAATCAAAGTTTAACCAAAAGTAATGTTTGTACCTAGGGTAAAGTAAAAAAGTTTAAACAATTTTAAAATATCACTATATTTAGGCGAGTAAACGAAAAATGTTCGTTTCAGACTCTAATACCGCAGAAACCGTGTTTCAAGTTGAAATACGCCTTGGGCCCATATTTTACCTAAATTAAATAGTAGAATCAAACTTCAATTAAACTTATTGTTTGTACCTAGGGTAAAGTTTAAAAGTTTAAACAATTTTAAAATATCACTATATTTAGGCGAGTAAACGAAAAATGTTCGTTTCGGACTCTAATACCGCAGAAATCGTGTTTCAAGTTGAAATACGCCTTGGGACCATATCGCACCTAAAGTAAATGGTAGAATCAAACTTTAACCAAACGTAATGTTTGCATACAGGGTAAAGTTAAAAAGTTTAAACAATTTTAAAATATCACTATATTTAGGCGAGTAAACGAAAAATGTTCGTTTCAGACTCTAATAACGTAGAAATCGTGTTTCAAGTTGAAATACGCCTTGAGACCATATCTCACCTAAATTAAATGGTAGAATCAAAGTTTAACCAAACGTAATGTTTGTACCTAGGGTAAAGTTAAAAAGTTTAAACAATTTTAAAATAGCACCAGATTAAGGCTAGTAAACGAAAAAAGTTCGTTTCAGACTCTAATAACGCAGAAATCGTGTTTCAAGTTGAAATACGCCTTGGGTCTATATCTCACCTAAATTAAATGGTAGAATCAAACTTTAACCAAACGTAATGTTTGTACACAGGGTAAAGTTAAAAAGTTTAAACAATTTTAAAATATCACTATATTTAGGCGAGTAAACGAAAAATGTTCATTTCAGACTCTAATAACGTAGAAATCGTGTTTCAAGTTGAAATACGCCTTGGGTCTATATCTCACCTAAATTAAATGGTAGAATCAAACTTTAACCAAACGTAATGTTTGTACCTAGGGTAAAGTTGAAAACTTTAAACAATTTTAAAATATCACCAGATTCAGGCGAGTAAACGAAAAATGTTCATTTCAGACTCTAATAACGTAGAAATCGTGTTTCAAGTTGAAATACGCCTTGAGACCATATCTCACCTAAATTAAATGGTAGAATCAAAGTTTAACCAAACGTAATGTTTGTACCTAGGGTAAAATTAAAAAGTTTAAACAATTTTAAAATATCACTATATTTAGGCGAGTAAACGAAAAAAGTTTGTTTCAGACTCTAATAACGCAGAAATCGTGTTTCAAGTTGAAATACGACTTGGGACCATATGTCACCTAAATTAAATGGTAGAATCAAAGTTAAACCAAACGTAATGTTTGTACCTAGGGTAAAATTTAAAAGTTTAAACAATTTAAAAATATCACTATATTTAGGCGAGTAAACGAAAAATATTCGTTTTAGACTCGAATAAAGCAGAAATCGAGTGTCAAGTTGAAATACGCCTTGGGACCATATCTCACCTAAAGTAAATGGAAGAATCAAAGTTTAACCAAACGTAATGTTTGTACCTAGGGTAAAGTTAAAAAGTTTAAACAATTTTAAAATATCACTATATTTAGGCGAGTAAACGAAAAATGTTCATTTCAGACTCTAATAACGTAGAAATCGTGTTTCAAGTTGAAATACGCCTTGAGACCATATCTCACCTAAATTAAATGGTAGAATCAAAGTTTAACCAAACGTAATGTTTGTACCTAGGGTAAAGTTAAAAAGTTTAAACAATTTTAAAATAGCACCAGATTAAGGCTAGTAAACGAAAAAAGTTCGTTTCAGACTCTAATAACGCAGAAATCGTGTTTCAAGTTGAAATACGACTTGGGACCATATCTCATCTAAAGTAAATGGTAGAATCAAACTTTAACCAAACGTAATGTTTGTACCTAGGGTAAAGTTAAAAAGTTTAAACAATTTTAAAATATCACCAGATTTAGGCGAGTAAACGAAAATTGTTCATTTCAGACTCTAATAACGTAGAAATCGTGTTTCAAGTTGAAATACGCCTTGAGACCATATCTCACCTAAAGTAAATGGCAGAATCAAAGTTTAACCAAACGTAATGTCTGTACCTAGGGTAAAGTTAAAAAGTCTAAACAATTTTAAAATATCACCAGATTCAGGCGAGTAAACGAAAAATGTTCATTTCAGACTCTAATAACGTAGAAATCGTGTTTCAAATTGAAATACGCCTTGAGACCATATCTCACCTAAATTAAATGGTAGAATCAAAGTTTAACCAAACGTAATGTATCTACCTAGGGTAAAGTTGAGAAGTTTAAACAATTTTAAAATATCACCAGATTTAGGCGAGTAAACGAAAAATGTTCATTTCAGACTCTAATAACGTAGAAATCGTGTTTCAAGTTGAAATACGCCTTGAGACGATATCTCACCTAAATTAAATGGTAGAATCAAAGTTTAACCAAACGTAATGTTTGTACCTAGGGTAAAGTTGAAAAGTTTAAACAATTTTAAAATATCACCAGATTTAGGCGAGTAAACGAAAAATGTTCATTTCAGACTCTAATAACGCAGAAATCGTGTTTCAAGTTGAAATACGCCTTGGAACCATATCTCACCTAAAGTAAATGGTAGAATCAAACTTTAACCAAACGTAATGTTTGTACACAGGGTAAAGTTAAAAAGTTGAAACAATTTTAAAATATCACTATATTTAGGCGAGTAAACGAAAAATGTTCGTTTCAGACCTAATAATGCAGAAATCGTGTTTCAAGTTGAAATACGCCTTGGGACCATATCTCACCTAAATTAAATGGTAGATTCAAACTTTAACCAAACGTAATGTTTGTACCTAGGGTTAAGTTGAAAAGTTTAAACAATTTTAAAATATCACTATATTTTAGGCGAGTAAACGAAAAATATTCGTTTTAGACTCGAATAAAGCAGAAATCGTGTTTCAAGTTGAAATACGCCTTGGGACCATATCTCACCTAAATTAAATGGTAGATTCAAACTTTAACCAAACGTAATGTTTGTACCTAGGGTAAAGTTAAAAAGTTTAAACAATTTTAAAATATCACCAGATTCAGGCGAGTAAACGAAAAATATTCGTTTTAGACTCGAATATAGCAGAAATCGTGTTTCAAATTGAAATACGCCTTGGGACCATATCTCACCTAAAGTAAATGGTAGAATCAAACTTCAACCAAACGTAATGTTTGTACCTAGGGTAAAGTTAAAAAGTTTAAACTATTTTAAAATATCACTATATTTAGGAGAGTAAACGAAAAATGACCGTTTCAGACTCTAATACCGCAGAAATCGTGTTTCAAGTTGAAATACGCCTTGGGACCATATTTTACCTAAATTAAATAGTAGAATCAAAGTTTAACCAAACGTAATGTCTGTACCTAGGGTAAAGTTGAAAAGTTTAAACAATTTTAAAATATCACCAGATTTAGGCGAGTAAACGAAAAATGTTCATTTCAGACTCTAATAACGTAGAAATCGTGTTTCAAGTTGAAATACGCCTTGAGACCATATCTCACCTAAAGTAAATGGTAGAATCAAACTTTAACCAAACGTAATGTTTGTACACAGGGTAAAGTTGAAAAGTTTAAACAATTTTAAAATATCACCAGATTTAGGCGAGTAAACGAAAAATGTTCATTTCAGACTCTAATAACGTAGAAATCGTGTTTCAAGTTGAAATACGCCTTGAGACCATATCTCACCTAAAGTAAATGGCAGAATCAAAGTTTAACCAAACGTAATGTCTGTACCTAGGGTAAAGTTAAAAAGTCTAAACAATTTTAAAATATCACCAGATTCAGGCGAGTAAACGAAAAATATTCGTTTTAGACTCGAATATAGCAGAAATCGTGTTTCAAGTTGAAATACGCCTTGGGACCATATCTCACCTAAAGTAAATGGTAGAATCAAACTTTAACCAAACGTAATGTTTGTACACAGGGTAAAGTTAAAAAGTTGAAACAATTTTATAATATCACTATATTTAGGCGAGTAAACGAAAAATGTTCATTTCAGACTCTAATAACGTAGAAATCGTGTTTCAAGTTGAAATACGCCTTGAGACCATATCTCACCTAAATTAAATGGTAGTATCAAAGTTTAACCAAACGTAAAGTTTCTACCTAGGGTAAAGTTGAAAAGTTTAAACAATTTTAAAATATCACCAGATTTAGGCGAGTAAACGAAAAATGTTCATTTCAGACTCTAATAACGTAGAAATCGTGTTTCAAGTTGAAATACGCCTTTAGACCATATCTCACCTAAATTAAATGGTAGAATCAAAGTTTAACCAAACGTAATGTATCTACCTAGGGTAAAGTTGAGAAGTTTAAACAATTTTAAAATATCACCAGATTCAGGCGAGTAAACGAAAAATATTCGTTTTAGACTCGAATATAGCAGAAATCGTGTTTCAAGTTGAAATACGCCTTGGGACCATATCTCACCTAAATTAAATGGTAGAATCAAAGTTTAACCAAACGTAATGTTTGTACCTAGGGTAAAGTTAAAAAGTTTAAACAATTTTAAAATATCACTATATTTAGGCGAGTAAACGAAAAATGTTCATTTCAGACTCTAATAACGTAGAAATCGTGTTTCAAGTTGAAATACGCCTTGAGACCATATCTCACCTAAATTAAATGGTAGAATCAAAGTTTAACCAAACGTAATGTTTGTACCTAGGGTAAAGTTAAAAAGTTTAAACAATTTTAAAATATCACTATATTTAGGCGAGTAAACGAAAAAAGTTCGTTTCAGACTCTAATAACGCAGAAATCGTGTTTCAAGTTGAAATACGACTTGGGACCATATGTCACCTAAATTAAATGGTAGAATCAAAGTTAAACCAAACGTAATGTTTGAACCTAGGGTAAAGTTGAAAAGTTTAAACAATTTTAAAATATCACTATATTTAGGCGAGTAAACGAAAAATATTCGTTTTAGACTCGAATAAAGCAGAAATCGTGTTTCAAGTTGAAATACGCCTTGGAACCATATCTCACCTAAAGTAAATGGTAGAATCAAACTTTAACCAAACGTAATGTTTGTACACAGGGTAAAGTTAAAAAGTTGAAACAATTTTAAAATATCACTATATTTAGGCGAGTAAACGAAAAATGTTCGTTTCAGACCTAATAATGCAGAAATCGTGTTTCAAGTTGAAATACGCCTTGGGACCATATCTCACCTAAATTAAATGGTAGAATCAAACTTTAACCAAACGTAATGTTTGTACCTAGGGTTAAGTTGAAAAGTTTAAACAATTTTAAAATATCACTATATTTTAGGCGAGTAAACGAAAAATATTCGTTTTAGACTCGAATAAAGCAGAAATCGTGTTTCAAGTTGAAATACGCCTTGGGACCATATCTCACCTAAATTAAATGGTAGATTCAAACTTTAACCAAACGTAATGTTTGTACCTAGGGTAAAGTTAAAAAGTTTAAACAATTTTAAAATATCACCAGATTCAGGCGAGTAAACGAAAAATATTCGTTTTAGACTCGAATATAGCAGAAATCGTGTTTCAAGTTGAAATACGCCGTGGGACCATATCACACCTAAATTAAATGGTAGAATTAAAGTTTAACCAAACGTAATGTTTGTACCTAGGGTAAAGTTAAAAAGTTTAAACTATTTTAAAATATCACTATATTTAGGAGAGTAAACGAAAAATGACCGTTTCAGACTCTAATACCGCAGAAATCGTGTTTCAAGTTGAAATACGCCTTGAGACCATATTTTACCTAAATTAAATAGTAGAATCAAAGTTTAACCAAACGTAATGTCTGTACCTAGGGTAAAGTTGAAAAGTTTAAACAATTTTAAAATATCACCAGAATTAGGCGAGTAAACGAAAAATGTTCATTTCAGACTCTAATAACGTAGAAATCGTGTTTCAAGTTGAAATACGCCTTGAGACCATATCTCACCTAAAGTAAATGGTAGAATCAAACTTTAACCAAACGTAATGTTTGTACACAGGGTAAAGTTGAAAAGTTTAAACAATTTTAAAATATCACCAGATTTAGGCGAGTAAACGAAAAATGTTCATTTCAGACTCTAATAACGTAGAAATCGTGTTTCAAGTTGAAATACGCCTTGAGACCATATCTCACCTAAAGTAAATGGCAGAATCAAAGTTTAACCAAACGTAATGTCTGTACCTAGGGTAAAGTTAAAAAGTCTAAACAATTTTAAAATATCACCAGATTCAGGCGAGTAAACGAAAAATATTCGTTTTAGACTCGAATATAGCAGAAATCGTGTTTCAAGTTGAAATACGCCTTGGGACCATATCTCACCTAAAGTAAATGGTAGAATCAAACTTTAACCAAACGTAATGTTTGTACACAGGGTAAAGTTAAAAAGTTGAAACAATTTTATAATATCACTATATTTAGGCGAGTAAACGAAAAATGTTCGTTTCAGACTCTAATACCGCTGAAATCGTGTTTCAAGTTGAAATACGCCTTGGGACCATATCTCACCTAAAGTAAATGGTAGAATCAAACTTTAACCAAACGTAATGTTTGTACACAGGGTAAAGTTAAAAAGTTTAAACAATTTTAAAATATCACTATATTTAGGCGAATAAACGAAAAATGTTCGTTTCAGACTCTAATAACGTAGAAATCGTGTTTCAAGTTGAAATACGCCTTGAGACCATATCTCACCTAAATTAAATTGTAGAATCAAAGTTTAACCAAACGTAATGTTTCTACCTAGGGTAAAGTTGAAAAGTTTAAACAATTTTAAAATATCACCAAATTTAGGCGAGTAAACGAAAAATGTTCATTTCAGACTCTAATAACGTAGAAATCGTGTTTCAAGTTGAAATACGCCTTTAGACCATATCTCACCTAAAGTAAATGGTAGAATCAAACTTTAACCAAACGTAATGTTTGTACCTAGGGTAAAGTTAAAAAGTCTAAACAATTTTAAAATATCACCAGATTCAGGCGAGTAAACGAAAAATATTCGTTTTAGACTCGAATATAGCAGAAATCGTGTTTCAAGTTGAAATACGCCTTGGGACCATATCTCACCTAAAGTAAATGGTAGAATCAAACTTTAACCAAACGTAATGTTTGTACACATGGTAAAGTTAAAAAGTTGAAACAATTTTAAAATATCACTATATTTAGGCGAGTAAACGAAAAAAGTTAGTTTCAGACTCTGATAATGCAGAAATCGTGTTTCAAGTTGAAATACGCCTTGGGACCATATCTCACCTAAAGTAAATGGTAGAATCAAAGTTGAAACGAAAACGAAAAATGTTCGTTTCAGACTCTAATACCGCAGAAATCGTGTTTCAAGTTGAAATACGCCTTGGGACCATATTTTACCTAAATTAAATAGTAGAATCAAACTTTAACCAAACTTATTGTTTGTACCTAGGGTAAAGTTGAAAAGTTTAAACAATTTTAAAATATCACCAGATTTAGGCGAGTAAACGAAAAATGTTCATTTCAGACTCTAATAACGTAGAAATCGTGTTTCAAGTTGAAATACGCCTTGAGACCATATCTCACCTTAATTAAATGGTAGTATCAAAGTTTAACCAAACGTAATGTTTCTACCTAGGGTAAAGTTGAAAAGTTTAAACAATTTTAAAATATCACCAGATTTAGGCGAGTAAACGAAAAATGTTCATTTCAGACTCTAATAACGTAGAAATCGTGTTTCAAGTTGAAATACGCCTTGAGACCATATCTCACCTTAATTAAATGGTAGTATCAAAGTTTAACCAAACGTAATGTTTCTACCTAGGGTAAAGTTGAAAAGTTTAAACAATTTTAAAATATCACCAGATTCAGGCGAGTAAACGAAAAATATTCGTTTTAGACTCGAATATAGCAGAAATCGTGTTTCAAGTTGAAATACGCCTTGGGACCATATCTCACCTAAAGTAAATGGTAGAATCAAACTTTAACCAAACGTAATGTTTGTACACATGGTAAAGTTAAAAAGTTGAAACAATTTTAAAATATCACTATATTTAGGCGAGTAAACGAAAAAAGTTAGTTTCAGACTCTGATAATGCAGAAATCGTGTTTCAAGTTGAAATACGCCTTGGGACCATATCTCACCTAAAGTAAATGGTAGAATCAAACTTTAACCAAACGTAATGTTTGTACACAGGGTAAAGTTAAAAAGTTGAAACGAAAACGAAAAATGTTCGTTTCAGACTCTAATACCGCAGATACCGTGTTTCAAGTTGAAATACGCCTTGGGACCATATTTTACCTAAATTAAATAGTAGAATCAAACTTCAACCAAACTTATTGTTTGTACCTAGGGTAAAGTTGAGAAGTTTAAACAATTTTAAAATATCACCAGATTTAGGCGAGTAAACAAAAAATGTTCATTTCAGACTCTAATAACGTAGAAATCGTGTTTCAAGTTGAAATACGCCTTGGGACCATATTTTACCTAAATTAAATAGTAGAATCAAACTTTAACCAAACTTATTGTGTGTACCTAGGGTAAAGTTGAAAAGTTTAAACAATTTTAAAATATCACCAGATTTAGGCGAGTAAACGAAAAATGTTCATTTCAGACTCTAATAACGTAGAAATCGTGTTTCAAGTTGAGATACGCCTTGAGACCATATCTCACCTAAATTAAATGGTAGTATCAAAGTTTAACCAAACGTAATGTTTCTACCTAGGGTAAAGTTGAAAAGTTTAAACAATTTTAAAATATCACCAGATTTAGGCGAGTAAACGAAAAATGTTCATTTCAGACTCTAATAACGTAGAAATCGTGTTTCAAGTTGAAATACGCCTTGAGACCATATCTCACCTAAATTAAATGGTAGAATCAAAGTTTAACCAAACGTAATGTATCTACCTAGGGTAAAGTTGAGAAGTTTAAACAATTTTAAAATATCACCAGATTTAGGCGAGTAAACGAAAAATGTTCATTTCAGACTCTAATAACGTAGAAATCGTGTTTCAAGTTGAAATACGCCTTGAGACCATATCTCACCTAAATTAAATGGTAGAATCAAAGTTTAACCAAACGTAATGTTTGTACCTAGGGTAAAGTTAAAAAGTTTAAACAATTTTAAAATATCACTATATTTAGGCGAGTAAACGAAAAAAGTTCGTTTCAGACTCTAATAACGCAGAAATCGTGTTTCAAGTAGAAATACGACTTGGGACCATATGTCACCTAAATTAAATGGTAGAATCAAAGTTAAACCAAACGTAATGTTTGTACCTAGGGTAAAGTTGAAAAGTTTAAACAATTTTAAAATATCACTATATTTAGGCGAGTAAACGAAAAATATTCGTTTTAGACTCGAATAAAGCAGAAATCGTGTTTAAGTTGAAATACGCCTTGGAACCATATCTCACCTAAAGTAAATGGTAGAATCAAACTTTAACCAAACGTAATGTTTGTACACAGGGTAAAGTTAAAAAGTTGAAACAATTTTAAAATATCAGTATATTTAGGCGAGTAAACGAAAAAAGTTAGTTTCAGACTCTGATAATGCAGAAATCGTGTTTCAAGTTGAAATACGCCTTGGGACCATATCTCACCTAAAGTAAATGGTAGAATCAAACTTTAACCAAACGTAATGTTTGTACACAGGGTAAAGTTAAAAAGTTGAAACGAAAACGAAAAATGTTCGTTTCAGACTCTAATACCGCAGAAATCGTGTTTCAAGTTGAAATACGCCTTGGGACCATATTTTACCTAAATTAAATAGTAGAATCAAACTTTAACCAAACTTATTGTTTGTACCTAGGGTAAAGTTGAAAAGTTTAAACAATTTTAAAATATCACCAGATTTAGGCGAGTAAACGAAAAATGTTCATTTCAGACTCTAATACCGCAGAAACCGTGTTTCAAGTTGAAATACGCCTTGGGACCATATTTTACCTAAATTAAATAGTAGAATCAAACTTCAACCAAACTTATTGTTTGTACCTAGGGTAAAGTTGAGAAGTTTAAACAATTTTAAAATATCACCAGATTTAGGCGAGTAAACGAAAAATGTTCATTTCAGACTCTAATAACGTAGAAATCGTGTTTCAAGTTGAAATAAGCCTTGGGACCATATTTTACCTAAATTAAATAGTAGAATCAAACTTTAACCAAACTTATTGTTTGTACCTAGGGTAAAGTTGAAAAGTTTAAACAATTTTAAAATATCACCAGATTTAGGCGAGTAAACGAAAAATGTTCATTTCAGACTCTAATAACGTAGAAATCGTGTTTCAAGTTGAAATACGCCTTGAGACCATATCTCACCTAAATTAAATGGTAGTATCAAAGTTTAACCAAACGTAATGTTTCTACCTAGGGTAAAGTTGAAAAGTTTAAACAATTTTAAAATATCACCAGATTTAGGCGAGTAAACGAAAAATGTTCATTTCAGACTCTAATAACGTAGAAATCGTGTTTCAAGTTGAAATACGCCTTGAGACCATATCTCACCTAAATTAAATGGTAGAATAAAAGTTTAACCAAACGTAATGTATCTACCTAGGGTAAAGTTGAGAAGTTTAAACAATTTTAAAATATCACCAGATTTAGGCGAGTAAACGAAAAATGTTCATTTCAGACTCTAATAACGTAGAAATCGTGTTTCAAGTTGAAATACGCCTTGAGACCATATCTCACCTAAATTAAATGGTAGAATCAAAGTTTAACCAAACGTAATGTTTGTACCTAGGGTAAAGTTAAAAAGTTTAAACAATTTTAAAATATCACTATATTTAGGCGAGTAAACGAAAAAAGTTCGTTTCAGACTCTAATAACGCAGAAATCGTGTCTCCAGTTGAAATACGACTTGGGACCATATGTCACCTAAATTATATGGTAGAATCAAAGTTAAACCAAACGTAATGTTTGTACCTAGGGTAAAGTTGAAAAGTTTAAACAATTTTAAAATATCACTATATTTAGGCGAGTAAACGAAAAATATTCGTTTTAGACTCGAATAAAGCAGAAATCGTGTTTCAAGTTGAAATACGCCTTGGAACCATATCTCACCTAAAGTAAATGGTAGAATCAAACTTTAACCAAACGTAATGTTTGTACACAGGGTAAAGTTAAAAAGTTGAAACAATTTTAAAATATCACTATATTTAGGCGAGTAAACAAAAAATGTTCGTTTCAGACCTAATAATGCAGAAATCGTGTTTCAAGTTGAAATACGCCTTGGGACCATATCTCACCTAAATTAAATGGTAGATTCAAACTTTAACCAAACGTAATGTTTGTACCTAGGGTAAAGTTGAAAAGTTTAAACAATTTTAAAATATCACTATATTTTAGGCGAGTAAACGAAAAATATTCGTTTTAGACTCGAATAAAGCAGAAATCGTGTTTCAAGTTGAAATACGCCTTGGGACCATATCTCACCTAAAGTAAATGGTAGAATCAAACTTCAACCAAACGTAATGTTTGTACCTAGGGTAAAGTTAAAAAGTTTAAACTATTTTAAAATATCACTATATTTAGGAAAGTAAACGAAAAATGACCGTTTCAGACTCTAATACCACAGAAATCGTGTTTCAAGTTGAAATACGCCTTGGGACCATATTTTACCTAAATTAAATAGTAGAATCAAAGTTTAACCAAACGTAATGTCTGTACCTAGGGTAAAGTTGAAAAGTTTAAACAATTTTAAAATATCACCAGATTCAGGCGAGTAAACGAAAAATATTCGTTTTAGACTCGAATATAGCAGAAATCGTGTTTCAAATTGAAATACGCCTTGGGACCATATCTCACCTAAAGTAAATGGTAGAATCAAACTTCAACCAAACGTAATGTTTGTACCTAGGGTAAAGTTAAAAAGTTTAAACTATTTTAAAATATCACTATATTTAGGAGAGTAAACGAAAAATGACCGTTTCAGACTCTAATACCGCAGAAATCGTGTTTCAAGTTGAAATACGCCTTGGGACCATATTTTACCTAAATTAAATAGTAGAATCAAAGTTTAACCAAACGTAATGTCTGTACCTAGGGTAAAGTTGAAAAGTTTAAACAATTTTAAAATATCACCAGATTTAGGCGAGTAAACGAAAAATGTTCATTTCAGACTCTAATAACGTAGAAATCGTGTTTCAAGTTGAAATACGCCTTGAGACCATATCTCACCTAAAGTAAATGGTAGAATCAAACTTTAACCAAACGTAATGTTTGTACACAGGGTAAAGTTGAAAAGTTTAAACAATTTTAAAATATCACCAGATTTAGGCGAGTAAACGAAAAATGTTCATTTCAGACTCTAATAACGTAGAAATCGTGTTTCAAGTTGAAATACGCCTTGAGACCATATCTCACCTAAAGTAAATGGCAGAATCAAAGTTTAACCAAACGTAATGTCTGTACCTAGGGTAAAGTTAAAAAGTCTAAACAATTTTAAAATATCACCAGATTCAGGCGAGTAAACGAAAAATATTCGTTTTAGACTCGAATATAGCAGAAATCGTGTTTCAAGTTGAAATACGCCTTGGGACCATATCTCACCTAAAGTAAATGGTAGAATCAAACTTCAACCAAACGTAATGTTTGTACCTAGGGTAAAGTTAAAAAGTTTAAACTATTTTAAAATATCACTATATTTAGGAAAGTAAACGAAAAATGACCGTTTCAGACTCTAATACCACAGAAATCGTGTTTCAAGTTGAAATACGCCTTGGGACCATATTTTACCTAAATTAAATAGTAGAATCAAAGTTTAACCAAACGTAATGTCTGTACCTAGGGTAAAGTTGAAAAGTTTAAACAATTTTAAAATATCACCAGATTTAGGCGAGTAAACGAAAAATGTTCATTTCAGACTCTAATAACGTAGAAATCGTGTTTCAAGTTGAAATACGCCTTGAGACCATATCTCACCTAAAGTAAATGGTAGAATCAAACTTTAACCAAACGTAATGTTTGTACACAGGGTAAAGTTGAAAAGTTTAAACAATTTTAAAATATCACCAGATTTAGGCGAGTAAACGAAAAATGTTCATTTCAGACTCTAATAACGTAGAAATCGTGTTTCAAGTTGAAATACGCCTTGAGACCATATCTCACCTAAAGTAAATGGTAGAATCAAACTTTAACCAAACGTAATGTCTGTACCTAGGGTAAAGTTAAAAAGTCTAAACAATTTTAAAATATCACCAGATTCAGGCGAGTAAACGAAAAATATTCGTTTTAGACTCGAATATAGCAGAAATCGTGTTTTAAGTTGAAATACGTCTTGGGACCATATCTGACCTAAAGTAAATGGTAGAATCAAACTTTAACCAAACGTAATGTTTGTACACAGGGTAAAGTTAAAAAGTTGAAACAATTTTAAAATATCACTATATTTAGGCAAGTAAACGAAAAAAGTTCGTTTCAGACTCTAATAACGCAGAAATCGTGTTTCAAGTTGAAATACGCCTTGGGACCATACCTCACCCAAATTAAATGGTAGAATTAAAGTTTAACCAAACGTAATGTTTGTACCTAGGGTAAAGTTAAAAAGTTTAAACAATTTTAAAATATCACTATATTTAGGCGAGTAAACGAAAAAAGTTCGTTTCAGACTCTAATAACGCAGAAATCGTGTTTCAAGTTGAAATACGACTTGGGGCCATATGTCACCTAAATTAAATGGTAGAATCAAAGTTAAACCAAACTTATTGTTTGTACCTAGGGTAAAGTTAAAAAGTATAAACAATTTTAAAATATCACTATATTTAGGCGAGTAAACGAAAAAGTTCGTTTCAGACTCTAATAACGCAGAAATCGTGTTTCAAGTTGAAATACGCCTTGAGACCATATCTCACCTAAATTAAATGGTAGAATCAAACTTTAACCTAACGTAAAGTTTGTACCTAGGGTAAAGTTGAAAAGTTTAAACAATTTTAAAATATCACCAGATTCAGGCGAGTAAACGAAAAAAGTTCGTTTCAGACTCTAATAACGTAGAAATCGTGTTTCAAGTTGAAATACGCCTTGAGACCATATCTCACCTAAATTAAATGGTAGAATCAAAGTTTAATCAAACGTAATGTTTGTACCTAGGGTAAAGTTAAAAAGTTTAAACAATTTTAAAATATCACTATATTTAGGCGAGTAAACGAAAAATGTTCGTTTCAGACTCTAATACCGCAGAAATCGTGTTTCAAGTTGAAATACGCCTTGGGACCATATATTACCTAAATTAAATAGTAGAATCAAACTTTAACCAAACTTATTGTTTGTACCGAGGGTAAAGTTGAAAAGTTTAAACATTTATAAATATCACCAGATTTAGGCGAGTAAACGAAAAATGTTCATTTCAGACTCTAATAACGTAGAAATCATGTTTCAAGTTGAAATACGCCTTGAGACCATATCTCACCTAAATTAAATGGTAGAATCAAAGTTTAACCAAACGTAATGTTTCTACCTAGGGTAAAGTTGAAAAGTTTAAACAATTTTAAAATATCACCAGATTTAGGCGAGTAAACGAAAAAAGTTCGTTTCAGACTCTAATAACGTAGAAATCGTGTTTCAAGTTGAAATACGCCTTGAGACCATATCTCACCTAAATTAAATGGTAGAATCAAAGTTTAACCAAACGTAATGTTTGTACCTAGGGTAAAGTTAAAAAGTTTAAACAATTTTAAAATATCACTATATTTAGGCGAGTAAACGAAAAATGTTCGTTTCAGACTCTAATACCGCAGAAACCGTGTTTCAAGTTGAAATACGCCTTGGGACCATATTTTACCTAAATTAAATAGTAGAATCAAAGTTTAACCAAACGTAATGTCTGTACCTAGGGTAAAGTTGAAAAGTTTAAACAATTTTAAAATATCACCAGATTCAGGCGAGTAAACGAAAAATATTCGTTTTAGACTCGAATATAGCAGAAATCGTGTTTCAAATTGAAATACGCCTTGGGACCATATCTCACCTAAAGTAAATGGTAGAATCAAACTTCAACCAAACGTAATGTTTGTACCTAGGGTAAAGTTAAAAAGTTTAAACTATTTTAAAATATCACTATATTTAGGAGAGTAAACGAAAAATGACCGTTTCAGACTCTAATACCGCAGAAATCGTGTTTCAAGTTGAAATACGCCTTGGGACCATATTTTACCTAAATTAAATAGTAGAATCAAAGTTTAACCAAACGTAATGTCTGTACCTAGGGTAAAGTTGAAAAGTTTAAACAATTTTAAAATATCACCAGATTTAGGCGAGTAAACGAAAAATGTTCATTTCAGACTCTAATAACGTAGAAATCGTGTTTCAAGTTGAAATACGCCTTGAGACCATATCTCACCTAAAGTAAATGGTAGAATCAAACTTTAACCAAACGTAATGTTTGTACACAGGGTAAAGTTGAAAAGTTTAAACAATTTTAAAATATCACCAGATTTAGGCGAGTAAACGAAAAATGTTCATTTCAGACTCTAATAACGTAGAAATCGTGTTTCAAGTTGAAATACGCCTTGAGACCATATCTCACCTAAAGTAAATGGCAGAATCAAAGTTTAACCAAACGTAATGTCTGTACCTAGGGTAAAGTTAAAAAGTCTAAACAATTTTAAAATATCACCAGATTCAGGCGAGTAAACGAAAAATATTCGTTTTAGACTCGAATATAGCAGAAATCGTGTTTCAAGTTGAAATACGCCTTGGGACCATATCTCACCTAAAGTAAATGGTAGAATCAAACTTCAACCAAACGTAATGTTTGTACCTAGGGTAAAGTTAAAAAGTTTAAACTATTTTAAAATATCACTATATTTAGGAAAGTAAACGAAAAATGACCGTTTCAGACTCTAATACCACAGAAATCGTGTTTCAAGTTGAAATACGCCTTGGGACCATATTTTACCTAAATTAAATAGTAGAATCAAAGTTTAACCAAACGTAATGTCTGTACCTAGGGTAAAGTTGAAAAGTTTAAACAATTTTAAAATATCACCAGATTTAGGCGAGTAAACGAAAAATGTTCATTTCAGACTCTAATAACGTAGAAATCGTGTTTCAAGTTGAAATACGCCTTGAGACCATATCTCACCTAAAGTAAATGGTAGAATCAAACTTTAACCAAACGTAATGTTTGTACACAGGGTAAAGTTGAAAAGTTTAAACAATTTTAAAATATCACCAGATTTAGGCGAGTAAACGAAAAATGTTCATTTCAGACTCTAATAACGTAGAAATCGTGTTTCAAGTTGAAATACGCCTTGAGACCATATCTCACCTAAAGTAAATGGTAGAATCAAACTTTAACCAAACGTAATGTCTGTACCTAGGGTAAAGTTAAAAAGTCTAAACAATTTTAAAATATCACCAGATTCAGGCGAGTAAACGAAAAATATTCGTTTTAGACTCGAATATAGCAGAAATCGTGTTTTAAGTTGAAATACGTCTTGGGACCATATCTGACCTAAAGTAAATGGTAGAATCAAACTTTAACCAAACGTAATGTTTGTACACAGGGTAAAGTTAAAAAGTTGAAACAATTTTAAAATATCACTATATTTAGGCAAGTAAACGAAAAAAGTTCGTTTCAGACTCTAATAACGCAGAAATCGTGTTTCAAGTTGAAATACGCCTTGGGACCATACCTCACCCAAATTAAATGGTAGAATTAAAGTTTAACCAAACGTAATGTTTGTACCTAGGGTAAAGTTAAAAAGTTTAAACAATTTTAAAATATCACTATATTTAGGCGAGTAAACGAAAAAAGTTCGTTTCAGACTCTAATAACGCAGAAATCGTGTTTCAAGTTGAAATACGACTTGGGGCCATATGTCACCTAAATTAAATGGTAGAATCAAAGTTAAACCAAACTTATTGTTTGTACCTAGGGTAAAGTTAAAAAGTATAAACAATTTTAAAATATCACTATATTTAGGCGAGTAAACGAAAAAGTTCGTTTCAGACTCTAATAACGCAGAAATCGTGTTTCAAGTTGAAATACGCCTTGAGACCATATCTCACCTAAATTAAATGGTAGAATCAAACTTTAACCTAACGTAAAGTTTGTACCTAGGGTAAAGTTGAAAAGTTTAAACAATTTTAAAATATCACCAGATTCAGGCGAGTAAACGAAAAAAGTTCGTTTCAGACTCTAATAACGTAGAAATCGTGTTTCAAGTTGAAATACGCCTTGAGACCATATCTCACCTAAATTAAATGGTAGAATCAAAGTTTAACCAAACGTAATGTTTGTACCTAGGGTAAAGTTAAAAAGTTTAAACAATTTTAAAATATCACTATATTTAGGCGAGTAAACGAAAAATGTTCGTTTCAGACTCTAATACCGCAGAAATCGTGTTTCAAGTTGAAATACGCCTTGGGACCATATATTACCTAAATTAAATAGTAGAATCAAACTTTAACCAAACTTATTGTTTGTACCGAGGGTAAAGTTGAAAAGTTTAAACATTTATAAATATCACCAGATTTAGGCGAGTAAACGAAAAATGTTCATTTCAGACTCTAATAACGTAGAAATCATGTTTCAAGTTGAAATACGCCTTGAGACCATATCTCACCTAAATTAAATGGTAGAATCAAAGTTTAACCAAACGTAATGTTTCTACCTAGGGTAAAGTTGAAAAGTTTAAACAATTTTAAAATATCACCAGATTTAGGCGAGTAAACGAAAAAAGTTCGTTTCAGACTCTAATAACGTAGAAATCGTGTTTCAAGTTGAAATACGCCTTGAGACCATATCTCACCTAAATTAAATGGTAGAATCAAAGTTTAACCAAACGTAATGTTTGTACCTAGGGTAAAGTTAAAAAGTTTAAACAATTTTAAAATATCACTATATTTAGGCGAGTAAACGAAAAATGTTCGTTTCAGACTCTAATACCGCAGAAACCGTGTTTCAAGTTGAAATACGCCTTGGGACCATATTTTACCTAAATTAAATAGTAGAATCAAACTTCAATTAAACTTATTGTTTGTACCTAGGGTAAAGTTTAAAAGTTTAAACAATTTTAAAATATCACTATATTTAGGCGAGTAAACGAAAAATGTTCGTTTCGGACTCTAATACCGCAGAAATCGTGTTTCAAGTTGAAATACGCCTTGGGACCATATCTCACCTAAAGTAAATGGTAGAATCAAACTTTAACCAAACGTAATGTTTGTATACAGGGTAAAGTTAAAAAGTTTAAACAATTTTAAAATATCACTATATTTAGGCGAGTAAACGAAAAATGTTCGTTTCAGACTCTAATAACGTAGAAATCGTGTTTCAAGTTAAAATACGCCTTGAGACCATATCTCACCTAAATTAAATGGTAGAATCAAATTTTAACCAAACGTAATGTTTGTACCTAGGGTAAAGTTAAAAAGTTTAAACAATTTTAAAATATCACTATATTTAGGCGAGTAAACGAAAAAAGTTAGTTTCAGACTCTGATAATGCAGAAATCGTGTTTCAAGTTGAAATACGCCTTGAGACCATATCTCACCTAAATTAAATGGTAGAATCAAAGTTAAACCAAACTTATTGTTTGTACCTAGGGTAAAGTTAAAAAGTATAAACAATTTTAAAATATCACTATATTTAGGCGAGTAAACGAAAAAGTTCGTTTCAGACTCTAATAACGCAGAAATCGTGTTTCAAGTTGAAATACGCCTTGAGACCATATCTCACCTAAATTAAATGGTAGAATCAAACTTTAACCTAACGTAAAGTTTGTACCTAGGGTAAAGTTGAAAAGTTTAAACAATTTTAAAATATCACCAGATTCAGGCGAGTAAACGAAAAAAGTTCGTTTCAGACTCTAATAACGTAGAAATCGTGTTTCAAGTTGAAATACGCCTTGAGACCATATCTCACCTAAATTAAATGGTAAAATCAAAGTTTAACCAAACGTAATGTTTGTACCTAGGGTAAAGTTAAAAAGTTTAAACAATTTTAAAATATCACTATATTTAGGCGAGTAAACGAAAAAAGTTCGTTTCAGACTCTGATAATGCAGAAATCGTGTTTCAAGTTGAAATACGCCTTGAGACCATATCTCACCTAAATTAAATGGTAGAATCAAAGTTAAACCAAACGTAATGTTTGTACCTAGGGTAAAGTTGAAAAGTTTAAACAATTTTAAAATATCACTATATTTAGGCAAGTAAACAAAAAATGTTCGTTTTAGACTCGAATAAAGCAGATATCGTGTTTCAAGTTGAAATACGCCTTGGAACCATATCTCACCTAAAGTAAATGGTAGAATCAAACTTTAACCAAACGTAATGTTTGTACACAGGGTAAAGTTAAAAAGTTGAAACAATTTTAAAATATCACTATATTTAGGCGAGTAAACGAAAAATGTTCATTTCAGACTCTAATAACGTAGAAATCGTGTTTCTGGTTGAAATACGCCTTGAGACCATATCTCACCTAAATTAAATGGTAGAATCAAAGTTTCACCAAACGTAATGTTTGTACCTAGGGTAAAGTTAAAAAGTTTAAACAATTTTAAAATATCACTATATTTAGGCGAGTAAACGAAAAATGTTCGTTTCAGACTCTAATACCGCAGAAATCGTGTTTCAAGTTGAAATACGCCTTGGGACCATATATTACCTAAATTAAATAGTAGAATCAAACTTTAACCAAACTTATTGTTTGTACCGAGGGTAAAGTTGAAAAGTTTAAACATTTATAAATATCACCAGATTTAGGCGAGTAAACGAAAAATGTTCATTTCAGACTCTAATAACGTAGAAATCATGTTTCAAGTTGAAATACGCCTTGAGACCATATCTCACCTAAATTAAATGGTAGAATCAAAGTTTAACCAAACGTAATGTTTCTACCTAGGGTAAAGTTGAAAAGTTTAAACAATTTTAAAATATCACCAGATTTAGGCGAGTAAACGAAAAATGTTCATTTCAGACTCTAATAACGTAGAAATCGAGTTTCAAGTTGAAATACGCCTTGAGACCATATCTCACCTAAATTAAATGATAGAATCAAAGTTTAACCAAACGTAATGTTTGTACCTAGGGTAAAGTTAAAAAGTTTAAACAATTTTAAAATATCACTATATTTAGGCGAGTAAACGAAAAATGTTCGTTTCAGACTCTAATACCGCAGAAACCGTGTTTCAAGTTGAAATACGCCTTGGGACCATATTTTACCTAAATTAAATAGTAGAATCAAACTTCAATTAAACTTATTGTTTGTACCTAGGGTAAAGTTTAAAAGTTTAAACAATTTTAAAATATCACTATATTTAGGCGAGTAAACGAAAAATGTTCGTTTCGGACTCTAATACCGCAGAAATCGTGTTTCAAGTTGAAATACGCCTTGGGACCATATCTCACCTAAAGTAAATGGTAGAATCAAACTTTAACCAAACGTAATGTTTGTATACAGGGTAAAGTTAAAAAGTTTAAACAATTTTAAAATATCACTATATTTAGGCGAGTAAACGAAAAATGTTCGTTTCAGACTCTAATAACGTAGAAATCGTGTTTCAAGTTGAAATACGCCTTGAGACCATATCTCACCTAAATTAAATGGTAGAATCAAAGTTTAACCAAACGTAATGTTTGTACCTAGGGTAAAGTTAAAAAGTTTAAACAATTTTAAAATATCACTATATTTAGGCGAGTAAACGAAAAAAGTTAGTTTCAGACTCTGATAATGCAGAAATCGTGTTTCAAGTTGAAATACGCCTTGAGACCATATCTCACCTAAATTAAATGGTAGAATCAAAGTTAAACCAAACGTAATGTTTGTACCTAGGGTAAAGTTGAAAAGTTTAAACAACTTTAAAATATCACTATATTTAGGCGAGTAAACGAAAAATGTTCGTTTTAGACTCGAATAAAGCAGAAATCGTGTTTCAAGTTGAAATACGCCTTGGAACCATATCTCACCTAAAGTAAATGGTAGAATCAAACTTTAACCAAACGTAATGTTTGTACACAGGGTAAAGTTAAAAAGTTGAAACAATTTTAAATATCACCAGATTCAGGCGAGTACACGAAAAATATTCGTTTTAAACTCGAATAAAGCAGAAATCGTGTTTCAAGTTGAAATACGCCGTGGGACCATATCACACCTAAATTAAATGGTAGAATTAAAGTTTAACCAAACGTAATGTTTGTACCTAGGGTAAAGTTAAAAAGTTTAAACAATTTTAAAATATCACTCTATTTAGGCGGGTAAACGAAAAATGTTCGTTTCAGACTCTAATACCGCAGAAATCGTGTTTCAAGTTGAAATACGCCTTGGGATCATATTTTACCTAAATTAAATAGTAGAATCAAACTTTAACCAAACTTATTGTTTGTACCTAGGGTAAAGTTAAAAAGTTTAAACAATTTTAAAATATCACTATATTTAGGCGAGTAAACGAAAAATGTTCGTTTCGGACTCTAATACCGCAGAAATCGTGTTTCAAGTTGAAATACGCCTTGAGACCATATCTCACCTAAATTAAATGGTAGAATCAAACTTTAACCAAACGTAATGTTTGTAAACAGGGTAAAGTTAAAAAGTTTAAACAATTTTAAAATATCACTATATTTAGGCGAGTAAACGAAAAATGTTCGTTTCAGACTCTAATACCGCAGAAATCGTGTTTCAAGTTGAAATACGCCATGGGACCATATCTCACCTAAAGTAAATGGTAGAATCAAACTTTAACCAAATGTAATGTTTGTAAACAGGGTAAAGTTAAAAAGTTTAAACAATTTTAAAATATCACTATATTTAGGCTAGTAAACGAAAAATGTTCGTCTCAGACTCTAATACCGCAGAAATCGTGTTTCAAGTTGAAATACGCCTTGGGACCATATCTCACCTAAAGTAAATGGTAGAATCAAACTTTAACCAAACGTAATGTTTGTATACAGGGTAAAGTTAAAAAGTTTAAACAATTTTAAAATATCACTATATTTAGGCGAGTAAACGAAAAATATTCGTTTTAAACTCGAATAAAGCAGAAATCGTGTTTCAAGTTGAAATACGCCGTGGGACCATATCACACCTAAATTAAATGGTAGAATTAAAGTTTAACCAAACGTAATGTTTGTATCTAGGGTAAAGTTAAAAAGTTTAAACAATTTTAAAATAACACTCATTTTGGCGGGTAAACGAAAAAAGTTAGTTTCAGACTCTAATACCGCAGAAATCGTGTTTCAAGTTGAAATACGCCTTGGGATCATATTTTACCTAAATTAAATAGTAGAATCAAACTTTAACCAAACTTATTGTTTGTACCAAGGGTAAAGTTGAAAAGTTTAAACAATTTTAAAATATCACCAGATTTAGGCGAGTAAACGAAAAATGTTCATTTCAGACTCTAATAACGTAGAAATCGTGTTTCAAGTTGAAATACGCCTTGAGACCATATCTCACCTAAATTAAATAATAGAATCAAACTTTAACCAAACGTAATGTTTCTACCTAGGGTAAAGTTGAAAAGTTTAAACAATTTTAAAATATCACTATATTTAGGCGAGTAAACGAAAAAAATTCGTTTCAAACTCTAATAATGCAGAAATCGTGTTTCAAGTTGAAATACGCCTTGGGACCATATCTCACCTAAATTAAATGGTAGAATCAAACTTTAACCCCACGTAATGTTTGTACCTAGGGTAAAGTTGAAAAGTTTAAACAATTTTAAAATATCACCAGATTTAGGTGAGTAAACGAAAAATGTTCATTTCAGACTCTAATAACGTAGAAATCGTGTTTCAAGTTGAAATACGCCTTGAGACCATATCTCACCTAAATTAAATGGTAGAATCAAAGTTTAACCAACCGTAATGTATGTACCTAGGGTAAAGTTAAAAAGTTTAAACAATTTTAAATATCACCAGATTCAGGCAAGTACACGAAAAATATTCGTTTTAAACTCGAATAAAGCAGAAATCGTGTTTCAAGTTGAAATACGCCGTGGGACCATATCACACCTAAATTAAATGGTAGAATTAAAGTTTAACCAAACGTAATGTTTGTACCTAGGGTAAAGTTAAAAAGTTTAAACAATTTTAAAATATCACTCTATTTAGGCGGGTAAACGAAAAATGTTCGTTTCAGACTCTAATACCGCAGAAATCGTGTTTCAAGTTGAAATACGCCTTGGGATCATATTTAACCTAAATTAAATAGTAGAATCAAACTTTAACAAAACTTATTGTTTGTACCTAGGGTAAAGTTAAAAAGTTTAAACAATTTTAAAATATCACTATATTTAGGCGAGTAAACGAAAAATGTTCGTTTCGGACTCTAATACCGCAGAAATCGTGTTTCAAGTTGAAATACGCCTTGAGACCATATCTCACCTAAATTAAATGGTAGAATCAAACTTTAACCTAACGTAAAGTTTGTACCTAGGGTAAAGTTGAAAAGTTTAAACAATTTTAAAATATCACCAGATTCAGGCGAGTAAACGAAAAAAGTTCGTTTCAGACTCTAATAACGTAGAAATCGTGTTTCAAGTTGAAATACGCCTTGAGACCATATCTCACCTAAATTAAATGGTAGAATCAAAGTTTAACCAAACGTAATGTTTGAACCTAGGGTAAAGTTAAAAAGTTTAAACAATTTTAAAATATCACTATATTTAGGCGAGTAAACGAAAAAAGTTCGTTTCAGACTCTGATAATGCAGAAATCGTGTTTCAAGTTGAAATACGCCTTGAGACCATATCTCACCTAAATTAAATGGTAGAATCAAAGTTAAACCAAACGTAATGTTTGTACCTAGGGTAAAGTTGAAAAGTTTAAACAATTTTAAAATATCACTATATTTAGGCAAGTAAACGAAAAATGTTCGTTTTAGACTCGAATAAAGCAGAAATCGTGTTTCAAGTTGAAATACGCCTTGGAACCATATCTCACCTAAAGTAAATGGTAGAATCAAACTTTAACCAAACGTAATGTTTGTACACAGGGTAAAGTTAAAAAGTTGAAACAATTTTAAAATATCACTATATTTAGGCGAGTAAACGAAAAATGTTCATTTCAGACTCTAATAACGTAGAAATCGTGTTTCTGGTTGAAATACGCCTTGAGACCATATCTCACCTAAATTAAATGGTAGAATCAAAGTTTAACCAAACGTAATGTTTGTACCTAGGGTAAAGTTAAAAAGTTTAAACAATTTTAAAATATCTCTATATTTAGGCGAGTAAACGAAAAATGTTCGTTTCAGACTCTAATACCGCAGAAATCGTGTTTCAAGTTGAAATACGCCTTGGGACCATATATTACCTAAATTAAATAGTAGAATCAAACTTTAACCAAACTTATTGTTTGTACCTAGGGTAAAGTTGAAAAGTTTAAACATTTATAAATATCACCAGATTTAGGCGAGTAAACGAAAAATGTTCATTTCAGACTCTAATAACGTAGAAATCATGTTTCAAGTTGAAATACGCCTTGAGACCATATCTCACCTAAATTAAATGGTAGAATCAAAGTTTAACCAAACGTAATGTTTCTACCTAGGGTAAAGTTGAAAAGTTTAAACAATTTTAAAATATCACCAGATTTAGGCGAGTAAACGAAAAATGTTCATTTCAGACTCTAATAACGTAGAAATCGAGTATCAAGTTGAAATACGCCTTGAGACCATATCTCACCTAAATTAAATGATAGAATCAAAGTTTAACCAAACGTAATGTTTGTACCTAGGGAAAAGTTAAAAAGTTTAAACAATTTTAAAATATCACTATATTTAGGCGAGTAAACGAAAAATGTTCGTTTTAGACTCTAATACCGCAGAAACCGTGTTTCAAGTTGAAATACGCCTTGGGACCATATTTTACCTAAATTAAATAGTAGAATCAAACTTCAATTAAACTTATTGTTTGTACCTAGGGTAAAGTTAAAAAGTTTAAACAATTTTAAAATATCACTATATTTAGGCGAGTAAACGAAAAATGTTCGTTTCAGACTCTAATAACGTAGAAATCGTGTTTCAAGTTGAAATACGCATTGAGACCATATCTCACCTAAATTAAATGGTAGAATCAAAGTTAAACAAAACGTAATGTTTGTACCTAGGGTAAAGTTGAAAAGTTTAAACAACTTTAAAATATCACTATATTTAGGCGAGTAAACGAAAAATGTTCGTTTTAGACTCGAATAAAGCAGAAATCGTGTTTCAAGTTGAAATACGCCTTGGAACCATATCTCACCTAAAGTAAATGGTAGAATCAAACTTTAACCAAACGTAATGTTTGTACACAGGGTAAAGTTAAAAAGTTGAAACAATTTTAAATATCACCAGATTCAGGCGAGTACACGAAAAATATTCGTTTTAAACTCGAATAAAGCAGAAATCGTGTTTCAAGTTGAAATACGCCGTGGGACCATATCACACCTAAAGTAAATGGTAGAATCAAACTTTAACCAAACGTAATGTTTGTACACAGGGTAAAGTTAAAAAGTTGAAACAATTTTAAAATATCACTATATTTAGGCGAGTAAACGAAAAATGTTCGTTTCAGACTCTAATACCGCAGAAATCGTGTTTCAAGTTGAAATACGCCTTGGGATCATATTTTACCTAAATTAAATAGTAGAATCAAACTTTAACCAAACTTATTGTTTGTACCTAGGGTAAAGTTAAAAAGTTTAAACAATTTTAAAATATCTCTATATTTAGGCGAGTAAACGAAAAATGTTCGTTTCGGACTCTAATACCGCAGAAATCGTGTTTCAAGTTGAAATACGCCTTGAGACCATATCTCACCTAAATTAAATGGTAGAATCAAACTTTAACCAAACGTAATGTTTGTAAACAGGGTAAAGTTAAAAAGTTTAAACAATTTTAAAATATCACTATATTTAGGCGAGTAAACGAAAAATGTTCGTTTCAGACTCTAATACCGCAGAAATCGTGTTTCAAGTTGAAATACGCCATGGGACCATATCTCACCTAAAGTAAATGGTAGAATCAAACTTTAACCAAATGTAATGTTTGTAAACAGGGTAAAGTTAAAAAGTTTAAACAATTTTAAAATATCACTATATTTAGGCTAGTAAACGAAAAATTTTCGTTTCAGACTCTAATACCGCAGAAATCGTGTTTCAAGTTGAAATACGCCTTGGGACCATATCTCACCTAAAGTAAATGGTAGAATCAAACTTTAACCAAACGTAATGTTTGTATACAGGGTAAAGTTAAAAAGTTTAAACAATTTTAAAATATCACTATATTTAGGCGAGTAAACGAAAAATATTCGTTTTAAACTCGAATAAAGCAGAAATCGTGTTTCAAGTTGAAATACGCCTTGAGACCATATCTCACCTAAATTAAATGGTAGAATCAAACTTTAACCAAACGAAATGTTTGTAAACAGGGTAAAGTTAAAAAGTTTAAACAATTTTAAAATATCACTATATTTAGGCGAGTAAACGAAAAATGTTCGTTTCAGACTCTAATACCGCAGAAATCGTGTTTCAAGTTGAAATACGCCTTGGAACCATATCTCACCTAAAGTAAATGGTAGAATCAAACTTTAACCAAACGTAATGTTTGTACACAGGGTAAAGTTAAAAAGTTGAAACAATTTTAAATATCACCAGATTCAGGCGAGTACACGAAAAATATTCGTTTTAAACTCGAATAAAGCAGAAATCGTGTTTCAAGTTGAAATACGCCGTGGGACCATATCACACCTAAATTAAATGGTAGAATTAAAGTTTAACCAAACGTAATGTTTGTACCTAGGGTAAAGTTAAAAAGTTTAAACAATTTTAAAATATCACTCTATTTAGGCGGGTAAACGAGAAATGTTCGTTTCAGACTCTAATACCGCAGAAATCGTGTTTCAAGTTGAAATACGCCTTGGGATCATATTTTACCTAAATTAAATAGTAGAATCAAACTTTAACCAAACTTATTGTTTGTACCTAGGGTAAAGTTAAAAAGTTTAAACAATTTTAAAATATCACTATATTTAGGCGAGTAAACGAAAAATGTTCGTTTCGGACTCTAATACCGCAGAAATCGTGTTTCAAGTTGAAATACGCCTTGAGACCATATCTCACCTAAATTAAATGGTAGAATCAAACTTTAACCAAACGTAATGTTTGTAAACAGGGTAAAGTTAAAAAGTTTAAACAATTTTAAAATATCACTATATTTAGGCGAGTAAACGAAAAATGTTCGTTTCAGACTCTAATACCGCAGAAATCGTGTTTCAAGTTGAAATACGCCATGGGACCATATCTCACCTAAAGTAAATGGTAGAATCAAACTTTAACCAAATGTAATGTTTGTAAACAGGGTAAAGTTAAAAAGTTTAAACAATTTTAAAATATCACTATATTTAGGCTAGTAAACGAAAAATGTTCGTTTCAGACTCTAATACCGCAGAAATCGTGTTTCAAGTTGAAATACGCCTTGGGACCATATCTCACCTAAAGTAAATGGTAGAATCAAACTTTAACCAAACGTAATGTTTGTATACAGGGTAAAGTTAAAAAGTTTAAACAATTTTAAAATATCACTATATTTAGGCGAGTAAACGAAAAATATTCGTTTTAAACTCGAATAAAGCAGAATTCGTGTTTCAAGTTGAAATACGCCGTGGGACCATATCACACCTAAATTAAATGGTAGAATTAAAGTTTAACCAAACGTAATGTTTGTATCTAGGGTAAAGTTAAAAAGTTTAAACAATTTTAAAATAACACTCATTTTGGCGGGTAAACGAAAAAAGTTAGTTTCAGACTCTAATACCGCAGAAATCGTGTTTCAAGTTGAAATACGCCTTGGGATCATATTTTACCTAAATTAAATAGTAGAATCAAACTTTAACCAAACTTATTGTTTGTACCAAGGGTAAAGTTGAAAAGTTTAAACAATTTTAAAATATCACCAGATTTAGGCGAGTAAACGAAAAGTTTCATTTCAGACTCTAATAACGTAGAAATCGTGTTTCAAGTTGAAATACGCCTTGAGACCATATCTCACCTAAATTAAATAATAGAATCAAACTTTAACCAAACGTAATGTTTCTACCTAGGGTAAAGTTGAAAAGTTTAAACAATTTTAAAATATCACTATATTTAGGCGAGTAAACGAAAAAAATTCGTTTCAGACTCTAATAATGCAGAAATCGTGTTTCAAGTTGAAATACGCCTTGGGACCATATCTCACCTAAATTAAATAGTAGAATCAAACTTTAACCCCACGTAATGTTTGTACCTAGGGTAAAGTTGAAAAGTTTAAACAATTTTAAAATATCACCAGATTTAGGTGAGTAAACGAAAAATGTTCATTTCAGACTCTAATAACGTAGAAATCGTGTTTCAAGTTGAAATACGCCTTGAGACCATATCTCACCTAAATTAAATGGTAGAATCAAAGTTTAACCAACCGTAATGTATGTACCTAGGGTAAAGTTAAAAAGTTTAAACAATTTTAAATATCACCAGATTCAGGCGAGTACACGAAAAATATTCGTTTTAAACTCGAATAAAGCAGAAATCGTGTTTCAAGTTGAAATACGCCGTGGGACCATATCACACCTAAATTAAATGGTAGAATTAAAGTTTAACCAAACGTAATGTTTGTACCTAGGGTAAAGTTAAAAAGTTTAAACAATTTTAAAATATCACTCTATTTAGGCGGGTAAACGAAAAATGTTCGTTTCAGACTCTAATACCGCAGAAATCGTGTTTCAAGTTGAAATACGCCTTGGGATCATATTTAACCTAAATTAAATAGTAGAATCAAACTTTAACAAAACTTATTGTTTGTACCTAGGGCAAAGTTAAAAAGTTTAAACAATTTTAAAATATCACTATATTTAGGCGAGTAAACGAAAAATGTTCGTTTCGGACTCTAATACCGCAGAAATCGTGTTTCAAGTTGAAATACGCCTTGAGACCATATCTCACCTAAATTAAATGGTAGAATCAAACTTTAACCTAACGTAAAGTTTGTACCTAGGGTACAGTTGAAAAGTTTAAACAATTTTAAAATATCACCAGATTCAGGCGAGTAAACGAAAAAAGTTCGTTTCAGACTCTAATAACGTAGAAATCGTGTTTCAAGTTGAAATACGCCTTGAGACCATATCTCACCTAAATTAAATGGTAGAATCAAAGTTTAACCAAACGTAATGTTTGTACCTAGGGTAAAGTTAAAAAGTTTAAACAATTTTAAAATATCACTATATTTAGGCGAGTAAACGAAAAAAGTTCGTTTCAGACTCTGATAATGCAGAAATCGTGTTTCAAGTTGAAATACGCCTTGAGACCATATCTCACCTAAATTAAATGGTAGAATCAAAGTTAAACCAAACGTAATGTTTGTACCTAGGGTAAAGTTGAAAAGTTTAAACAATTTTAAAATATCACTATATTTAGGCAAGTAAACGAAAAATGTTCGTTTTAGACTCGAATAAAGCAGAAATCGTGTTTCAAGTTGAAATACGCCTTGGAACCATATCTCACCTAAAGTAAATGGTAGAATCAAACTTTAACCAAAGTAATGTTTGTACACAGGGTAAAGTTAAAAAGTTGAAACAATTTTAAAATATCACTATATTTAGGCGAGTAAACGAAAAATGTTCATTTCAGACTCTAATAACGTAGAAATCGTGTTTCTGGTTGAAATACGCCTTGAGACCATATCTCACCTAAATTAAATGGTAGAATCAAAGTTTAACCAAACGTAATGTTTGTACCTAGGGTAAAGTTAAAAAGTTTAAACAATTTTAAAATATCACTATATTTAGGCGAGTAAACGAAAAAAGTTCGTTTCAGACTCTGATAATGCAGAAATCGTGTTTCAAGTTGAAATACGCCTTGAGACCATATCTCACCTAAATTAAATGGTAGAATCAAAGTTAAACCAAACGTAATGTTTGTACCTAGGGTAAAGTTGAAAAGTTTAAACAATTTTAAAATATCACTATATTTAGGCAAGTAAACGAATAATGTTCGTTTTAGACTCGAATAAAGCAGAAATCGTGTTTCAAGTTGAAATACGCCTTGGAACCATATCTCACCTAAAGTAAATGGTAGAATCAAACTTTAACCAAAGTAATGTTTGTACACAGGGTAAAGTTAAAAAGTTGAAACAATTTTAAAATATCACTATATTTAGGCGAGTAAACGAAAAATGTTCATTTCAGACTCTAATAACGTAGAAATCGTGTTTCTGGTTGAAATACGCCTTGAGACCATATCTCACCTAAATTAAATGGTAGAATCAAAGTTTAACCAAACGTAGTGTTTGTACCTAGGGTAAAGTTAAAAAGTTTAAACAATTTTAAAATATCACTATATTTAGGCGAGTAAACGAAAAAAGTTCGTTTCAGACTCTGATAATGCAGAAATCGTGTTTCAAGTTGAAATACGCCTTGGGACCATATATTACCTAAATTAAATAGTAGAATCAAACTTTAACCAAACTTATTGTTTGTACCTAGGGTAAAGTTGAAAAGTTTAAACATTTATAAATATCACCAGATTTAGGCGAGTAAGTAGGGGAGAAAAGCTGGTTCTGGCTCGGAAGTAGATAAGATAAGGACACTATGTCACAAAAACACGTCACAAAAATTGAAATAAGTAACTTTATAGAAAGTAGATAAAATAAGAGAGATAAATGACGTCACAAAGATATGTTTAAGACAGAAGATTAATATTGAAGATTAGGATAGATAATATAGGGTATTAAAATTAAGAATAAAAAATTTAGACAGAATATTAAGATAGAAGATTAGGATAGATAAGACAGGAAATTACAAATTAGGAAGAAAAAAGTTAGCAATAGTTATAAATGAAAATTTACGAATGTGTTGTTTTTATTTGTAATACTGATACTCGTATATTGACGGATGTGTATTTTAAGATAAGAAGATAATGACACATTAGATAGCATAAAAATTGATAAGGTTGAATAAGGAAAATTAAGTTAAAATATAAATTTAAAATAAACATTGGTCTGCCATCTGTTGTTGAAGTTAAAAATAACAATGAGTCGTTAAAAAGGAATTATTTTTGACGTTTGCATTACAATAGATAAAAAATTATTTTTTAATATTGTGTATTATACAAAATACAGATATACTTACGGATGTGCATATGATAATTTGTCCGGGAAGTTTGATTTGATAATTATGTATTAATAGGAAATTTTTTGGGTGCGATGTGGATTTTTTAGGATTGAGCATAGAAAAAAATACAATAAAAAACATTTGAAATACATTTATTATTTTTAAAATTATATACATTATTTTTACTTAACATTAATTTTTAAAACAAGTTTTGTTTTAAAAAATCTTGTGTTTTTTTGTTACACATTATGTGTAAACACTTAAAACAATGTTTTATATTTGGTGCCGGACCATCTATGTGCGTATTGTAAATAGGTAAGTTGTGATGATCAACACAGGCTAAGCGATGAATAATATTTTTATGTAACTTAAACTTTAATGGTAGTTCAAACCAAATTTGCTGCAAATCATATCCATTAAACAGACTTAAAATGTTTATAAAATATGTTTCACTAATTTTTTCACAAATATACGCTAATGATGCAAATTTTCCAATGATTTTAAGTAATTTACTTGTATCATTTATTGTGCATGTGTTTATAACATTTTTATATTTGTTATACTCATATTTAGAACATAATTTTGATTTGTACGAAAGTTCTACTATTTCTAGAGCAATTAATTTGTATGCCATTTGAGGATTTTTATTATTTTTTTTTTTTTTGCAAAAAACACTTTTTAGTATAAGCAATATTTATTTTAAAAATATATGGATATTTATTTACAGAAAACTAATTAGTTTTATAATATTAAAATACGTCTAACTTGGCTGCTGGCTTAGACAAGTCTGCTGTTGCGCGGCTTGTTTTTAGTTGACCAGTAAAAGAGTCTTTTTTTAGTGAACCACATTGGAATTACAACAGTTTAATGTATTATTGCATAAAGTAAAATTGTTTATTATAATAAATTATTTATATTATTAACACTAACTTTTTTTGTTTTAAACATAATATTATCTATGTTTGGTAAAACATAAACATATTCACATAAATTTTGAAACTTTTTTAAATATTTTGAAGAAAAATAAACATAATTTTTTTTTGGATTCCAAAAATAACGTAATTTTACTTCTTTTAAAAATTCGTTTATTAGTTTATTTTTATTTATTATATTTACACTTATTTTTGTTTTATTTTTACTAGAACGATTGTTAAAAATTTTATTCACATATTTTATACATTTAATTTGTGTTTTGCTTTCATTTGAACAAATAAATATTTCACTATTTTTATTAATAGTAAATATTATATCTTCATTAAATTTATTATCACAATATAATATTAAATCACCACTTACTAACACTTCAGACATATAATCATGTTTTAAATATTTTAAAGGCTTACTTATATTATTTACTTTTATTTTAATTAAATTCATTTTTATTATAATTTTAAAATAGTTACTTTTCAAAGTTTAGCTATTATATAAAAATATTTTTTTTAATTTTAACTTTTATAGCAATAATATTAAGAGTTTTTATCTATCTTTATTTTAATTGGTTATACAAAAATGATTTTTATTGGTTAATTAAAATATTATGAAATATAAATACATTTTGTGTTCCAATCCAGTATGGACATGACATTTTGTAGCAGGTAATAGAACCTTTATAATTGTTTGTTGGTGGTATATATGACCAACAATTTTTTCCTTTACAACCTGGACATTTTTTTGGTAATCCTTTACATTGAGGATTTTTACAAAAAATGCAAAACATTTTTTTGTTATAAAAATATTTATTTACTTTATATTTTACAAAATGTTGAAGTGAACTAAAATATTTATTATATATTCTTTTTATATACATACTTTTACTGATAAAATAAAAACCGGAAATATTTATTTGATAAACAATTTTTATTATCAGTACAAATTTTAAAAAGATATTATTTTAGTGTTATACTTGCTAGTAACAGAAAATGTTTAATTAATACTAAAGTGTTATACTTCATAGTTTTATTTATTTTTTTTACACAAAATTAACAATGAATAGTAAAAAAATAATAAATTGTGGCATAAACACAAAAAATGAAAAAATAAAAGAAATGGTAGATAAAATAAGGTATGTTTTGTATAATTATAAGTTAACATAGCTGTTATTAATAAAAATATTAATATAAAAACTAATGTTTTAGGATACAAAAGCAAAAATATATAATGAAACGAAGAGAATTAAAACGAGATATTAAATTTTATTATGATATGAAAACTACAATTTGTATGTTAGAAAATTTAAAAATTTAATTTGTATGTTAGAAAACTTTATATTATGACCAATAATAAAGTTTTATTTTAACCAATAAAATAACGTTTTATTTAAACCAATTAAAATACAAATAAATATCAACATCCTGTATTATTTCTATAAAATCTAGTTCTTTTTGATATGTTTTACATTTATGTTTTATTTGTTCATTAAGATACACACACAAAAAAACTATGAAGGTAAGTTAATTTGTATTAATAAAATTTTTTTAAATAATAATTTATTAATTATATTGCAGAAAGAAAAAAATGGCTATTCAAAAAAATATCCAAAAAATACAGCTTCATCACAAAAACGAATTGTTGAGCAAGCCAATGCAGTAAATAATATAGACAGTAATTTAAATAAAATAAAAGAACCTACACCATTACCAGTGAATGAAGAAGTTATTTCACTACTAGAAGATATTTTAACGGAAGATATAATAGCAACAAATATGTTTGAACTAAAAAATGAAAGAAAATTACTTATGGAACATAGATATTTTCTAGATAATTATAAATGGGTATCTGTTGGAATAGATCCTACACAAAATTTTAAAATATTTGTAAACATATATAGTAACAATAGCAAATTAGGAAAGTGTGTTTCTTTTACACCAATAGAATGGTTTGAATTTTTTTCATGCCAAAATTTAATATTATCACATTTAAATAATAAGAGCAATATTGAATCACATACATTTTTAAATAATGAAATAATTTTTGATACTATAGATAATGTAAATGTAATAATATTAAAATCAAAGTATGGTTTATTATATTTAGGTAGTACATCTGTGAACTATTTATTTCAAATTTCGGATTTAATAACTCGTACTATAAATTATTTAGAATCTTTAAATTTTTCTAACTATTATAACAACATTATAAATGATGTTGTTAAGTATGATGGAGATGTAATTAATAATATTTATAATGTATGTAATTATGTTAATGTGCATAACTTAGCAATAAGAGAAATAATTATGTACTATTCTGATGTACTTGCAACATCAATTAATGTAAATTTATCTATAACAAAATAAAACTATATTACAGACATGCTTGTTTCATTTATTATAAATAGGACAGAATATATAGGAAAAAAATAAAATACAAAATTATATTTTATATACATATTTATTTGTATATTCTTTAACACAACATTAATAATTATTATATTATATTATATATATATATATATATATATTAAAAATTTAAAAAAAATTAATGCACAAAAAGTGAAAACTAAAATTATTTTTTTATTTTTTAATTTAAATTTTTTCTGTGGTTTAGAAATGTATGTATTTATGTATATTATTTTAATAATTTTAATAGTAATATTTTTAATTGCTCGTATATGCTAATATTTGGACAGGTAATATTAAACAATTCAAAATTAAATTTGTCTGCTTTTACTAATGTATTTGTAAATTCATTAAATTCATAATAATAATTATTTATAAAAAAGTATAATCTGCCATTTGTATATTTAAATACTGATTCTATGTGATTTGGAATTCCAGGAAACTTTTTGTCAATTGACCCATATTTAAATGTACTAAATGTACATTCATCAATTTCTATATATGAATTATTGTTATAAAATATATATGTTTGTCCATTGTTTGTAGAAACAACACCATTAATATTTTGAATTGCATTTATATATGGATTTTTATTAGTTTCTAATTGTAAAGATGGGTATTTTATATTATATGATAAATCATCTACAATTAGTACAATGTTTCCATTTGGTCATAAATAAACACCATTTATTTTTTTAAAATTTTTAGGTAAAAACGGCAACCAGTCTGTAATAAAATATGGTTTAGAATTAAAATTATTTTCATTTAGTTTTTTATGCCACACCCATTTATCAAAAAATATATATAATTTTTGATACGCAATTAAAAATGTATTTATATTTTTTATTTCACATAAATTTGGATAAGATTCTAAAGTTTTATTATTATTATTTTTATTATTATTACTATTATTATTATTATTATTATTATTATTATTATTATTATTATTATTATTATTACTATTATTAATACTTTTTGCAGTAAAATATTCCTCTGTTGTAACAATATTATTTGTTGTTTTGCTTCCATATAGTAATTGTATGCCTAATATATCATCACTTTCTAAATCATAATAAGATTCATTTTTAAATACATTATTTTGATATTGTGAATACATAATTGAATTAATGTTGTTGGAATGTACTAAACCTAATGAATGACCAATTTCATGAACTATTACATCAAAAAAACTTATTTCATCAGTATAACTAGGTGCAGTAATGTCATAATTCCATTTTTCTGAAACATCCATATGAATTTCTGTTTTAAGTTCTGTATTTGGTAATTCAGCATGAGCTAATACTGAGCCTGGTCCGTCAAACATATCGTTACACCATGTTCTTTTTCTATATTTAAAATGCTGAGGTTGTCCCATTGATATTAAAATATTTACATTGTAATCAGATCGTATAAATATTAGGTTTGTATATTTAGACCATAAGTTGAAAGCTTTTTCACATAAATATATAATAGTATTATCAGTTCCATAATAATTCCAATTAATTGTGTTATTTGGCCATTTTATAGAATGTGTTCGAAAATTATTGTCTTTTACACCATACCTAGGTTTCTTAATGAATTTTAAAAGTTCATTATTTATTTTATTTGTTTTTGTTAAATTATAATAATTTTGCAACAAATTTAAACTTTTTAAAAATTCTGTATCATTTTGTTTTAAAATAATGAGTTCATTATCACTAATATTTAAATATTCATATTTATATAAGTATGATATAATGAGATTAAAATCATTTGTAGACACATTATAAGTTAAATTTTGTGTAAGACCAATAGCATTAACACTAAAAAATATTAATATATGTAATACACTAACCATCTTTACTCTTTACTGTACTCAATTATAATGAAAGGATATTAATGAAAAATAATGCTATATAGATATTTTACATATTTTATTATTTTAATTAAATTACAAATTTTATAAGTACAAAAATAATTAATTATTTTATATTCCTTATGCACAAATTAATTATTTTTTTGTTTTAAATATTTAAAGCATTTTATTGTAAAATTGCTATTTTTTTAAACTGTAGTTTTAACTTCTCCTGTTAATGGATTATATTCGACAATTTTATCATGTATAATAAGACAATATGCAGTTGTGTTATCGGGAAAATTATCATTAGATTCAAATTCTAGTCGAATATCAACAGTTGAAGTTTTTAATGTTTCGTTTTGATTAGAGCAGTCAATTACAGCTAATGGTGCAATTTTTTTAAAATTTTCTCTATTTAATAATACTCCCATATTTTGTTGATAATAAACATTTTGAAAATTTAAATACATATTATATAGCAGTGCATACTGATTATTAGCAAAATCAAGATTTAAATTATCATAAGGATAATATTCTGAATTTAAATACAATTTAATATTTGTTAAATTGCAAGAATCAAAGTAGCTTGAATCTATTTCTGTTTTATTTTTACGATTTGTTTGAAAACCTACAATTACAAATCGCGGTTTTTCTAATTGGGTAGATGATTTAATAGACCACATTTGTTTTTTTGCTACTGGCAATACCGGATATTCATACAAATCCCATGAACGAAACGCTAACCTTAAAAAACGATTTGAATCAACAATTTTTAATAGCTTTAAACGATATTCGTTATTAACTCGCACATGTGGCATACACCAAAGAATTTTTTTTAAATTAAATTTTAATGGATCCTTTGATGTATAAGCCGCATTGTCAATTCTAGCTCTTATTAAAACAAGTTCTTGTCGTACATTAATGATTAATTTGTTATTGTCTTCAAAGAAACCGCAACATCTTTTTAAAGGAATACATACGTTAAAATTACCATTTGTATCTAAAATTTTTTCATTGTTCATTATCCAACCACCATTTTCAAGATTTAAACTTTCTGCAAATGGAATAGAAACATAACCTTTTAATGTGCTGGTTATTCCAACATTTTTAGTTTTATCAATTTCTATGCTGTTTAGATAATATTTAATTTCATCGAATAGAAAAGATATTCCATTATTAGTAATTTTTGCGTCTGTAGGAATTGCTGTCCCGTCTGCTGCTGTTAATTTTCCTTCGATATATAAAAAACTTTCACTTGGCAATGTGTAAATATCTTGTTGTTGAATTTGTATTCTTATTTCATCACTATTGTTAAATGATGATGCTACAATTGGTTGATAACTATGTATTTGTTTGTTTGATATTGTATTATCAAATACAACCTGAGATGTAACGTTTAAAACATTACTCATTTTGTTTGTTTTTTTTAATTTTTAAACCTAATGATTTTAAAAATTTTATATTTTTTAATGTTAATGAGTGTCTAGTTAATGATGAACTAGTTATTGTTTTTAATGTTTGCGTTCTTTTATAGTCAATACCCATTATACACTTTTTTAAGATGAAGTCTAACTGTTATTATTTCACCGCAAAAGTTTACTATTTTTCCATCTTGATCAGTAATTGTCACAGTAATAGTGTTTATTGTTTGAGTGTTAACTGGTAAATAAATTACATTTCTAGGAACTTCTATTATTTTATATCCTGGCGCAACTGATGGAAAAAATTCATGTATTATATGCGCAAGTTTACCATTTTTATAAGAACCAGTTACTATATTACATTCAATAAGAATAGAATTTACTTTAATTATATTAACTGGCAAATCACTTTCATGCTCAATATTAGCATTAAGTATACGATTTGTAAATCCAAGTAATGAGCCAATGTTATTATTTTTAGTAAAATCTATTTTAACTGTACTTTTTAATTCACTTTTTAAAGTATTATTATTAGCGTTTAAACTAATATAATTTGGTTTTTGTTTCTTTCCTTCCCGTATTATTTTATTACTTCTTACATTAGGATCGCCAATTTCATTTTTTAAAATTTTATCTAAATCTTCAATTTCATATGAACCAGTGGGAATAGTGTATTCTTTTAGTATACCATTAATATAATAATAAAATTTATTATTTGTTTTATCAACATTGGGTATAGAGTGATATGTTTCAAAATTAATTAAACCAATAACATATTCCCTGTTATTTAATTCAATTGGGGGAAAAAAATCAGCACTTAATTCAGATGAATTTCCATTTAATGTTATTGTAATGGAATCCATTATTAAACTAAAAAAAACATTTTTTATTTTGTGTATTTATAAGAAATTGTAAACATAAGTGGCCACAATTGTAGGAATTTAATTTTTGTAAACGCTTATAATTATATTTAATTTGAATGTTATTACCAAAATAATTTACTAATTCTTTAGGTGGTGGTAAATTTCCAAAACTATCAAAATATAAAACACGTTTATGTTTTTTAGTATATGCTACCCAATGAGTTCCAGACCCATTTTGAGTATCTAAGTTTACAATAGCAGCTTCATTTTTAAATGATTTTTTTGGAAGTGTATCACGCATATAAACACCACGGAAACATTTTATTTTTTTAGCATATAATCTTAAATCCCAATCTGTTAGTGGTCTATTTGGTAGTTTTTTTTGCTTTTGTAGTTTTTTTTGTTTTTTATTGTTTTCTTTTTTGGTTTTATTCCTGTTCCAGTCTTATAAGGTTTTAAATATAGACCTTTACCTCCTTTCAGAACTTTTTGAACACCATAAGAAGCAGCACCACTTGCAGCGCCAGCTAATAATGCTTTTCCAATTAAAGGTATTAGCGCCGCTGCTAAAAATCCCCCATATTTTTTTGGTGTTGGAATTGTACGTTGTTGTTTTTTCTTTACTTGTTTTGTTTTTATTCCCATTCCGAGCTTCCGTTTTGCTTTCATAGCGTTTGTTACTGTCCAAGCAGCAACTTTTTCTCCAAATGTTGCGTCCTTTGCTTTCACTCGTGTCCACGCTTTTTCTTGTAAAATTTTGTCAGCTTCGTGTCTTTTTTTTAAATTATTACTTTGTGCATACGAAATATCATGCGTACGACAAGCGTTATCTAATAAATTTACACCTTGTTCACCTTTTTCTAATCTTTTTTTTAATTTAGTACCAGGTCCACAAAATTGATAACCAGGTATATGTAATTCAATAGGTAAAGAATTAATTGTTTTATTAAGTATGCCAGTTCCAGTATAAGTTATCATTGAAATTTAACTCACAACTAAAAATATATTACAATATACATGTAATATATAGTTAGTATATAAAATGTCTTTCATTAAGCAGAAACAACTTATAGAAGTTAAAAATTTTGATTTTAAAACATCTAAAAAAGAAAAGAAAAAACATAGTAACTTATTACCAAATAATATACGTTGTATAATTATTGGTCCTAGTGGTTGTGGTAAAACAAATATATTACTTAGTTTACTAACACACAAAAATGGTTTAAAATTTATTAACATATATTTATATTCAAAATCAATACATCAACAAAAATATCAATTTTTAAAAAAATGTGTGTCTAAAGTTGCTGGTATGGGTTATTATCCTTTTAATGAGAACGGTGATGTTATACCACCAAATGAAGCAAAATCCAACTCCGTTATAATTTTTGATGATGTTACATGTGATAAACAAGATTGTATGCGTGATTATTTTAGCATGGGGCGTCATAATTCAATCGATTGTTTTTATCTTTCTCAAACATATGCACATATTCCAAAACACTTAATAAGAGATAATACTAATTTTATTATTTTATTTAAACAAGATGAAACAAATTTACGACATGTTTATGATGATCATGTTAATACGGATATGAGTTTTAATGAATTTAAAAATTTTTGTACAAAATGTTGGCAATATAAATATGACTTTGCAGTTATAGATAAAGACAGTTCTGGTTTAGGCCGTTATCGAAAAGGTTTAGATAAATTTTATAAGAAAAATTAATTTTCTTTTTTATTTTTTTAAAAATGAGTGAAAAAGAAGTTTTAAAAGATATTATAAACATTAGCAATATTTTACGTAAAAAATTTACTGCAATAAAACAAAACGATAGTGAAACAGAACATTTACTTAAAAAAACATTTAAACCTATAACAACACCATTACAAGAACTTGTTGAAAATTCAAAAACTGAAAAATATAATAATGATAATGAAATTAAACAAAACAGTAAAAAAGATAAAATTTCTCATATTCCAAAGCGAAAGTTAAGTTTCTCTTATGAATCCCCTGATTTTCCTGTTAAATCAGAACTAGATGAAGTAATATATAATTCACCAGAAATATCACCTTTATCACAAGCTATGGTAGCAAGTAATACACCACAAGGTAAAGAAGAATGGAAAAATTTAAAATTAAAATTTGGTGATATTGCAACAATTTATCTTAAAAAATATTTGAATAAAGACAAAGATATTGATACAACATATGGAATACAATTTGATAAGGTTAATAATTTATTTAAATTAGGTAATAAAAATATTGAAATTGATAAAAATGATATAATAATTGATAACAAAGAATATGCTGGTACAAAAGGTTTATATGAGCTTATTTTTTAAAAAAATCCTGTATCCTATACGAATGAAGATAAAAAGCAGTATATAGAAATATTGCAACAAACTAATGTTCACAAAGCGCACGGAAGTGAAAAAATTAAAACATCAATTATACCAAAATATATTGAAATTATTAAACCTAATTTTGTACGTACATCTTCACGATCAAACAAAGAACCGAAACGGTATTCACCTGATTCATTAAAAACAGCAAAAACAAAAAAAAAGGGATATGGATTACTTCCTACAAAAATAAATTATTCAAATTATAAACGTGAATTTGTTTATTGGAATTCTGCAGATGAATTAGTTGATCGTTTGCGTTTACTTTTATCATCTAAACAAGCGGGAAATACAAATGTAGATAATGAAATTATGTCTATTGTTGAAGAATTAAAAGAAGACAATATAATAGAATAAATTTTTAGTTTTTGTTACTAGTAGCAATATGTCAGTTGACAAGTTTGGACATTATTCCTTAAAAAAAAGAAAAGTAGAATATACATTAATTTATAACGAATACGGTGAAATAGATATTAATGAAAGACGTATAACAAACATAGGTAAACCTATTAATTCTTCAGATGCTGTAAATAAAGAATATGTTGATGCACGTATTGTAGACTATGAGACATTAAAATTAAACGAGTTCCGGGTTTGGACCGTGTCAAAATTCGAGTGAGGGCTCGACGTTTCGCTCGCCATCGTAGGGAGTTCTTCAGGAGGAAAGGAAGAAGCTCCCTACGATGGCGAGCGAAACGTCGAGCCCTCACTCGAATTTTGACACGGTCCAAACCCGGAACTCGTTTAATTTTAATGACTCAGACCGTGGAAGTCTACGCTACTATGAGACATATTTAGAGTTATTTAAACAAGAAATAGAAACTAAATATAAAGAATATGTTAATGTGCTAATTAAAAACTTGAAAGCATATACAAATACAAATTTTCTTAAATTAAAAATTAAAATTGACGAATCAGGAAAGCAACAAGTACCAATTTTTGATGCAGATTGGAAACAAATAGGACATATTGCAGCACCAAAATCTGATGAACATGCAGCCAATAAAAAATATGTAGATGAAAATATAAAAAATATAGAAAATAAACTTAATTTTAAAATAAAACAATTACAAAGCAACATTAAAATATAAATAAGCTAGTTTATATAATTAAAAATGTCTAAACAAAATGTTGTGTATGAATTACATAAACCAGCTCGAAAAAATTATCCACGACGTAAAGTAATTACAAAAGGTATTGATGATCTATGGCAAGCTGATTTAGTTGAAATGATACCACATGCACAAGATAATAATGGGAACAAATATTTATTAACTGTTATTGATGTTTTTTCTAAATATGCGTGGGCTGCTCCAGTGAAAACGAAATCAGCAAATGATATCACTACAGCTATGAAAAAAATTTTTGACCAAGGACGTTCTCTAATTAATTTACAAACAGATAATGGGAAAGAATTTTATAATAGCAAATTTACAAAAGTTATTCAAAATTTTAACATTAATCATTATTCTTCATACAGTAATTTGAAAGCAAGTGTAATTGAGAGATTTAATCGTACTTTAAAAACAAATATGTGGCGTGAATTCAGTATTCAAGGTTCCTATAAATGGTTAAAATTATTACCAAAATTAATTGAAAATTATAATCATACAAAACATAGAACAATTAAAATGAAGCCTGTAAATGTAACTAAAAACAATGAAAAACATTTATTAAAAACAGTGTACAATAATATTAAAATTTTTGGTCATAGAAAATTCAAAATTGATGATTTTGTTCGTATAAGTAAATTTAAATCTTTATTTGATAAAGGATATAAACCAAATTGGAGTACAGAAATATTTAAAATTGTAAAAGTTAATATTACAAATCCAGTGACTTATCAAATTAAAGATTATAATGGACATTTAATTAAGGGTGGATTTTATGAATATGAATTACAAAAAACCAAGTTCCCGGATATTTATTTAGTAGAAAAAGTGTTAAAAAGAAAAGGATCACAAGTATTTGTAAAATGGTTGGGATTTGATAATTCCTACAATTCATGGATAAATAAAAACAATATTTTGTAAAATAAAATTTAAAAATTTATTCTTAAATAAAAACATATTATATATACAAACGAGTTTTTTATTTATTAGTCATAACATTTAGTTTTTAGCTTTCTTTATTTTGTTGTAGCTGCTGTTTGTAATTTATAATCTTATCATTTGTAATAGAATAATGTCCCCATGGAAGTGTGTCCGTAGTTCCTTTTAGAATATAACGTTTGTCATCATCAGAGTTTAAAGTAAGTTTATTTATTTCAACTGAAAATATGTTATGTTTTTTTGAAATTATGTTATTTTGAGCTTTATATAAATTTGTTTTATTAAAAAGTGTATCTTTGTAATCATTTATTGTTAATGTTTTTGTAACATTTGTTGAAATTCCTTTAGCTTTAGAATAAGACAAGTTGTCTTCTAATTCAAAACAATACATCTTTGCTTTAAGACCTGCAAATTCAGTCATCAACTGCCCTGCATTTTCATCTTTAAATAATCCAACAACTTTTTTGTTAGCTTGAATTATTTCAAATTTGTTACAATTAGGATAATCCGATGTATCAAAACGATGCATAGCTTGTTTCATTTTAATATATGGATTTTCATTAAACTCATAAATAAGGGAATCTGTATCCTGATATAATAATTTAGAATTTTTAAATGTATTGTGTACATAATTATAGTGGAAATCATACATAAGTACTTTACTTATGTCTAATATACTCATTCCAATATAAACCGGTTTATTAAATATAATTTTAACTTTATTTAATTCTATTGAAACTAAATTTTCAGTAAATATTGTAATTTTTTTAAAATTTGGTTTCGCAATTAGTTTTCTTACCCCCTCTCTTCCATTCCAATGTGATACAAGTTTAATATCTCTTCTATTTCGTATATTTTCAATAGTTTTTCCGAAAATAGCATTGTTATTTAATTTAAAGTAATCTTTTTCGAAAGTATTTTTAGCATTTTTGCGAAACTCTGTATTCAAATCAATATACTTTTTTAACCATAAAGATTGCGCAAATTTTATAACTCTATGAATTTTTGTAAGTTTTAAACCTGATAATAAACATTGTTGTAAATTGCGATAGTGTAAAACATATTTTTTTTTATCATTTAAGGTTGTTAATAATTTTTTCATTTTTGAACCGGGTGGTGCTTCATGTACAGGACATAACGGAAAATCTTTATGAGAATTGTGCAAGTGTTGAGGATACTCTAAATCAACTTCTAACACATAACCAACTGAATTATTTTCAGGAACTGTCATTATATTAAGCACTGAAATATCTTCATTTGTTAACCATTCAAATTCACCATAAGGAAGATATTGAGTCATTGCCCAACCATATAAATTGCATGCGTCGTAATACATTAAGAATGTTTCTTCTTTTGCTATATTATATGCTGTCATATATTTATTGTTTGCTTTGGCATAACGATTGCTACATTGACAAATTCCACCTCGTATTCCCCGTTCAAAAAAAAGTAGCATGTCAATATCTGTTATTAATTCTATATTCACTTTGGTCATTTTTAACATTGCATCCCATGCAAAACCTAAAAATAAAAAAAATTTAAAAAAATTTGCTTACCATAATTTTTATATACAAACCTGGAGTTGTATAATAATGAACTGGATCTAGTTTATATGATTCCATAGAAATATTTCTAAAATTTTCAAATATATCTGATAATAATAAAACATCACATTGAAGGTATAATTCAACATAATCTCCAAAAGTTTTAAGATTAAAAGTTCTCCATATATTTTGAGCATGAATGTAATCTTCCTCACTAATGTGTTCATTCTTCAGTTTTGAAAAAAAATCATGTTTCAAAGGGAGTTTAGTTTCTTCCATACATTCCCATGATTGTAGATAATCATATGGAAAAATTCCCTTTCTTAATAGTAATTTTCTTTTAATTGTATCTGAATAACGTTGGTTTATTAATTTAAACTTATCTTTGTCTGTATAATTAACTAATTTTTCAAGTGAGCTATTCATAAATCTATTAAAAATATACATGTATATTAATTATATTATATGTAAATATATTGTAATTTATAACATACCGCAAAGAATCTAAAAACCTTAAATTCATCCCATTTTCACGCATAGAAAAAGAAATATATTTTTCATCATTATTTGGAATAATAGTTATATAATCTTCATTAACTCCAAACTCTTTTACAAGCAAATGACTGTCGTAGCCACTTAAATTATGAAAAAATATAGGTATGTAATTTGGAAGTTTATAATTTAAATTACAATCATTATGTGCTGCTCCTCTATATTCACCTAAAAATAAAAAATACAAAAACAATTATATATAATTTTTAAAATTAAAATTTTAAACATACCCGTTAAGTGGTTGTGATCTCTAACTTTTTCGTCTTTTTGTTCATTATTATTAAATTCTTTTTCACAAATATGGCACAATGTGGCATTGTGAAAGTTTTCCCAATTTTTATTTGTCATCTTAATAGGAACAATATTATCATAAAATGATTTTACTAATTTTACTAAATTTTTCATTTGCTTGATAAAATACTTTGCTGCTTCAGGTCCACGAAATGAATCATAAAACGATAAAGAATCATCATAAGAACATACTACTTGGTAGCCCACAGCGCATGGTATATGATGCTGATAGGCATTTGTATACGAGCTTTCTGGGTTTGGTGCACAATTTGCAATAGGTTTAGTTAAACATTCAAAATCCGCATACACAACAAACGGATGTCGCTCTTTTCTTGCATAGTTTACAAATTTAATCCATTTAGTTTCTTCTGTAGGCATTTCTATCTTAATAGCATCCATACAACTACAATCTATTTCATGATTTTGTAATAATATTTCAGTACTAAAATATTGTAGACACCTGTCACATATATGTATTTTTTTATTATGTTTTGAAATTTGATTTGATAAAAGACGGGAAAGTGATTTAATCCATGCATAATGTGATATTTCTTCTTTTTTCCAATAAAGTAAATTAATATGCAACTTTAATTTTTTTTTTGTGTAATGTAATGGACCAACAACTGTATATTTTATATTTTGTGAATCGTATTCTAATCCGTACACATTAATTGAAATATTATTTTGCCTTTCAAATTTAACAATGTCAATTAATGGAGTAGGAAATCTAATTCCAGAAAGATCAAAAATTTCATTATGATTTTGAGGATATTTAGTTGTACGTTCAGCATTATTATCTGTAGGGTATATAGCGGAAAGTATTGCCCACACAAAACATTTATTATCTTGATTTTTTATGTTAATTACTGCTTTCCGATTTTTAATTGTTTCTGGTAGATTTATATATGTTGATCCTCCATTTGTCACATCAAATTTATTAATATTAACCTAAAATTATATTACATTTATTACTTTAAAAAATAGATTACTTTAACTTACTTACTTTCAAGTAAAAAATTTTGTGTAGAGCTTTCCCACTGTCTCGCTCTTGAAATTCTTCCATGTGTGTTAAAATAGGATTTTTTGAATTATTTAAAAACCATTCAATAAAATCATCCGATAGTGTAATCGGCATCATTTTTGAAACATGATAAATAGTAAAAAAATTTATGTTACTACCTTTTTTAATTACATATTCACAACATAATTCACAGTTTACTTTCACAGCAGATCTATATTTGTACATAAATTCCCCCACCTTTTCTATTAACATTAACAGACATTTATCCAAAAAAATATCTGGATTTATAATATTTTCAGTATTATTAATTTTTCCACAGTGAACGCGGTTTTTAAATGATGATGCAATAACTTCCCAAACAACCATTTTTAGTTTAGTTTAAATATAATGCACAACGTAAAACTCAAAAATTGAATAAATAACTAAAAAGTATGATTGTTTTAGCTTCTTATATATTATTTTGTTATCGTTACCGTTTCCTGCTAATTTATCTATTTATTTATTCTATAAAAAATGATTGTCTCATCCTAAAATATATACGCCTCCTGTTTTTTTATTCTGTTTTACTATTTATCTCTTACCCCCCTTGTTTTTTATCATATTATCGCTTCCGTTTCCTACTAATTTATCTATTTATTAATTCTATAAACCATGAATGTCTTATCTTAAAATGTATAAGCTTCCTGTTTTATTATTTATCATTTAATTATAATTGTTTTATCATATAATGCTTACGCCCCCTAGTTTTATCGTGTTATCGCTTCCGTTTTCTACTAATTTATCTATTAGAAAACGGAAGCGATATATACGCCTCCTGTTTTTATCATATTTTTTACTTTTACTTCCTAATTATTTATCTTTTAATTACACTTGTTTTATCGTATAATGCTTACGCCCCCTAGTTTTATCATGTTATTGCTTCCGTTTTGTACTAACTTATCTATTTATTACCCCTACCAAAAAAATTTTTTTAGATAATTTTTGTATATAATATTTGTTAAATTTTAACAACACACTATTATAAATTTTCTCTTTACCGTTGTAAACCTATTGTGTTAAAAAATATTGTAAGTATATATATCTATATATTTTTATATTCCTTACTTAATATATAATTGTAAATTTTTATTATTATTTTTGTGTGTAGAAAAAATGAGTGCAGACTTAGAATATTTTAATAAAATTGGATCCATTGATGTACTTCCAACTAAAAAACTAAACGAAATAGAAGAAAGTAACAAATATTTAATTGTAAATGCAAAATTATACAACACACAATATGGGCCACGAGTAGTTGTGACAACAGAAGAATTTAAATGCTTTTTTCCTGCACGTTTTGGAAAATGTACTGAACCTGAACTATCTACCTTAAAAGGAGTTTATTTTTCAACTACAACTACAGATGGATTTTTAAGTATTCAGTTTTTTAATAGTGAGTAAAAAAAATAAGTGGTTCAAGTGTTGTGGTATTTAAATATTGTACTCATTATTTATAATGAATTTATACTGTAATGGAGATATTAGTTTTATAAAAAATTTAGATAATTTAAATGAAATAATTAAAAATTGGATTAATTGGATAAATTTTTATGATGATTTAGAACAAAACGAAGAATTAATACCATTTAAAAATGAAACAAACACAATATTTTTTCCAAAAAATTTAAAAAACATTGTATCGCAGCATATTATACAGTCAAAAACTTTATATTTTTGTTTAAAAATTTTTAAATATTTAACTAACAATTTGTATAATATTTGTTATACGTGTGCAGTAAAATTATATAAAACAAATCAATTACATAAATTAATTAATAAAAATATTTCAAATCAAACATTTTATATAACAAACAGTAAAATAATTCATTTAGAAAATTTAATAAATTTTAACATAAAAAAATGTTTATATTGTGAATGTAGCTTATATAAAATTAAAAAACTGAAAAAATGTGATTACTGCAAACTTTATGTAACAAAAAAAGCTATAAATTATTGTGAAAATATAATTTGTAACAATACTAGTCTTTATAACTTTGTTTATAATTTATAAATGATAAATTTTCAATTTATATTATGTATAATAATACTAATTTTTGTTATTATTATAATTATTTTATTATACTTGTACTATTTACTTGTAAAAACAAATAATAAATTGTTTTTAATTATACAATTATAAAAATATGTAATATTTGTATACATACTTACATTTAAAATATAAACTACAAATAAATTTGTATATATATATATATAATAAAATATAAAATACTTATAAACTATTATGCTATAAATAATATACTTAATCTATAATAATCACATCCTCCTCATCAGAGTGTATAACAATCACTTCCTCATCTTCAATTTCTCGCATATGAGGAAGTATTGAATTAAATTCTAAAAAATAAATTAAATTTGTTTATAAAAATAGTTAATTAATTTATATAGTACTTACGAATAATATATACAGATGGACCTAACACCGATATTATGACTAAACCAGCTACATCAGGTAACTGGTTAGCAAATACTATTTGGGCTCCCACTGGTGGAAGCCCTACTACAAAATGTTGGCTAAAAAATAAATACAACTCTTAATTAATTAATTATTAATTAAAAAAATATACATACTAATCTGTAAAATTTGCTGCGCCTAAATAATAGCGAACTCTTAGTGTTAAGTCTGTAAATAAAGAATTATTTATTTTTTAAATATATTATTTTTATTACACTTACCGAATGCTGCTGCATCCATTACAAATGATTGTTTTAAACTCGTAACAAAACAAAAATTGATTGTATACTAAACATCTATTCTCATATATTTTATAATACATAATTATCAAATCAAACTTCCCGGACAAATTATCATATGCACATCCGTAAGTATATCTGTATTTTGTATAATACACAATATTTAAAAAATAATTTTTTATCTATTTTTATGCAAACGTCAAAAATAATTCCTTTTTAACGACTCATTGTTATTTTTCACTTCAACAACAGATGGCAGACCAATGTTTATTTTAAATTTATATTTTAACTTAATTTTCCTTATTCGACCTTATCAATTTTTATGCTATCTAATGTGTCATTATCTTAAAACAACGCATTCGTAAATTTCCATTTATAACTATTGTTAACTTTTTTTCTTCCTAATTTGTAATTTCCTGTCTTATCTATCCTAATCTTCTATCTTAATATTCTGTCTAAATTTTTTATTCTTAATTTTAATCTCCTATATTATCTATCCTAATCTTCAATATTAATCTTCTGTCTTAAACATATCTTTGTGACGTCATTTATCTCTCTTATTTTATCTACTTTCTATAAAGTTACTTATTTCAATTTTTGTGACGTGTTTTTGTGACATAGTGTCCTTATCTTATCTACTTCCGAGCCAGAACCAGCTTTTCTCCCCTACTCGAGTAAACGAAAAATGTTCATTTCAGACTCTAATAACGTAGAAATCATGTTTCAAGTTGAAATACGCCTTGAGACCATATCTCACCTAAATTAAATGGTAGAATCAAAGTTTAACCAAACGTAATGTTTCTACCTAGGGTAAAGTTGAAAAGTTTAAACAATTTTAAAATATCACCAGATTTAGGCGAGTAAACGAAAAATTTTCATTTCAGACTCTAATAACGTAGAAATCGAGTTTCAAGTTGAAATACGCCTTGAGACCATATCTCACCTAAATTAAATGATAGAATCAAAGTTTAACCAAAAGTAATGTTTGTACCTAGGGTAAAGTAAAAAAGTTTAAACAATTTTAAAATATCACTATATTTAGGCGAGTAAACGAAAAATGTTCGTTTCAGACTCTAATACCGCAGAAACCGTGTTTCAAGTTGAAATACGCCTTGGGCCCATATTTTACCTAAATTAAATAGTAGAATCAAACTTCAATTAAACTTATTGTTTGTACCTAGGGTAAAGTTTAAAAGTTTAAACAATTTTAAAATATCACTATATTTAGGCGAGTAAACGAAAAATGTTCGTTTCGGACTCTAATACCGCAGAAATCGTGTTTCAAGTTGAAATACGCCTTGGGACCATATCGCACCTAAAGTAAATGGTAGAATCAAACTTTAACCAAACGTAATGTTTGCATACAGGGTAAAGTTAAAAAGTTTAAACAATTTTAAAATATCACTATATTTAGGCGAGTAAACGAAAAATGTTCGTTTCAGACTCTAATAACGTAGAAATCGTGTTTCAAGTTGAAATACGCCTTGAGACCATATCTCACCTAAATTAAATGGTAGAATCAAAGTTTAACCAAACGTAATGTTTGTACCTAGGGTAAAGTTAAAAAGTTTAAACAATTTTAAAATATCACTATATTTAGGCGAGTAAACGAAAAAAGTTAGTTTCAGACTCTGATAATGCAGAAATCGTGTTTCAAGTTGAAATACGCCTTGAGACCATATCTCACCTAAATTAAATGGTAGAATCAAAGTTAAACCAAACGTAATGTTTGTACCTAGGGTAAAGTTGAAAAGTTTAAACAACTTTAAAATATCACTATATTTAGGCGAGTAAACGAAAAATGTTCGTTTTAGACTCGAATAAAGCAGAAATCGTGTTTCAAGTTGAAATACGCCTTGGAACCATATCTCACCTAAAGTAAATGGTAGAATCAAACTTTAACCAAACGTAATGTTTGTACACAGGGTAAAGTTAAAAAGTTGAAACAATTTTAAATATCACCAGATTCAGGCGAGTACACGAAAAATATTCGTTTTAAACTCGAATAAAGCAGAAATCGTGTTTCAAGTTGAAATACGCCGTGGGACCATATCACACCTAAAGTAAATGGTAGAATCAAACTTTAACCAAACGTAATGTTTGTACACAGGGTAAAGTTAAAAAGTTGAAACAATTTTAAAATATCACTATATTTAGGCGAGTAAACGAAAAATGTTCGTTTCAGACTCTAATACCGCAGAAATCGTGTTTCAAGTTGAAATACGCCTTGGGATCATATTTTACCTAAATTAAATAGTAGAATCAAACTTTAACCAAACTTATTGTTTGTACCTAGGGTAAAGTTAAAAAGTTTAAACAATTTTAAAATATCACTATATTTAGGCGAGTAAACGAAAAATGTTCGTTTCGGACTCTAATACCGCAGAAATCGTGTTTCAAGTTGAAATACGCCTTGAGACCATATCTCACCTAAATTAAATGGTAGAATCAAACTTTAACCAAACGTAATGTTTGTAAACAGGGTAAAGTTAAAAAGTTTAAACAATTTTAAAATATCACTATATTTAGGCGAGTAAACGAAAAATGTTCGTTTCAGACTCTAATACCGCAGAAATCGTGTTTCAAGTTGAAATACGCCATGGGACCATATCTCACCTTAAGTAAATGGTAGAATCAAACTTTAAACAAATGTAATGTTTGTAAACAGGGTAAAGTTAAAAAGTTTAAACAATTTTAAAATATCACTATATTTAGGCTAGTAAACGAAAAATGTTCGTTTCAGACTCTAATACCGCAGAAATCGTGTTTCAAGTTGAAATACGCCTTGGGACCATATCTCACCTAAAGTAAATGGTAGAATCAAACTTTAACCAAACGTAATGTTTGTATACAGGGTAAAGTTAAAAAGTTTAAACAATTTTAAAATATCACTATATTTAGGCGAGTAAACGAAAAATATTCGTTTTAAACTCGAATAAAGCAGAAATCGTGTTTCAAGTTGAAATACGCCGTGGGACCATATCACACCTAAATTAAATGGTAGAATTAAAGTTTAAACAAACGTAATGTTTGTATCTAGGGTAAAGTTAAAAAGTTTAAACAATTTTAAAATAACACTCATTTTGGCGGGTAAACGAAAAAAGTTAGTTTCAGACTCTAATACCGCAGAAATCGTGTTTCAAGTTGAAATACGCCTTGGGATCATATTTTACCTAAATTAAATAGTAGAATCAAACTTTAACCAAACTTATTGTTTGTACCAAGGGTAAAGTTGAAAAGTTTAAACAATTTTAAAATATCACCAGATTTAGGCGAGTAAACGAAAAATGTTCATTTCAGACTCTAATAACGTAGAAATCGTGTTTCAAGTTGAAATACGCCTTGAGACCATATCTCACCTAAATTAAATAATAGAATCAAACTTTAACCAAACGTAATGTTTCTACCTAGGGTAAAGTTGAAAAGTTTAAACAATTTTAAAATATCACTATATTTAGGCGAGTAAACGAAAAAAATTCGTTTCAGACTCTAATAATGCAGAAATCGTGTTTCAAGTTGAAATACGCCTTGGGACCATATCTCACCTAAATTAAATGGTAGAATCAAACTTTAACCCCACGTAATGTTTGTACCTAGGGTAAAGTTGAAAAGTTTAAACAATTTTAAAATATCACCAGATTTAGGTGAGTAAACGAAAAATGTTCATTTCAGACTCTAATAACGTAGAAATCGTGTTTCAAGTTGAAATACGCCTTGAGACCATATCTCACCTAAATTAAATTGTAGAATCAAAGTTTAACCAACCGTAATGTATGTACCTAGGGTAAAGTTAAAAAGTTTAAACAATTTTAAATATCACCAGATTCAGGCGAGTACACGAAAAATATTCGTTTTAAACTCGAATAAAGCAGAAATCGTGTTTCAAGTTGAAATACGCCGTGGGACCATATCACACCTAAATTAAATGGTAGAATTAAAGTTTAACCAAACGTAATGTTTGTACCTAGGGTAAAGTTAAAAAGTTTAAACAATTTTAAAATATCACTCTATTTAGGCGGGTAAACGAAAAATGTTCGTTTCAGACTCTAATACCGCAGAAATCGTGTTTCAAGTTGAAATACGCCTTGGGATCATATTTAACCTAAATTAAATAGTAGAATCAAACTTTAACAAAACTTATTGTTTGTACATAGGGTAAAGTTAAAAAGTTTAAACAATTTTAAAATATCACTATATTTAGGCGAGTAAACGAAAAATGTTCGTTTCGGACTCTAATACCGCAGAAATCGTGTTCAAGTTGAAATACGCCTTGAGACCATATCTCACCTAAATTAAATGGTAGAATCAAACTTTAACCAAACGTAATGTTTGTAAACAGGGTAAAGTTAAAAAGTTTAAACAATTTTAAAATATCACTATATTTAGGCGAGTAAACGAAAAATGTTCGTTTCAGACTCTAATACCGCAGAAATCGTGTTTCAAGTTGAAATCCGCCATGGGACCATATCTCACTTAAATTAAATGGTAGAATCAAACTTTAACCAAACTTATTGTTTGTACCTAGGGTAAAGTTGAAAAGTTTAAACAATTTTAAAATATCACCAGATTTAGGCGAGTAAACGAAAAATGTTCATTTCAGACTCTAATAACGTAGAAATCGTGTTTCAAGTTGAAATACGCCTTGAGACCATATCTCACCTAAAGTAAATGGTAGAATCAAACTTTAACCAAACGTAATGTTTGTAAACAGGGTAAAGTTAAAAAGTTTAAACAATTTTAAAATATCACTATATTTAGGCTAGTAAACGAAAAATGTTCGTTTCAGACTCTAATACCGCAGAAATCGTGTTTCAAGTTGAAATACGCCTTGGGACCATATCTCACCTAAAGTAAATGGTAGAATCAAACTTTAACCAAACGTAATGTTTGTATACAGGGTAAAGTTAAAAAGTTTAAACAATTTTAAAATATCACTATATTTAGGCGAGTAAACGAAAAATATTCGTTTTAAACTCGAATAAAGCAGAAATCGTGTTTCAAGTTGAAATACGCCGTGGGACCATATCACACCTAAATTAAATGGTAGAATTAAAGTTTAACCAAACGTAATGTTTGTACCTAGGGTAAAGTTAAAAAGTTTAAACAATTTTAAAATAACACTCATTTTGGCGGGTAAACGAAAAAAGTTAGTTTCAGACTCTAATAACGTAGAAATCGTGTTTCAAGTTGAAATACGCCTTGAGACCATATCTCACCCAAATTAAATGGTAGAATCAAAGTTTAACAAACCGTAATGTTTCTACCTAGGGTAAAGTTGAAAAGTTTAAACAATTTTAAAATATCACCAGATTTAGGCGAGTAAACGAAAAATGTTCATTTCAGACTCTAATAACGTAGAAATCGTGTTTCAAGTTGAAATACGCCTTGAGACCATATATCACCTAAAGTAAATGGTAGAATCAAACTTTAACCAAACGTAATGTTTGTAAACAAGGTAAAGTTAAAAAGTTTAAACAATTTTAAAATATCACTTTATTTAGGCGAGTAAACGAAAAATGTTCGTTTCAGACTCTAATACCGCAGAAATCGTGTTTCAAGTTGAAATACGCCTTGAGACCATATCTCACCTAAAGTAAATGGTAGAATCAAACTTTAACCAAACGTAATGTTTGTAAACAAGGTAAAGTTAAAAAGTTTAAACAATTTTAAAATATCACTTTATTTAGGCGAGTAAACGAAAAATGTTCGTTTCAGACTCTAATACCGCAGAAATCGTGTTTCAAGTTGATATACGCCTTGGGACCATATCTCACCTAAATTAAATGGTAGAATCAAAGTTTAACCAAACGTAATGTTTGTACCTAGGGTGAAGTTAAAAAGTTTAAACAATTTTAAAATATCACTATATTTAGGCGAGTAAACGAAAAAAGTTAGTTTCAGACTCTGATAATGCAGAAATCGTGTTTCAAGTTGAAATACGCCTTGAGACCATATCTCACCTAAATTAAATGGTAGAATCAAAGTTTAACCAAACGTAATGTTTGTACCTAGGGTAAAGTTAAAAAGTTTAAACAATTTTAAAATATCACTATATTTAGGCGAGTAAACGAAAAAAGTTCGTTTCAGACTCTAATACCGCAGAAATCGTGCTTCAAGTTGAAATACGCCTTGGGACCATATCTCACCTAAATTAAATGGTAGAATCAAAGTTTAACCAAACGTAATGTTTCTACCTAGGGTAAAGTTGAAAAGTTTAAACAATTTTAAAATATCACCAGATTTAGGCGAGTAAACGAAAAATGTTCATTTCAGACTCTAATAACGTAGAAATCGAGTTTCAAGTTGAAATACGCCTTGAGACCATATCTCACCTAAATTAAATGGTAGAATCAAAGTTTAACCAAACGTAATGTTTGTACCTAGGGTAAAGTTAAAAAGTTTAAACAATTTTAAAATATCACTATATTTAGGCGAGTAAACGAAAAAAGTTCGTTTCAGACTCTAATAATGCAGAAATCGTGTTTCAAGTTGAAATACGCCTTGGGACCATATCTCACCTAAATTAAATGGTAAAATCAAACTTTAACCAAACGTAATGTTTGTACCTAGGGTAAAGTTAAAAAGTTTAAACAATTTTAAAATATCACTATATTTAGGCGAGTAAACGAAAAATGTTCGTTTCAGACCTAATCATGCAGAAATCGTGTTTCAAGTTGAAATACGCCTTGGGACCATATCTCACCTAAATTAAATGGTAGATTCAAACTTTAACCAAACGTTATGTTTGTACCTAGGGTAAAGTTGAAAAGTTTGAACAATTTTAAAATATCACCAGATTTAGGCGAGTAAACGAAAAATGTTCATTTCGGACTCTAATACCGCAGAAATCGTGTTTCAAGTTGAAATACGCCTTGGGACCATATCTCACCTAAATTAAATGGTAAAATCAAACTTTAACCAAACGTAATGTTTGTACCTAGGGTAAAGTTAAAAAGTTTAAACAATTTTAAAATATCACTATATTTAGGCGGGTAAACGAAAAAAATTCGTTTCAGACACTAATAATGCAGAAATCGTATTTCAAGTTGAAATACGCCTTGGGACCATATCTCACCTAAATTAAATGGATGAATCAAACTTTAACCAAACGTAATGTTTGTACCTACTGTAAAGTTGAAAAGTTTAAACAATTTTAAAATATCACCAGATTTAGGCGAGTAAACGAAAAAAGTTCGTTTCAGACACTAATAATGCAGAAATCGTATTTCAAGTTGAAATACGCCTTGAGACCATATCTCACCTAAATTAAATGGTAGAATCAAACTTTAACCAAACGTAATGTTTGTACCTATGGTAAAGTTAAAAAGTCTAAACAATTTTAGAATATCACCAGATTCAGGCGAGTAAACGAAAAATATTCGTTTTAGACTCGAATGTAGCAGAAATCGTGTTTCAAGTTGAAATACGCCTTGGGACCATATCTCACCTAAAGTAAATGGTAGAATCAAACTTTAACCAAACGTAATGTTTGTACACAGGGTAAAGTTAAAAAGTTGAAACAATTTTAAAATATCACTATATTTAGGCGAGTAAACGAAAAAAGTTAGTTTCAGACTCTGATAATGCAGAAATCGTGTTTCAAGTTGAAATACGCCTTGGGACCATATCTCACCCAAATTAAATGGTAGAATCAAAGTTTAACCAAACGTAATGTTTGTACCTAGGGTATAGTTAAAAAGTTTAAACAATTTTAAAATATCACTATATTTAGGCGAGTAAACGAAAAAAGTTCGTTTCAGACTCTAATAATGCAGAAATCGAGTTTCAAGTTGAAATACGCCTTGGGACCATATCTCACCTAAATTAAATGGTAGAATCAAACTTTAACCAAACGTAATGTTTGTACCTAGGGTAAAGTTAAAAAGTTTAAACAATTTTAAAATATCACTATATTTAGGCGAGTAAACGAAAAATGTTCGTTTCAGACCTAATAATGCAGAAATCGTGTTTCAAGTTGAAATACGCCTTGGGACCATATCTCACCTAAATTAAATGGTAGATTCAAACTTTAACCAAACGTTATGTTTGTACCTAGGGTAAAGTTGAAAAGTTTAAACAATTTTAAAATATCACCAGATTTAGGCGAGTAATCGAAAAATGTTCTTTTCAGACTCTAATAACGTAGAAATCGTGTTTCTGGTTGAAATACGCCTTGAGACCATATCTCACCTAAATTAAATGGTAGAATCAAAGTTTAACCAAACGTAATGTTTGTACCTAGGGTAAAGTTAAAAAGTTTAAAAAATTTTAAAATATCACTCTATTTAGGCGGGTAAACGAAAAATGTTCGTTTCAGACTCTAATACCGCAGAAATCGTGTTTCAAGTTGAAATACGCCTTGGGATCATATTTTACCTAAATTAAATGGTAGAATCAACCTTTAACCAAACTTATTGTTTGTACCAAGGGTAAAGTTGAAAAGTTTAAACAATTTTAAAATATCACCAGATTTAGGCGAGTAAACGAAAAATGTTCATTTCAGACTCTAATAACGTAGAAATCGTGTTTCAAGTTGAAATACGCCTTGAGACCATATCTCACCTAAATTAAATGGTAGAATCAAAGTTCAACCAAACGTAATGTTTGTACACAGGGTAAAGTTAATAAGTTGAAACAATTTTAAAATATCACTATATTTAGGCGAGTAAACGAAAAATGTTCGTTTCAGACCTAATAATGCAGAAATCGTGTTTCAAGTTGAAATACGCCTTGGGACCATATCTCACCTAAATTAAATGGTAGATTCAAACTTTAACCAAACGTTATGTTTCTACCTAGGGTAAAGTTGAAAAGTTTAAACAATTTTAAAATATCACCAGATTTAGGCGAGTAAACGAAAAATGTTCATTTCAGACTCTAATAACGTAGAAATCGTGTTTCAAGTTGAAATACGCCTTGAGACCATATCTCACCTAAATTAAATGGTAGAATCAAAGTTTAACCAAACGTAATGTTTGTACCTAGGGTAAAGTTAAAAAGTTTAAACAATTTTAAAATATCACTATATTTAGGCGAGTAAACGAAAAAAGTTAGTTTCAGACTCTGATAATGCAGAAATCGTGTTTCAAGTTGATATACGCATTGAGACCATATCTCACCTAAATTAAATGGTAGAATCAAAGTTTAACCAAACGTAATGTTTGTACCTAGGGTAAAGTTAAAAAGCTTAAACAATTTTAATATATCACTTTATTTAGGCGAGTAAACGAAAAATGTTCGTTTCAGACTCTAATAACGTAGAAATCGTGTTTCAAGTTGAAATACGCCTTGAGACCATATCTCACCTAAATTAAATGGTAGAATCAAAGTTTAACCAAACGTAATGTTTCTACCTAGGGTAAAGTTGAAAAGTTTAAACAATTTTAAAATATCACCAGATTTAGGCGTGGAAACGAAAAATGTTCATTTCAGGTCTAATAACGTAGAAATCGTGTTTCAAGTTGAAATACGCCTTGAGACTATATCTCACCTAAATTAAATGGTAGAATCAAACTTTAACCAAACGTAATGTTTGTACACAGGGTAAAGTTAAAAAGTTTAAACAATTTTAAAATATCACTATATTTAGGCGAGTAAACGAAAAAAGTTAGTTTCAGACTCTGATAATGCAGAAATCGTGTTTCAAGTTGAAATACGCCTTGGGACCATACCTCACCCAAATTAAATGGTAGAATTAAAGTTTAACCAAACGTAATGTTTGTACCTAGGGTTAAGTTAAAAAGTTTAAACAATTTTAAAATATCACTATATTTAGGCGAGTAAACGAAAAAAGTTCGTTTCAGACTCTAATAACGCAGAAATCGTGTTTCAAGTTGAAATACGCCTTGAGACCATATCTCACCTAAATTAAATGGTAGAATCAAACTTTAACCAAATGTAATGTTTGTAAACAAGGTAAAGTTAAAAAGTTTAAACAATTTTAAAATATCACTTTATTTAGGCGAGTAAACGAAAAATGTTCGTTTCATACTCTAATACCGCAGAAATCGTGTTTCAAGTTGAAATACGCCTTGGGACCATATCTCAACTAAAGTAAATGGTAGAATCAAACTTTAACCAAACGTAATGTTTGTAAACAAGGTAAAGTTAAAAAGTTTAAACAATTTTAAAATATCACTTTATTTAGGCGAGTAAACGAAAAATGTTCGTTTCAGACTCTAATACCGCAGAAATCGTGTTTCAAGTTGAAATAAGCCTTGGGACCATATCTCACCTAAATTAAATGGTAGAATCAAAGTTTAACCAAACGTAATGTTTGTACCTAGGGTAAAGTTAAAAAGTTTAAACAATTTTAAAATATCACTATATTTAGGCGAGTAAACGAAAAATGTTCGTTTCGGACTCTAATACCGCAGAAATCGTGTTTCAAGTTGAAATACGCCTTGAGACCATATCTCACCTAAATTAAATGGTAGAATCAACCTTTAACCAAACGTAATGTTTGTAAACAAGGTAAAGTTAAAAAGTTTAAACAATTTTAAAATATCACTTTATTTAGGCGAGTAAACGAAAAATGTTCGTTTCAGACTCTAATACCGCAGAAATCGTGTTTCAAGTTGAAATACGCCTTGGGACCATATCTCACCTAAAGTAAATGGTAGAATCAAACTTTAACCAAACGTAATGTTTGTACACAGGGTAAAGTTAAAAAGTTGAAACAATTTTAAAATATCACTATATTTAGGCGAGTAAACGAAAAAAGTTAGTTTCAGACTCTGATAATGCAGAAATCGTGTGTCAAGTTGAAATACGCCTTGGGACCATACCTCACCCAAATTAAATGGTAGAATTAAAGTTTAACCAAACGTAATGTTTGTACCTAAGGTAAAGTTAAAAAGTTTAAACAATTTTAAAATATCACTATATTTAGGCGAGTAAACGAAAAAAGTTCGTTTCAGACTCTAATAACGCAGAAATCGTGTTTCAAGTTGAAATACGCCTTGAGACCATATCTCACCTAAATTAAATGGTAGAATCAAACTTTAACCAAATGTAATGTTTGTAAACAAGGTAAAGTTAAAAAGTTTAAACAATTTTAAAATATCACTTTATTTAGGCGAGTAAACGAAAAATGTTCGTTTCAGACTCTAATACCGCAGAAATCGTGTTTCAAGTTGAAATACGCCTTGAGACCATATCTCACCTAAAGTAAATGGTAGAATCAAACTTTAACCAAACGTAATGTTTGTAAACAAGGTAAAGTTAAAAAGTTTAAACAATTTTAAAATATCACTTTATTTAGGCGAGTAAACGAAAAATGTTCGTTTCAGACTCTAATACCGCAGAAATCGTGTTTCAAGTTGAAATACGCCTTGGGACCATATCTCACCTAAATTAAATGGTAGAATCAAAGTTTAACCAAACGTAATGTTTGTACCTAGGGTAAAGTTAAAAAGTTTAAACAATTTTAAAATATCACTATATTTAGGCGAGTAAACGAAAAATGTTCGTTTCGGACTCTAATACCGCAGAAATCGTGTTTCAAGTTGAAATACGCCTTGAGAACATATCTCACCTAAATTAAATGGTAGAATCAAACTTTAACCAAACGTAATGTTTGTAAACAAGGTAAAGTTAAAAAGTTTAAACAATTTTAAAATATCACTTTATTTAGGCGAGTAAACGAAAAATGTTCGTTTCAGACTCTAATACCGCAGAAATCGTGTTTCAAGTTGAAATACGCCTTGGGACCATATCTCACCTAAAGTAAATGGTAGAATCAAACTTTAACCAAACGTAATGTTTGTATACAGGGTAAAGTTAAAAAGTTTAAACAATTTTAAAATATCACTATATTTAGGCGAGTAAACGAAAAATGTTCGTTTCAGACTCTAATAACGTAGAAATCGTGTTTCAAGTTGAAATACGCCTTGAGACCATATCTCACCTAAATTAAATGGTAGAATCAAAGTTTAACCAAACGTAATGTTTCTACCTAGGGTAAAGTTGAAAAGTTTAAACAATTTTAAAATATCACCAGATTTAGGCGTGGAAACGAAAAATGTTCATTTCAGGTCTAATAACGTAGAAATCGTGTTTCAAGTTGAAATACGCCTTGAGACTATATCTCACCTAAATTAAATGGTAGAATCAAAGTTTAACCAAACGTAATGTTTGTACCTAGGGTAAAGTTAAAAAGTTTAAACAATTTTAAAATATCACTATATTTAGGCGAGTAAACGAAAAAAGTTAGTTTCAGACTCTGATAATGCAGAAATCGTGTTTCAAGTTGAAATACGCCTTGAGACCATATCTCACCTAAATTAAATGGTAGAATCAAAGGTAAACCAAACGTAATGTTTGTACCTAGGGTAAAGTTGAAAAGTTTAAACAATTTTAAAATATCACTATATTTAGGCGAGTAAACGAAAAATGTTCATTTCAGACTCTAATAACGTAGAAATCGTGTTTCTGGTTGAAATACGCCTTGAGACCATATCTCACCTAAATTAAATGGTAGAATCAAAGTTTAACCAAACGTAATGTTTGTACCTAGGGTAAAGTTAAAAAGTTTAAACAATTTTAAAATATCACTATATTTAGGCGAGTAAACGAAAAATGTTCGTTTCAGTCTCTAATACCGCAGAAATCGTGTTTCAAGTTGAAATACGCCTTGGGACCATATATTACCTAAATTAAATAGTAGAATCAAACTTTAACCAAACTTATTGTTTGTACCTAGGGTAAAGTTGAAAAGTTTAAACATTTATAAATATCACCAGATTTAGGCGAGTAAACGAAAAATGTTCATTTCAGACTCTAATAACGTAGAAATCGTGTTTCAAGTTGAAATACGCCTTGAGACCATATCTCACCTAAATTAAATGGTAGAATCAAAGTTTAACCAAACGTAATGTTTCTACCTAGGGTAAAGTTGAAAAGTTTAAACAATTTTAAAATATCACCAGATTTAGGCGAGTAAACGAAAAATGTTCATTTCAGACTCTAATAACGTAGAAATCGAGTTTCAAGTTGAAATACGCCTTGAGACCATATCTCACCTAAATTAAATGGTAGAATCAAAGTTTAACCAAACGTAATGTTTGTACCTAGGGTAAAGTTAAAAAGTTTAAACAATTTTTAATATCACCAGATTCAGGCGAGTACACGAAAAATATTCGTTTTAAACTCGAATAAAGCAGAAATCGTGTTTCAAGTTGAAATACGCCGTGGGACCATATCACACCTAAATTAAATGGTAGAATTAAAGTTTAACCAAACGTAATGTTTGTACCTAGGGTAAAGCTAAAAAGTTTAAACAATTTTAAAATATCACTATATTTAGGCGAGTAAACGAAAAAAGTTCGTTTCAGACACTAATAATGCAGAAATCGTGTTTCAAGTTGAAATACGACTTGAGACCATATCTCACCTAAATTAAATGGTAGAATCAAACTTTAACCAAACGTAACGTTTGTACCTAGGGTAAAGTTGAAAAGATTAAACAATTTTAAAATATCACCAGATTTAGGTGAGTAAACGAAAAATGTTCATTTCAGACTCTAATAACGTAGAAATCGTGTTTCAAGTTGAAATACGAATTGAGACCATATCTCACCTAAATTAAATGGTAGAATCAAAGTTTAACCAAACGTAATGTTTGTACCTAGGGTAAAGTTAAAAAGTTTAAACAATTTTAAAATATCACTATATTTAGGCGAGTAAACGAAAAATGTTCGTTTCAGTCTCTAATACCGCAGAAATCGTGTTTCAAGTTGAAATACGCCTTGGGACCATATCTCACCTAAATTAAATGGTAGAATCAAAGTTTAACCAAACGTAATGTTTCTACCTAGGGTAAAGTTGAAAAGTTTAAACAATTTTAAAATATCACCAGATTTAGGCGAGTAAACGAAAAATGTTCATTTCAGACTCTAATAACGTAGAAATCGAGTTTCAAGTTGAAATACGCCTTGAGACCATATCTCACCTAAATTAAATGGTAGAATCAAAGTTTAACCAAACGTAATGTTTGTACCTAGGGTAAAGTTAAAAAGTTTAAACAATTTTTAATATCACCAGATTCAGGCGAGTACACGAAAAATATTCGTTTTAAACTCGAATAAAGCAGAAATCGTGTTTCAAGTTGAAATACGCCGTGGGACCATATCACACCTAAATTAAATGGTAGAATTAAAGTTTAACCAAACGTAATGTTTGTACCTAGGGTAAAGTTAAAAAGTTTAAACAATTTTACAATAACACTCTATTTAGGCGGGTAAACGAAAAATGTTCGTTTCAGTCTCTAATACCGCAGAAATCGTGTTTCAAGTTGAAATACGCCTTGGGACCATATCTCACCTAAATTAAATGGTAGAATCAAAGTTTAACCAAACGTAATGTTTCTACCTAGGGTAAAGTTGAAAAGTTTAAACAATTTTAAAATATCACCAGATTTAGGCGAGTAAACGAAAAATGTTCATTTCAGACTCTAATAACGTAGAAATCGTGTTTCAAGTTGAAATACGCCTTGAGACCATATCTCACCTAAATTAAATGGTAGAATCAAACTTTAACCAAACGTTATGTTTCTACCTAGGGTAAAGTTGAAAAATTTAAACAATTTTAAAATATCACCAGATTTAGGCGAGTAAACGAAAAATGTTCATTTCAGACTCTAATAAAGTAGAAATCGTGTTTCTGGTTGAAATAAGCCTTGAGACCATATCTCACCTAAATTAAATGGTAGAATCAAAGTTTAACCAAACGTAATGTTTGTACCTAGGGTAAAGTTAAAAAGTTTAAACAATTTTAAAATATCACTATATTTAGGCGAGTAAACGAAAAAAGTTCGTTTCAGACACTAATAATGCAGAAATCGTATTTCAAGTTGAAATACGCCTTGGGACCATATCTCACCTAAATTAAATGGAAGAATCAAACTTTAACCAAACGTAATGTTTGTACCTACTGTAAAGTTGAAAAGTTTAAACAATTTTAAAATATCACCAGATTTAGGCGAGTAAACGAAAAAAGTTCGTTTCAGACACTAATAATGCAGAAATCGTATTTCAAGTTGAAATACGCCTTGAGACCATATCTCACCTAAATTAAATGGTAGAATCAAACTTTAACCAAACTTATTGTTTGTACCTACTGCTAAGTTGAAAAGTTTAAACAATTTTAAAATATCACCAGATTTAGGTGAGTAAACGAAAAATGTTCATTTCAGACTCTAATAACGTAGAAATCGTGTTTCAAGTTGAAATACGCCTTGAGACCATATCTCACCTAAATTAAATAGTAGAATCAAAGTTTAACTAAACGTAATGTTTCTACCTAGGGTAAAGTTGAAAAGTTTAAACAATTTTAAAATATCACCAGATTTAGGCGAGTAAACGAAAAATGTTCATTTCAGACTCTAATAACGTAGAAATCGAGTTTCAAGTTGAAATACGCCTTGAGACCATATCTCACCTAAATTAAATGGTAGAATCAAAGTTTAACCAAACGTAATGTTTGTACCTAGGGTAAAGCTAAAAAGTTTAAACAATTTTAAAATATCACTATATTTAGGCGAGTAAACGAAAAAAGTTCGTTTCAGACACTAATAATGCAGAAATCGTGTTTCAAGTTGAAATATGACTTGAGACCATATCTCACCTAAATTAAATGGTAGAATCAAACTTTAACCAAACGTAACGTTTGTACCTAGGGTAAAGTTGAAAAGATTAAACAATTTTAAAATATCACCAGATTTAGGTGAGTAAACGAAAAATGTTCATTTCAGACTCTAATAACGTAGAAATCGTGTTTCAAGTTGAAATACGCCTTGAGACCATATCTCACCTAAATTAAATGGTAGAATCAAAGTTTAACCAAACGTAATGTTTGTACCTAGGGTAAAGTTAAAAAGTTTAAACAATTTTAAATATCACCAGATTCAGGCGAGTACACGAAATATATTCGTTTTAAACTCGAATAAAGCAGAAATCGTGTTTCAAGTTGAAATACGCCGTGGGACCACATCACACCTAAATTAAATGGTAGAATTAAAGTTTAACCAAACGTAATGTTTGTACCTAGGGTAAAGTTAAAAAGTTTAAACAATTGTAAAATATCACTCTATTTAGGCGGGTAAACGAAAAATGTTCGTTTCAGACACTAATAATGCAGAAATCGTATTTCAAGTTGAAATACGCCTTGGGACCATATCTCACCTAAATTAAATGGAAGAATCAAACTTTAACCAAACGTAATGTTTGTACCTACTGTAAAGTTGAAAAGTTTAAACAATTTTAAAATATCACCAGATTTAGGCGAGTAAACGAAAAAAGTTCGTTGCAGACACTAATAATGCAGAAATCGTATTTCAAGTTGAAATACGCCTTGAGACCATATCTCACCTAAATTAAATGGTAGAATCAAAGTTTAACCAAACGTAATGTTTGTACCTAGGGTAAAGTTAAAAAGTTTAAACAATTTTAAATATCACCAGATTCAGGCGAGTACACGAAAGATATTCGTTTTAAACTCGAATAAAGCAGAAATCGTGTTTCAAGTTGAAATTCTCCGTGGGACCATATCACACCTAAATTAAATGGTAGAATTAAAGTTCAACCAAACGTAATGTTTGTACCTAGGGTAAAGTTAAAAAGTTTAAACAATTTTAAAATATCACTCTATTTAGGCGGGTAAACGAAAAATGTTCGTTTCAGACTCTAATTACGCAGAAATCGAGTTTCAAGTTGAAATACGCCTTGGGACCATATTTTACCTAAATTAAATAGTAGAATCAAAGTTTAACCAAACGTAATGTCTGTACCTAGGATAAAGTTGAAAAGTTTAAACAATTTTAAAATATCACCAGATTCAGGCGAGTAAACGAAAAATATTCGTTTTAGACTCGAATATAGCAGAAATCGTGTTTCAAGTTGAAATACGCCTTGGGACCATATCTCACCTAAAGTAAATGGTAGAATCAAACTTTAACCAAACGTAATGTTTGTACACAGGGTAAAGTTAAAAAGTTGAAACAATTTTAAAATATCACTATATTTAGGCGAGTAAACGAAAAAAGTTAGTTTCAGACTCTGAAAATGCAGAAATCGTGTTTCAAGTTGAAATACGCCTTGGGACCATACCTCACCTAAATTAAATGGTAGAATTAAAGTTTAACCAAACGTAATGTTTGTACCTAGGGTAAAGTTAAAAAGTTTAAACAATTTTTAATATCACCAGATTCAGGCGAGTAAACGAAAAATATTCGTTTTAGACTCGAATATAGCAGAAATCGTGTTTCAAGTTGAAATACGCCTTGGGACCATATCTCACCTAAAGTAAATGGTAGAATCAAACTTTAACCAAACGTAATGTTTGTACACAGGGTAAAGTTAAAAAGTTGAAACAATTTTAAAATATCACTATATTTAGGCGAGTAAACGAAAAAAGTTCGTTTCAGACTCTAATAACGCAGAAATCGTGTTTCAAGTTGAAATACGACTTGGGACCATATGTCACCTAAATTAAATGGTAGAATCAAAGTTAAACCAAACTTATTGTTTGTACCTAGGGTAAAGTTAAAAAGTATAAACAATTTTAAAATATCACTATATTTAGGCGAGTAAACGAAAAAAGTTCGTTTCAGACTCTAATAATGCAGATATCGTGTTTCAAGTTGAAATACGCCTTGAGACCATATCTCACCTAAATTAAATGGTAGAATCACACTTTAACCAAATGTAATGTTTGTAAACAAGGTAAAGTTAAAAAGTTTAAACAATTTTAAAATATCACTTTATTTAGGCGAGTAAACGAAAAATGTTCGTTTCAGACTCTAATACCGCAGAAATCGTGTTTCAAGTTGAAATACGCCTTGAGACCATATCTCACCTAAATTAAATGGTAGAATCAAACTTTAACCAAACGTAATGTTTGTAAACAAGGTAAAGTTAAAAAGTTTAAACAATTTTAAAATATCACTTTATTTAGGCGAGTAAACGAAAAATGTTCGTTTCAGACTCCAATACCGCAGAAATCGTGTTTCAAGTTGAAATACGCCTTGAGACCATATCTCACCTAAAGTAAATGGTAGAATCAAACTTTAACCAAACGTAATGTTTGTAAACAAAATAAAGTTAAAAAGTTTAAACAATTTTAAAATATCACTTTATTTAGGCGAGTAAACGAAAAATGTTCGTTTCAGACTCTAATACCGCAGAAATCGTGTTTCAAGTTGAAATACGCCTTGGGACCATATCTCACCTAAATTAAATGGTAGAATCAAAGTTTAACCAAACGTAATGTTTGTACCTAGGGTAAAGTTAAAAAGTTTAAACAATTTTAAAATATCACTATATTTAGGCGAGTAAACGAAAAATGTTCGTTTCGGACTCTAATACCGCAGAAATCGTGTTTCAAGTTGAAATACGCCTTGAGAACATATCTCACCTAAATTAAATGGTAGAATCAAACTTTAACCAAACGTAATGTTTGTAAACAAGGTAAAGTTAAAAAGTTTAAACAATTTTAAAATATCACTTTATTTAGGCGAGTAAACGAAAAATGTTCGTTTCAGACTCTAATACCGCAGAAATCGTGTTTCAAGTTGAAATACGCCTTGGGACCATATCTCACCTAAAGTAAATGGTAGAATCAAACTTTAACCAAACGTAATGTTTGTATACAGGGTAAAGTTAAAAAGTTTAAACAATTTTAAAATATCACTATATTTAGGCGAGTAAACGAAAAATGTTCGTTTCAGACTCTAATAACGTAGAAATCGTGTTTCAAGTTGAAATACGCCTTGAGACCATATCTCACCTAAATTAAATGGTAGAATCAAAGTTTAACCAAACGTAATGTTTCTACCTAGGGTAAAGTTGAAAAGTTTAAACAATTTTAAAATATCACCAGATTTAGGCGTGGAAACGAAAAATGTTCATTTCAGGTCTAATAACGTAGAAATCGTGTTTCAAGTTGAAATACGCCTTGAGACCATATCTCACCTAAATTAAATGGTAGAATCAAAGTTTAACCAAACGTAATGTTTGTACCTAGGGTAAAGTTAAAAAGTTTAAACAATTTTAAAATATCACTATATTTAGGCGAGTAAACGAAAAAAGTTAGTTTCAGACTCTGATAATGCAGAAATCGTGTTTCAAGTTGAAATACGCCTTGAGACCATATCTCACCTAAATTAAATGGTAGAATCAAAGTTTAACCAAACGTAATGTTTGTACCTAGGGTAAAGTTAAAAAGTTTAAACAATTTTAAAATATCACTATATTTAGGCGTGTAAACGAAAAATGTTCGTTTCAGTCTCTAATACCGCAGAAATCGTGTTTCAAGTTGAAATACGCCCTGGGACCATATTTTACCTAAATTAAATAGTAGAATCAAACCTTAACCAAACTTATTGTTTGTACCTAGGGTAAAGTTGAAAAGTTTAAACATTTATAAATATCACCAGATTTAGGCGAGTAAACGAAAAATGTTCATTTCAGACTCTAATAACGTAGAAATCGTGTTTCTGGTTGAAATACGCCTTGAGAACATATCTCACCTAAATTAAATGGTAGAATCAAAGTTTAACCAAACGTAATGTTTGTACCTAGGGTAAAGTTAAAAAGTTTAAACAATTTTAAAATATCACTATATTTAGGCGAGTAAACGAAAAATGTTCGTTTCAGTCTCTAATACCGCAGAAATCGTGTTTCAAGTTGAAATACGCCCTGGGACCATATATTACCTAAATTAAATAGTAGAATCAAACCTTAACCAAACTTATTGTTTGTACCTAGGGTAAAGTTGAAAAGTTTAAACATTTATAAATATCACCAGATTTAGGCGAGTAAACGAAAAATGTTCATTTCAGACTCTAATAACGTAGAAATCGTGTTTCAAGTTGAAATACGCCTTGAGACCATATCTCACCTAAATTAAATGGTAGAATCAAAGTTTAACCAAACGTAATGTTTCTACCTAGGGTAAAGTTGAAAAGTTTAAACAATTTTAAAATATCACCAGATTTAGGCGAGTAAACGAAAAATGTTCATTTCAGACTCTAATAACGTAGAAATCGAGTTTCAAGTTGAAATACGCCTTGAGACCATATCTCACCTAAATTAAATGGTAGAATCAAAGTTTAACCAAACGTAATGTTTGTACCTAGGGTAAAGTTAAAAAGTTTAAACAATTTTTAATATCACCAGATTCAGGCGAGTACACGAAAAATATTCGTTTTAAACTCGAATAAAGCAGAAATCGTGTTTCAAGTTGAAATACGCCTTGAGACCATATCTCACCTAAATTAAATAGTAGAATCAAAGTTTAACCAAACGTAATGTTTCTACCTAGGGTAAAGTTGAAAAGTTTAAACAATTTTAAAATATCACCAGATTTAGGCGAGTAAACGAAAAATGTTCATTTCAGACTCTAATAACGTAGAAATCGAGTTTCAAGTTGAAATACGCCTTGAGACCATATCTCACCTAAATTAAATGGTAGAATCAAAGTTTAACCAAACGTAATGTTTGTACCTAGGGTAAAGCTAAAAAGTTTAAACAATTTTAAAATATCACTATATTAGGCGAGTAAACGAAAAAAGTTCGTTTCAGACACTAATAATGCAGAAATCGTGTTTCAAGTTGAAATACGACTTGAGACCATATCTCACCTAAATTAAATGGTAGAATCAAACTTTAACCAAACGTAACGTTTGTACCTAGGGTAAAGTTGAAAAGATTAAACAATTTTAAAATATCACCAGATTTAGGTGAGTAAACGAAAAATGTTCATTTCAGACTCTAATAACGTAGAAATCGAGTTTCAAGTTGAAATACGCCTTGAGACCATATCTCACCTAAATTAAATGGTAGAATCAAAGTTTAACCAAACGTAATGTTTGTACCTAGGGTAAAGTTAAAAAGTTTAAACAATTTTAAAATATCACTATATTTAGGCGAGTAAACGAAAAATGTTCGTTTCAGTCTCTAATACCGCAGAAATCGTGTTTCAAGTTGAAATACGCCTTGGGACCATATATTACCTAAATTAAATAGTAGAATCAAACCTTAACCAAACATATTGTTTGTACCTAGGGTAAAGTTGAAAAGTTTAAACATTTATAAATATCACCAGATTTAGGCGAGTAAACGAAAAATGTTCATTTCAGACTCTAATAACGTAGAAATCGTGTTTCAAGTTGAAATACGCCTTGAGACCATATCTCACCTAAATTAAATGGTAGAATCAACCTTTAACCAAACGTAATGTTTGTAAACAAGGTAAAGTTAAAAAGTTTAAACAATTTTAAAATATCACTTTATTTAGGCGAGTAAACGAAAAATGTTCGTTTCAGACTCTAATACCGCAGAAATCGTGTTTCAAGTTGAAATACGCCTTGAGACCATATCTCACCTAAATTAAATAGTAGAATCAAAGTTTAACCAAACGTAATGTTTCTACCTAGGGTAAAGTTGAAAAGTTTAAACAATTTTAAAATATCACCAGATTTAGGCGAGTAAACGAAAAATGTTCATTTCAGACTCTAATAACGTAGAAATCGTGTTTCTGGTTGAAATACGCCTTGAGACCATATCTCACCTAAATTAAATGGTAGAATCAAAGTTTAACCAAACGTAATGTTTGTACCTAGGGTAAAGTTAAAAAGTTTAAACAATTTTAAAATATCACTATATTTAGGCGAGTAAACGAAAAATGTTCGTTTCAGTCTCTAATACCGCAGAAATCGTGTTTCAAGTTGAAATACGCCTTGGGACCATATATTACCTAAATTAAATAGTAGAATCAAACTTTAACCAAACTTATTGTTTGTACCTAGGGTAAAGTTGAAAAGTTTAAACATTTATAAATATCACCAGATTTAGGCGAGTAAACGAAAAATGTTCATTTCAGACTCTAATAACGTAGAAATCGTGTTTCAAGTTGAAATACGCCTTGAGACCATATCTCACCTAAATTAAATGGTAGAATCAAAGTTTAACCAAACGTAATGTTTCTACCTAGGGTAAAGTTGAAAAGTTTAAACAATTTTAAAATATCACCAGATTTAGGCGAGTAAACGAAAAATGTTCATTTCAGACTCTAATAACGTAGAAATCGAGTTTCAAGTTGAAATACGCCTTGAGACCATATCTCACCTAAATTAAATGGTAGAATCAAAGTTTAACCAAACGTAATGTTTGTACCTAGGGTAAAGTTAAAAAGTTTAAACAATTTTTAATATCACCAGATTCAGGCGAGTACACGAAAAATATTCGTTTTAAACTCGAATAAAGCAGAAATCGTGTTTCAAGTTGAAATACGCCGTGGGACCATATCACACCTAAATTAAATGGTAGAATTAAAGTTTAACCAAACGTAATGTTTGTACCTAGGGTAAAGTTAAAAAGTTTAAACAATTTTAAAATAACACTCTATTTAGGCGGGTAAACGAAAAATGTTCGTTTCAGACTCTAATACCGCAGAAATCGTGTTTCAAGTTGAAATACGCCTTGGGATCATATTTTACCTAAATTAAATAGTAGAATCAAACTTTAACCAAACTTATTGTTTGTACCAAGGGTAAAGTTGAAAAGTTTAAATAATTTTAAAATATCACCAGATTTAGGCGAGTAAACGAAAAATGTTCATTTCAGACTCTAATAACGTAGAAATCGTGTTTCAAGTTGAAATACGCCTTGAGACCATATCTCATCTAAATTAAATGGTAGAATCAAACTTTAACCAAACGTAATGTTTGTACCTACTGTAAAGTTGAAAAGTTTAAACAATTTTAAAATATCACCAGATTTAGGCGAGTAAACGAAAAAAGTTCGTTTCAGACACTAATAATGCAGAATTCGTATTTCAAGTTGAAATACGCCTTGAGACCATATCTCACCTAAATTAAATGGTAGAAACAAACTTTAACCAAACTTATTGTTTGTACCTACTGTAAAGTTGAAAAGTTTAAACAATTTTAAAATATCACCAGATTTAGGTGAGTAAACGAAAAATGTTCATTTCAGACTCTAATAACGTAGAAATCGTGTTTCAAGTTGAAATACGCCTTGAGACCATATCTCACCTAAATTAAATAGTAGAATCAAAGTTTAACCAAACGTAATGTTTCTACCTAGGGTAAAGTTGAAAAGTTTAAACAATTTTAAAATATCACCAGATTTAGGTGAGTAAACGAAAAATGTTCATTTCAGACTCTAATAACGTAGAAATCGAGTTTCAAGTTGAAATACGCCTTGAGACCATATCTCACCTAAATTAAATGGTAGAATCAAAGTTTAACCAAACGTAATGTTTGTACCTAGGGTAAAGCTAAAAAGTTTAAACAATTTTAAAATATCACTATATTTAGGCGAGTAAACGAAAAAAGTTCGTTTCAGACACTAATAATGCAGAAATCGTGTTTCAAGTTGAAATACGACTTGAGACCATATCTCACCTAAATTAAATGGTAGAATCAAACTTTAACCAAACGTAACGTTTGTACCTAGGGTAAAGTTGAAAAGATTAAACAATTTTAAAATATCACCAGATTTAGGTGAGTAAACGAAAAATGTTCATTTCAGACTCTAATAACGTAGAAATCGTGTTTCAAGTTGAAATACGAATTGAGACCATATCTCACCTAAATTAAATGGTAGAATCAAAGTTTAACCAAACGTAATGTTTGTACCTAGGGTAAAGTTAAAAAGTTTAAACAATTTTAAAATATCACTATATTTAGGCGAGTAAACGAAAAATGTTCGTTTCAGTCTCTAATACCGCAGAAATCGTGTTTCAAGTTGAAATACGCCTTGGGACCATATCTCACCTAAATTAAATGGTAGAATCAAAGTTTAACCAAACGTAATGTTTCTACCTAGGGTAAAGTTGAAAAGTTTAAACAATTTTAAAATATCACCAGATTTAGGCGAGTAAACGAAAAATGTTCATTTCAGACTCTAATAACGTAGAAATCGAGTTTCAAGTTGAAATACGCCTTGAGACCATATCTCACCTAAATTAAATGGTAGAATCAAAGTTTAACCAAACGTAATGTTTGTACCTAGGGTAAAGTTAAAAAGTTTAAACAATTTTTAATATCACCAGATTCAGGCGAGTACACGAAAAATATTCGTTTTAAACTCGAATAAAGCAGAAATCGTGTTTCAAGTTGAAATACGCCGTGGGACCATATCACACCTAAATTAAATGGTAGAATTAAAGTTTAACCAAACGTAATGTTTGTACCTAGGGTAAAGTTAAAAAGTTTAAACAATTTTACAATAACACTCTATTTAGGCGGGTAAACGAAAAATGTTCGTTTCAGTCTCTAATACCGCAGAAATCGTGTTTCAAGTTGAAATACGCCTTGGGACCATATCTCACCTAAATTAAATGGTAGAATCAAAGTTTAACCAAACGTAATGTTTCTACCTAGGGTAAAGTTGAAAAGTTTAAACAATTTTAAAATATCACCAGATTTAGGCGAGTAACGAAAAATGTTCAGTTCAGACTCTAATAACGTAGAAATCGTGTTTTAAGTTGAAATACGCCTTGAGACCATATCTCACCTAAATTAAATGGTAGAATCAAACTTTAACCAAACGTTATGTTTCTACCTAGGGTAAAGTTGAAAAATTTAAACAATTTTAAAATATCACCAGATTTAGGCGAGTAAACGAAAAATGTTCATTTCAGACTCTAATAAAGTAGAAATCGTGTTTCTGGTTGAAATAAGCCTTGAGACCATATCTCACCTAAATTAAATGGTAGAATCAAAGTTTAACCAAACGTAATGTTTGTACCTAGGGTAAAGTTAAAAAGTTTAAACAATTTTAAAATATCACTATATTTAGGCGAGTAAACGAAAAAAGTTCGTTTCAGACACTAATAATGCAGAAATCGTATTTCAAGTTGAAATACGCCTTGGGACCATATCTCACCTAAATTAAATGGAAGAATCAAACTTTAACCAAACGTAATGTTTGTACCTACTGTAAAGTTGAAAAGTTTAAACAATTTTAAAATATCACCAGATTTAGGCGAGTAAACGAAAAAAGTTCGTTTCAGACACTAATAATGCAGAAATCGTATTTCAAGTTGAAATACGCCTTGAGACCATATCTCACCTAAATTAAATGGTAGAATCAAACTTTAACCAAACTTATTGTTTGTACCTACTGCTAAGTTGAAAAGTTTAAACAATTTTAAAATATCACCAGATTTAGGTGAGTAAACGAAAAATGTTCATTTCAGACTCTAATAACGTAGAAATCGTGTTTCAAGTTGAAATACGCCTTGAGACCATATCTCACCTAAATTAAATAGTAGAATCAAAGTTTAACTAAACGTAATGTTTCTACCTAGGGTAAAGTTGAAAAGTTTAAACAATTTTAAAATATCACCAGATTTAGGCGAGTAAACGAAAAATGTTCATTTCAGACTCTAATAACGTAGAAATCGAGTTTCAAGTTGAAATACGCCTTGAGACCATATCTCACCTAAATTAAATGGTAGAATCAAAGTTTAACCAAACGTAATGTTTGTACCTAGGGTAAAGCTAAAAAGTTTAAACAATTTTAAAATATCACTATATTTAGGCGAGTAAACGAAAAAAGTTCGTTTCAGACACTAATAATGCAGAAATCGTGTTTCAAGTTGAAATATGACTTGAGACCATATCTCACCTAAATTAAATGGTAGAATCAAACTTTAACCAAACGTAACGTTTGTACCTAGGGTAAAGTTGAAAAGATTAAACAATTTTAAAATATCACCAGATTTAGGTGAGTAAACGAAAAATGTTCATTTCAGACTCTAATAACGTAGAAATCGTGTTTCAAGTTGAAATACGCCTTGAGACCATATCTCACCTAAATTAAATGGTAGAATCAAAGTTTAACCAAACGTAATGTTTGTACCTAGGGTAAAGTTAAAAAGTTTAAACAATTTTAAATATCACCAGATTCAGGCGAGTACACGAAATATATTCGTTTTAAACTCGAATAAAGCAGAAATCGTGTTTCAAGTTGAAATACGCCGTGGGACCACATCACACCTAAATTAAATGGTAGAATTAAAGTTTAACCAAACGTAATGTTTGTACCTAGGGTAAAGTTAAAAAGTTTAAACAATTGTAAAATATCACTCTATTTAGGCGGGTAAACGAAAAATGTTCGTTTCAGACACTAATAATGCAGAAATCGTATTTCAAGTTGAAATACGCCTTGGGACCATATCTCACCTAAATTAAATGGAAGAATCAAACTTTAACCAAACGTAATGTTTGTACCTACTGTAAAGTTGAAAAGTTTAAACAATTTTAAAATATCACCAGATTTAGGCGAGTAAACGAAAAAAGTTCGTTGCAGACACTAATAATGCAGAAATCGTATTTCAAGTTGAAATACGCCTTGAGACCATATCTCACCTAAATTAAATGGTAGAATCAAAGTTTAACCAAACGTAATGTTTGTACCTAGGGTAAAGTTAAAAAGTTTAAACAATTTTAAATATCACCAGATTCAGGCGAGTACACGAAAGATATTCGTTTTAAACTCGAATAAAGCAGAAATCGTGTTTCAAGTTGAAATTCTCCGTGGGACCATATCACACCTAAATTAAATGGTAGAATTAAAGTTCAACCAAACGTAATGTTTGTACCTAGGGTAAAGTTAAAAAGTTTAAACAATTTTAAAATATCACTCTATTTAGGCGGGTAAACGAAAAATGTTCGTTTCAGACTCTAATTACGCAGAAATCGAGTTTCAAGTTGAAATACGCCTTGGGACCATATTTTACCTAAATTAAATAGTAGAATCAAAGTTTAACCAAACGTAATGTCTGTACCTAGGATAAAGTTGAAAAGTTTAAACAATTTTAAAATATCACCAGATTCAGGCGAGTAAACGAAAAATATTCGTTTTAGACTCGAATATAGCAGAAATCGTGTTTCAAGTTGAAATACGCCTTGGGACCATATCTCACCTAAAGTAAATGGTAGAATCAAACTTTAACCAAACGTAATGTTTGTACACAGGGTAAAGTTAAAAAGTTGAAACAATTTTAAAATATCACTATATTTAGGCGAGTAAACGAAAAAAGTTAGTTTCAGACTCTGAAAATGCAGAAATCGTGTTTCAAGTTGAAATACGCCTTGGGACCATACCTCACCTAAATTAAATGGTAGAATTAAAGTTTAACCAAACGTAATGTTTGTACCTAGGGTAAAGTTAAAAAGTTTAAACAATTTTTAATATCACCAGATTCAGGCGAGTAAACGAAAAATATTCGTTTTAGACTCGAATATAGCAGAAATCGTGTTTCAAGTTGAAATACGCCTTGGGACCATATCTCACCTAAAGTAAATGGTAGAATCAAACTTTAACCAAACGTAATGTTTGTACACAGGGTAAAGTTAAAAAGTTGAAACAATTTTAAAATATCACTATATTTAGGCGAGTAAACGAAAAAAGTTCGTTTCAGACTCTAATAACGCAGAAATCGTGTTTCAAGTTGAAATACGACTTGGGACCATATGTCACCTAAATTAAATGGTAGAATCAAAGTTAAACCAAACTTATTGTTTGTACCTAGGGTAAAGTTAAAAAGTATAAACAATTTTAAAATATCACTATATTTAGGCGAGTAAACGAAAAAAGTTCGTTTCAGACTCTAATAATGCAGATATCGTGTTTCAAGTTGAAATACGCCTTGAGACCATATCTCACCTAAATTAAATGGTAGAATCACACTTTAACCAAATGTAATGTTTGTAAACAAGGTAAAGTTAAAAAGTTTAAACAATTTTAAAATATCACTTTATTTAGGCGAGTAAACGAAAAATGTTCGTTTCAGACTCTAATACCGCAGAAATCGTGTTTCAAGTTGAAATACGCCTTGAGACCATATCTCACCTAAATTAAATGGTAGAATCAAACTTTAACCAAACGTAATGTTTGTAAACAAGGTAAAGTTAAAAAGTTTAAACAATTTTAAAATATCACTTTATTTAGGCGAGTAAACGAAAAATGTTCGTTTCAGACTCTAATACCGCAGAAATCGTGTTTCAAGTTGAAATACGCCTTGAGACCATATCTCACCTAAAGTAAATGGTAGAATCAAACTTTAACCAAACGTAATGTTTGTAAACAAAATAAAGTTAAAAAGTTTAAACAATTTTAAAATATCACTTTATTTAGGCGAGTAAACGAAAAATGTTCGTTTCAGACTCTAATACCGCAGAAATCGTGTTTCAAGTTGAAATACGCCTTGGGACCATATCTCACCTAAATTAAATGGTAGAATCAAAGTTTAACCAAACGTAATGTTTGTACCTAGGGTAAAGTTAAAAAGTTTAAACAATTTTAAAATATCACTATATTTAGGCGAGTAAACGAAAAATGTTCGTTTCGGACTCTAATACCGCAGAAATCGTGTTTCAAGTTGAAATACGCCTTGAGAACATATCTCACCTAAATTAAATGGTAGAATCAAACTTTAACCAAACGTAATGTTTGTAAACAAGGTAAAGTTAAAAAGTTTAAACAATTTTAAAATATCACTTTATTTAGGCGAGTAAACGAAAAATGTTCGTTTCAGACTCTAATACCGCAGAAATCGTGTTTCAAGTTGAAAACGCCTTGGGACCATATCTCACCTAAAGTAAATGGTAGAATCAAACTTTAACCAAACGTAATGTTTGTATACAGGGTAAAGTTAAAAAGTTTAAACAATTTTAAAATATCACTATATTTAGGCGAGTAAACGAAAAATGTTCGTTTCAGACTCTAATAACGTAGAAATCGTGTTTCAAGTTGAAATACGCCTTGAGACCATATCTCACCTAAATTAAATGGTAGAATCAAAGTTTAACCAAACGTAATGTTTCTACCTAGGGTAAAGTTGAAAAGTTTAAACAATTTTAAAATATCACCAGATTTAGGCGTGGAAACGAAAAATGTTCATTTCAGGTCTAATAACGTAGAAATCGTGTTTCAAGTTGAAATACGCCTTGAGACCATATCTCACCTAAATTAAATGGTAGAATCAAAGTTTAACCAAACGTAATGTTTGTACCTAGGGTAAAGTTAAAAAGTTTAAACAATTTTAAAATATCACTATATTTAGGCGAGTAAACGAAAAAAGTTAGTTTCAGACTCTGATAATGCAGAAATCGTGTTTCAAGTTGAAATACGCCTTGAGACCATATCTCACCTAAATTAAATGGTAGAATCAAAGTTTAACCAAACGTAATGTTTGTACCTAGGGTAAAGTTAAAAAGTTTAAACAATTTTAAAATATCACTATATTTAGGCGTGTAAACGAAAAATGTTCGTTTCAGTCTCTAATACCGCAGAAATCGTGTTTCAAGTTGAAATACGCCCTGGGACCATATTTTACCTAAATTAAATAGTAGAATCAAACCTTAACCAAACTTATTGTTTGTACCTAGGGTAAAGTTGAAAAGTTTAAACATTTATAAATATCACCAGATTTAGGCGAGTAAACGAAAAATGTTCATTTCAGACTCTAATAACGTAGAAATCGTGTTTCTGGTTGAAATACGCCTTGAGAACATATCTCACCTAAATTAAATGGTAGAATCAAAGTTTAACCAAACGTAATGTTTGTACCTAGGGTAAAGTTAAAAAGTTTAAACAATTTTAAAATATCACTATATTTAGGCGAGTAAACGAAAAATGTTCGTTTCAGTCTCTAATACCGCAGAAATCGTGTTTCAAGTTGAAATACGCCCTGGGACCATATATTACCTAAATTAAATAGTAGAATCAAACCTTAACCAAACTTATTGTTTGTACCTAGGGTAAAGTTGAAAAGTTTAAACATTTATAAATATCACCAGATTTAGGCGAGTAAACGAAAAATGTTCATTTCAGACTCTAATAACGTAGAAATCGTGTTTCAAGTTGAAATACGCCTTGAGACCATATCTCACCTAAATTAAATGGTAGAATCAAAGTTTAACCAAACGTAATGTTTCTACCTAGGGTAAAGTTGAAAAGTTTAAACAATTTTAAAATATCACCAGATTTAGGCGAGTAAACGAAAAATGTTCATTTCAGACTCTAATAACGTAGAAATCGAGTTTCAAGTTGAAATACGCCTTGAGACCATATCTCACCTAAATTAAATGGTAGAATCAAAGTTTAACCAAACGTAATGTTTGTACCTAGGGTAAAGTTAAAAAGTTTAAACAATTTTTAATATCACCAGATTCAGGCGAGTACACGAAAAATATTCGTTTTAAACTCGAATAAAGCAGAAATCGTGTTTCAAGTTGAAATACGCCTTGAGACCATATCTCACCTAAATTAAATAGTAGAATCAAAGTTTAACCAAACGTAATGTTTCTACCTAGGGTAAAGTTGAAAAGTTTAAACAATTTTAAAATATCACCAGATTTAGGCGAGTAAACGAAAAATGTTCATTTCAGACTCTAATAACGTAGAAATCGAGTTTCAAGTTGAAATACGCCTTGAGACCATATCTCACCTAAATTAAATGGTAGAATCAAAGTTTAACCAAACGTAATGTTTGTACCTAGGGTAAAGCTAAAAAGTTTAAACAATTTTAAAATATCACTATATTAGGCGAGTAAACGAAAAAAGTTCGTTTCAGACACTAATAATGCAGAAATCGTGTTTCAAGTTGAAATACGACTTGAGACCATATCTCACCTAAATTAAATGGTAGAATCAAACTTTAACCAAACGTAACGTTTGTACCTAGGGTAAAGTTGAAAAGATTAAACAATTTTAAAATATCACCAGATTTAGGTGAGTAAACGAAAAATGTTCATTTCAGACTCTAATAACGTAGAAATCGAGTTTCAAGTTGAAATACGCCTTGAGACCATATCTCACCTAAATTAAATGGTAGAATCAAAGTTTAACCAAACGTAATGTTTGTACCTAGGGTAAAGTTAAAAAGTTTAAACAATTTTAAAATATCACTATATTTAGGCGAGTAAACGAAAAATGTTCGTTTCAGTCTCTAATACCGCAGAAATCGTGTTTCAAGTTGAAATACGCCTTGGGACCATATATTACCTAAATTAAATAGTAGAATCAAACCTTAACCAAACATATTGTTTGTACCTAGGGTAAAGTTGAAAAGTTTAAACATTTATAAATATCACCAGATTTAGGCGAGTAAACGAAAAATGTTCATTTCAGACTCTAATAACGTAGAAATCGTGTTTCAAGTTGAAATACGCCTTGAGACCATATCTCACCTAAATTAAATGGTAGAATCAACCTTTAACCAAACGTAATGTTTGTAAACAAGGTAAAGTTAAAAAGTTTAAACAATTTTAAAATATCACTTTATTTAGGCGAGTAAACGAAAAATGTTCGTTTCAGACTCTAATACCGCAGAAATCGTGTTTCAAGTTGAAATACGCCTTGAGACCATATCTCACCTAAATTAAATAGTAGAATCAAAGTTTAACCAAACGTAATGTTTCTACCTAGGGTAAAGTTGAAAAGTTTAAACAATTTTAAAATATCACCAGATTTAGGCGAGTAAACGAAAAATGTTCATTTCAGACTCTAATAACGTAGAAATCGTGTTTCTGGTTGAAATACGCCTTGAGACCATATCTCACCTAAATTAAATGGTAGAATCAAAGTTTAACCAAACGTAATGTTTGTACCTAGGGTAAAGTTAAAAAGTTTAAACAATTTTAAAATATCACTATATTTAGGCGAGTAAACGAAAAATGTTCGTTTCAGTCTCTAATACCGCAGAAATCGTGTTTCAAGTTGAAATACGCCTTGGGACCATATATTACCTAAATTAAATAGTAGAATCAAACTTTAACCAAACTTATTGTTTGTACCTAGGGTAAAGTTGAAAAGTTTAAACATTTATAAATATCACCAGATTTAGGCGAGTAAACGAAAAATGTTCATTTCAGACTCTAATAACGTAGAAATCGTGTTTCAAGTTGAAATACGCCTTGAGACCATATCTCACCTAAATTAAATGGTAGAATCAAAGTTTAACCAAACGTAATGTTTCTACCTAGGGTAAAGTTGAAAAGTTTAAACAATTTTAAAATATCACCAGATTTAGGCGAGTAAACGAAAAATGTTCATTTCAGACTCTAATAACGTAGAAATCGAGTTTCAAGTTGAAATACGCCTTGAGACCATATCTCACCTAAATTAAATGGTAGAATCAAAGTTTAACCAAACGTAATGTTTGTACCTAGGGTAAAGTTAAAAAGTTTAAACAATTTTTAATATCACCAGATTCAGGCGAGTACACGAAAAATATTCGTTTTAAACTCGAATAAAGCAGAAATCGTGTTTCAAGTTGAAATACGCCGTGGGACCATATCACACCTAAATTAAATGGTAGAATTAAAGTTTAACCAAACGTAATGTTTGTACCTAGGGTAAAGTTAAAAAGTTTAAACAATTTTAAAATAACACTCTATTTAGGCGGGTAAACGAAAAATGTTCGTTTCAGACTCTAATACCGCAGAAATCGTGTTTCAAGTTGAAATACGCCTTGGGATCATATTTTACCTAAATTAAATAGTAGAATCAAACTTTAACCAAACTTATTGTTTGTACCAAGGGTAAAGTTGAAAAGTTTAAATAATTTTAAAATATCACCAGATTTAGGCGAGTAAACGAAAAATGTTCATTTCAGACTCTAATAACGTAGAAATCGTGTTTCAAGTTGAAATACGCCTTGAGACCATATCTCACCTAAATTAAATGGTAGAATCAAACTTTAACCAAACGTAATGTTTGTACCTACTGTAAAGTTGAAAAGTTTAAACAATTTTAAAATATCACCAGATTTAGGCGAGTAAACGAAAAAAGTTCGTTTCAGACACTAATAATGCAGAATTCGTATTTCAAGTTGAAATACGCCTTGAGACCATATCTCACCTAAATTAAATGGTAGAATCAAACTTTAACCAAACTTATTGTTTGTACCTACTGTAAAGTTGAAAAGTTTAAACAATTTTAAAATATCACCAGATTTAGGTGAGTAAACGAAAAATGTTCATTTCAGACTCTAATAACGTAGAAATCGTGTTTCAAGTTGAAATACGCCTTGAGACCATATCTCACCTAAATTAAATAGTAGAATCAAAGTTTAACCAAACGTAATGTTTCTACCTAGGGTAAAGTTGAAAAGTTTAAACAATTTTAAAATATCACCAGATTTAGGTGAGTAAACGAAAAATGTTCATTTCAGACTCTAATAACGTAGAAATCGAGTTTCAAGTTGAAATACGCCTTGAGACCATATCTCACCTAAATTAAATGGTAGAATCAAAGTTTAACCAAACGTAATGTTTGTACCTAGGGTAAAGCTAAAAAGTTTAAACAATTTTAAAATATCACTATATTTAGGCGAGTAAACGAAAAAAGTTCGTTTCAGACACTAATAATGCAGAAATCGTGTTTCAAGTTGAAATACGACTTGAGACCATATCTCACCTAAATTAAATGGTAGAATCAAACTTTAACCAAACGTAACGTTTGTACCTAGGGTAAAGTTGAAAAGATTAAACAATTTTAAAATATCACCAGATTTAGGTGAGTAAACGAAAAATGTTCATTTCAGACTCTAATAACGTAGAAATCGTGTTTCAAGTTGAAATACGAATTGAGACCATATCTCACCTAAATTAAATGGTAGAATCAAAGTTTAACCAAACGTAATGTTTGTACCTAGGGTAAAGTTAAAAAGTTTAAACAATTTTAAAATATCACTATATTTAGGCGAGTAAACGAAAAATGTTCGTTTCAGTCTCTAATACCGCAGAAATCGTGTTTCAAGTTGAAATACGCCTTGGGACCATATCTCACCTAAATTAAATGGTAGAATCAAAGTTTAACCAAACGTAATGTTTCTACCTAGGGTAAAGTTGAAAAGTTTAAACAATTTTAAAATATCACCAGATTTAGGCGAGTAAACGAAAAATGTTCATTTCAGACTCTAATAACGTAGAAATCGAGTTTCAAGTTGAAATACGCCTTGAGACCATATCTCACCTAAATTAAATGGTAGAATCAAAGTTTAACCAAACGTAATGTTTGTACCTAGGGTAAAGTTAAAAAGTTTAAACAATTTTTAATATCACCAGATTCAGGCGAGTACACGAAAAATATTCGTTTTAAACTCGAATAAAGCAGAAATCGTGTTTCAAGTTGAAATACGCCGTGGGACCATATCACACCTAAATTAAATGGTAGAATTAAAGTTTAACCAAACGTAATGTTTCTACCTAGGGTAAAGTTGAAAAGTTTAAACAATTTTAAAATATCACCAGATTTAGGCGAGTAAACGAAAAATGTTCATTTCAGACTCTAATAACGTAGAAATCGAGTTTCAAGTTGAAATACGCCTTGAGACCATATCTCACCTAAATTAAATGGTAGAATCAAAGTTTAACCAAACGTAATGTTTGTACCTAGGGTAAAGTTAAAAAGTTTAAACAATTTTAAATATCACCAGATTCAGGCGAGTACACGAAATATATTCGTTTTAAACTCGAATAAAGCAGAAATCGTGTTTCAAGTTGAAATACGCCGTGGGACCACATCACACCTAAATTAAATGGTAGAATTAAAGTTTAACCAAACGTAATGTTTGTACCTAGGGTAAAGTTAAAAAGTTTAAACAATTTTAAATATCACCAGATTCAGGCGAGTACACGAAATATATTCGTTTTAAACTCGAATAAAGCAGAAATCGTGTTTCAAGTTGAAATACGCCGTGGGACCACATCACACCTAAATTAAATGGTAGAATTAAAGTTTAACCAAACGTAATGTTTGTACCTAGGGTAAAGTTAAAAAGTTTAAACAATTGTAAAATATCACTCTATTTAGGCGGGAAAACGAAAAATGTTCGTTTCAGACTCTAATACCGCAGAAATCGTGTTTCAAGTTGAAATACGCCTTGGGATCATATTTTACCTAAATTAAATAGTAGAATCAAAGTTTAACCAAACGTAATGTTTCTACCTAGGGTAAAGTTGAAAAGTTTAAACAATTTTAAAATATCACCAGATTTAGGCGAGTAAACGAAAAATGTTCATTTCAGACTCTAATAACGTAGAAATCGAGTTTCAAGTTGAAATACGCCTTGAGACCATATCTCACCTAAATTAAATGGTAGAATCAAAGTTTAACGAAACGTAATGTTTGTACCTAGGGTAAAGTTAAAAAGTTTAAACAATTTTACAATAACACTCTATTTAGGCGGGTAAACGAAAAATGTTCGTTTCAGTCTCTAATACCGCAGAAATCGTGTTTCAAGTTGAAATACGCCTTGGGACCATATCTCACCTAAATTAAATGGTAGAATCAAAGTTTAACCAAACGTAATGTTTCTACCTAGGGTAAAGTTGAAAAGTTTAAACAATTTTAAAATATCACCAGATTTAGGCGAGTAAACGAAAAATGTTCATTTCAGACTCTAATAACGTAGAAATCGTGTTTCAAGTTGAAATACGCCTTGAGACCATATCTCACCTAAATTAAATGGTAGAATCAAACTTTAACCAAACGTTATGTTTCTACCTAGGGTAAAGTTGAAAAGTTTAAACAATTTTAAAATATCACCAGATTTAGGCGAGTAAACGAAAAATGTTCATTTCAGACTCTAATAAAGTAGAAATCGTGTTTCTGGTTGAAATAAGCCTTGAGACCATATCTCACCTAAATTAAATGGTAGAATCAAAGTTTAACCAAACGTAATGTTTTGTACCTAGGGTAAAGTTAAAAAGTTTAAACAATTTTAAAATATCACTATATTTAGGCGAGTAAACGAAAAAAGTTCGTTTCAGACACTAATAATGCAGAAATCGTATTTCAAGTTGAAATACGCCTTGGGACCATATCTCACCTAAATTAAATGGAAGAATCAAACTTTAACCAAACGTAATGTTTGTACCTACTGTAAAGTTGAAAAGTTTAAACAATTTTAAAATATCACCAGATTTAGGCGAGTAAACGAAAAAAGTTCGTTTCAGACACTAATAATGCAGAAATCGTATTTCAAGTTGAAATACGCCTTGAGACCATATCTCACCTAAATTAAATGGTAGAATCAAACTTTAACCAAACTTATTGTTTGTACCTACTGCTAAGTTGAAAAGTTTAAACAATTTTAAAATATCACCAGATTTAGGTGAGTAAACGAAAAATGTTCATTTCAGACTCTAATAACGTAGAAATCGTGTTTCAAGTTGAAATACGCCTTGAGACCATATCTCACCTAAATTAAATAGTAGAATCAAAGTTTAACTAAACGTAATGTTTCTACCTAGGGTAAAGTTGAAAAGTTTAAACAATTTTAAAATATCACCAGATTTAGGCGAGTAAACGAAAAATGTTCATTTCAGACTCTAATAACGTAGAAATCGAGTTTCAAGTTGAAATACGCCTTGAGACCATATCTCACCTAAATTAAATGGTAGAATCAAAGTTTAACCAAACGTAATGTTTGTACCTAGGGTAAAGCTAAAAAGTTTAAACAATTTTAAAATATCACTATATTTAGGCGAGTAAACGAAAAAAGTTCGTTTCAGACACTAATAATGCAGAAATCGTGTTTCAAGTTGAAATATGACTTGAGACCATATCTCACCTAAATTAAATGGTAGAATCAAACTTTAACCAAACGTAACGTTTGTACCTAGGGTAAAGTTGAAAAGATTAAACAATTTTAAAATATCACCAGATTTAGGTGAGTAAACGAAAAATGTTCATTTCAGACTCTAATAACGTAGAAATCGTGTTTCAAGTTGAAATACGCCTTGAGACCATATCTCACCTAAATTAAATGGTAGAATCAAAGTTTAACCAAACGTAATGTTTGTACCTAGGGTAAAGTTAAAAAGTTTAAACAATTTTAAATATCACCAGATTCAGGCGAGTACACGAAATATATTCGTTTTAAACTCGAATAAAGCAGAAATCGTGTTTCAAGTTGAAATACGCCGTGGGACCACATCACACCTAAATTAAATGGTAGAATTAAAGTTTAACCAAACGTAATGTTTGTACCTAGGGTAAAGTTAAAAAGTTTAAACAATTGTAAAATATCACTCTATTTAGGCGGGAAAACGAAAAATGTTCGTTTCAGACTCTAATACCGCAGAAATCGTGTTTCAAGTTGAAATACGCCTTGGGATCATATTTTACCTAAATTAAATAGTAGAATCAAAGTTTAACCAAACGTAATGTTTCTACCTAGGGTAAAGTTGAAAAGTTTAAACAATTTTAAAATATCACCAGATTTAGGCGAGTAAACGAAAAATGTTCATTTCAGACTCTAATAACGTAGAAATCGAGTTTCAAGTTGAAATACGCCTTGAGACCATATCTCACCTAAATTAAATGGTAGAATCAAAGTTTAACGAAACGTAATGTTTGTACCTAGGGTAAAGTTAAAAAGTTTAAACAATTTTAAAATATCACTATATTTAGGCGAGTAAACGAAAAAAGTTCGTTTCAGACACTAATAATGCAGAAATCGTATTTCAAGTTGAAATACGCCTTGGGACCATATCTCACCTAAATTAAATGGAAGAATCAAACTTTAACCAAACGTAATGTTTGTACCTACTGTAAAGTTGAAAAGTTTAAACAATTTTAAAATATCACCAGATTTAGGCGAGTAAACGAAAAAAGTTCGTTGCAGACACTAATAATGCAGAAATCGTATTTCAAGTTGAAATACGCCTTGAGACCATATCTCACCTAAATTAAATGGTAGAATCAAAGTTTAACCAAACGTAATGTTTGTACCTAGGGTAAAGTTAAAAAGTTTAAACAATTTTAAATATCACCAGATTCAGGCGAGTACACGAAAGATATTCGTTTTAAACTCGAATAAAGCAGAAATCGTGTTTCAAGTTGAAATTCTCCGTGGGACCATATCACACCTAAATAAAATGGTAGAATTAAAGTTTAACCAAACGTAATGTTTGTACCTAGGGTAAAGTTAAAAAGTTTAAACAATTTTAAAATATCACTCTATTTAGGCGGGTAAACGAAAAATGTTCGTTTCAGACTCTAATTACGCAGAAATCGAGTTTCAAGTTGAAATACGCCTTGGGACCATATTTTACCTAAATTAAATAGTAGAATCAAAGTTTAACCAAACGTAATGTCTGTACCTAGGGTAAAGTTGAAAAGTTTAAACAATTTTAAAATATCACCAGATTCAGGCGAGTAAACGAAAAATATTCGTTTTAGACTCGAATATAGCAGAAATCGTGTTTCAAGTTGAAATACGCCTTGGGACCATATCTCACCTAAAGTAAATGGTAGAATCAAACTTTAACCAAACGTAATGTTTGTACACAGGGTAAAGTTAAAAAGTTGAAACAATTTTAAAATATCACTATATTTAGGCGAGTAAACGAAAAAAGTTAGTTTCAGACTCTGAAAATGCAGAAATCGTGTTTCAAGTTGAAATACGCCTTGGGACCATACCTCACCTAAATTAAATGGTAGAATTAAAGTTTAACCAAACGTAATGTTTGTACCTAGGGTAAAGTTAAAAAGTTTAAACAATTTTTAATATCACCAGATTCAGGCGAGTTATCGAAAAATATTCGTTTTAGACTCGAATATAGCAGAAATCGTGTTTCAAGTTGAAATACGCCTTGGGACCATATCTCACCTAAAGTAAATGGTAGAATCAAACTTTAACCAAACGTAATGTTTGTACCTAGGGAAAAGTTAAAAAGGTTAAACAATTTGAAAATATCACTATATTTAGGCGAGTAAACGAAAAATGTTCGTCTCAGACTCTAAACCGCAGAAATCGTGTTTCAAGTTGAAATACGCCTTGGGACCATATCTCACCTAAAGTAAATGGTAGAATCAAACTTTAACCAAACGTAATGTTTGTACCTGGGGTAAAGTTAAAAAGTTTAAACAATTTTAAAATATCACTATATTTAGGCGAGTAAACGAAAAATGTTCATTTCAGACTCTAAAAACGTAGAAATCGTGTTTCAAGTTGAAATACGCCTTGTAAACGAAAAATGTTTATTTCAGACTCTAATAACGTAGAAATCATGTTTCAAGTTGAAATACGCCTTGGGACCATATCTCACCTAAAGTAAATGGTAGAATCAAACTTTAACCAAACGTAATGTTTGTACCTAGGGTAAAGTTAAAAAGGTTAAACAATTTGAAAATATCACTATATTTAGGCGAGTAAACGAAAAATGTTCGTCTCAGACTCTAAAACCGCAGAAATCGTGTTTCAAGTTGAAATACGCCTTGTAAACGAAAAATGTTTATTTCAGACTCTAATAACGTAGAAATCGTGTTTCAAGTTGAAATACGCCTTGGGACCATATCTCACCTAAAGTAAATGGTAGAATCAAACTTTAACCAAACGTAATGTTTGTACCTAGTATAAAGTTAAAAAGTTTAAACAATTTTAAAATATCATTATATTTAGGCGAGTAAACGAAAAATGTTTATTTCAGACTCTAAAACCGCAGAAATCGTGTTTCAAGTTGAAATACGCCTTGGTACCATATCTCACCTAAAGTAAATGGTAGAATCAAACTTTAACCAAATGTAATGTTTGTACCTAGGGTAAAGTTAAAAAGTTTAAACAATTTGAAAATATCACTATATTTAGGCGAGTAAACGAAAAATGTTCGTCTCAGACTCTAAAACCGCAGAAATCGTGTTTCAAGTTGAAATACGCCTTGTAAACGAAAAATGTTTATTTCAGACTCTAATAACGTAGAAATCGTGTTTCAAGTTGAAATACGCCTTGGGACCATATCTCACCTAAAGTAAATGGTAGAATCAAACTTTAACCAAACGTAATGTTTGTACCTAGGGTAAAGTTAAAAAGGTTAAACAATTTGAAAATATCACTATATTTAGGCGAGTAAACGAAAAATGTTCGTCTCAGACTCTAAACCGCAGAAATCGTGTTTCAAGTTGAAATACGCCTTGGGACCATATCTCACCTAAAGTAAATGGTAGAATCAAACTTTAACCAAACGTAATGTTTGTACCTGGGGTAAAGTTAAAAAGTTTAAACAATTTTAAAATATCACTATATTTAGGCGAGTAAACGAAAAATGTTCATTTCAGACTCTAAAAACGTAGAAATCGTGTTTCAAGTTGAAATACGCCTTGTAAACGAAAAATGTTTATTTCAGACTCTAATAACGTAGAAATCATGTTTCAAGTTGAAATACGCCTTGGGACCATATCTCACCTAAAGTAAATGGTAGAATCAAACTTTAACCAAACGTAATGTTTGTACCTAGGGTAAAGTTAAAAAGGTTAAACAATTTGAAAATATCACTATATTTAGGCGAGTAAACGAAAAATGTTCGTCTCAGACTCTAAAACCGCAGAAATCGTGTTTCAAGTTGAAATACGCCTTGTAAACGAAAAATGTTTATTTCAGACTCTAATAACGTAGAAATCGTGTTTCAAGTTGAAATACGCCTTGGGACCATATCTCACCTAAAGTAAATGGTAGAATCAAACTTTAACCAAACGTAATGTTTGTACCTAGTATAAAGTTAAAAAGTTTAAACAATTTTAAAATATCATTATATTTAGGCGAGTAAACGAAAAATGTTTATTTCAGACTCTAATAACGTAGAAATCGTGTTTCAAGTTGAAATACGCCTTGGGACCATATCTCACCTAAAGTAAATGGTAGAATCAAACTTTAACCAAACGTAATGTTTGTACCTAGGGTAAAGTTAAAAAGTTTAAACAATTTGAAAATATCACTATATTTAGGCGAGTAAACGAAAAATGTTCGTCTCAGACTCTAAAACCGCAGAAATCGTGTTTCAAGTTGAAATACGCCTTGTAAACGAAAAATGTTTATTTCAGACTCTAATAACGTAGAAATCGTGTTTCAAGTTGAAATACGCCTTGGGACCATATCTCACCTAAAGTAAATGGTAGAATCAAACTTTAACCAAACGTAATGTTTGTACCTAGGGTAAAGTTAAAAAGGTTAAACAATTTGAAAATATCACTATATTTAGGCGAGTAAACGAAAAATGTTCGTCTCAGACTCTAAACAAAAGAAATCGTGTTTCAAGTTGAAATACGCCTTGGGACCATATCTCACCTAAAGTAAATGGTAGAATCAAACTTTAACCAAACGTAATGTTTGTACCTGGGGTAAAGTTAAAAAGTTTAAACAATTTTAAAATATCACTATATTTAGGCGAGTAAACGAAAAATGTTCATTTCAGACTCTAAAAACGTAGAAATCGTGTTTCAAGTTGAAATACGCCTTGTAAACGAAAAATGTTTATTTCAGACTCTAATAACGTAGAAATCATGTTTCAAGTTGAAATACGCCTTGGGACCATATCTCACCTAAAGTAAATGGTAGAATCAAACTTTAACCAAACGTAATGTTTGTACCTAGGGTAAAGTTAAAAAGGTTAAACAATTTGAAAATATCACTATATTTAGGCGAGTAAACGAAAAATGTTCGTCTCAGACTCTAAAACCGCAGAAATCGTGTTTCAAGTTGAAATACGCCTTGTAAACGAAAAATGTTTATTTCAGACTCTAATAACATAGAAATCGTGTTTCAAGTTGAAATACGCCTTGGGACCATATCTCACCTAAAGTAAATGGTAGAATCAAACTTTAACCAAACGTAATGTTTGTACCTAGTATAAAGTTAAAAAGTTTAAACAATTTTAAAATATCATTATATTTAGGCGAGTAAACGAAAAATGTTCATTTCAGACTCTAAAACCGTAGAAATCGTGTTTCAAGTTGAAATACGCCTTGTAAACGAAAAATGTTTATTTCAGACTCTAATAACGTAGAAATCGTGTTTCAAGTTGAAATACGCCTTGGGACCATATCTCACCTAAAGTAAATGGTAGAATCAAACTTTAACCAAACGTAATGTTTGTACCTGGGGTAAAGTTAAAAAGTTTAAACAATTTTAAAATATCACTATATTTAGGCGAGTAAACGAAAAATGTTCATTTCAGACTCTAAAAACGTAGAAATCGTGTTTCAAGTTGAAATACGCCTTGTAAACGAAAAATGTTTATTTCAGACTCTAATAACGTAGAAATCGTGTTTCAAGTTGAAATACGCCTTGGGACCATATCTCACCTAAAGTAAATGGTAGAATCAAACTTTAACCAAACGTAATGTTTGTACCTAGTATAAAGTTAAAAAGTTTAAACAATTTTAAAATATCACTATATTTAGGCGAGTAAACGAAAAATGTTCATTTCAGACTCTAAAACCGTAGAAATCGTGTTTCAAGTTGAAATACGCCTTGTAAACGAAAAATGTTTATTTCAGACTCTAATAACGTAGAAATCGTGTTTCAAGTTGAAATACGCCTTGGGACCATATCTCACCTAAAGTAATTGGTAGAATCAAACTTTAACCAAACGTAATGTTTGTACCTAGGGTAAAGTTAAAAAGTTTAAACAATTTGAAAATATCACTATATTTAGGCGAGTAAACGAAAAATGTTCATTTCAGACTCTAAAAACGTAGAAATCGTGTTTCAAGTTGAAATACGCCTTGTAAACGAAAAATGTTTATTTCAGACTCTAATAACGTAGAAATCGTGTTTCAAGTTGAAATACGCCTTGGGACCATATCTCACCTAAAGTAAATGGTAGAATCAAACTTTAACCAAACGTAATGTTTGTACCTAGGGTAAAGTTAAAAAGGTTAAACAATTTGAAAATATCACTATATTTAGGCGAGTAAACGAAAAATGTTCGTCTCAGACTCTAAACAAAAGAAATCGTGTTTCAAGTTGAAATACGCCTTGGGACCATATCTCACCTAAAGTAAATGGTAGAATCAAACTTTAACCAAACGTAATGTTTGTACCTGGGGTAAAGTTAAAAAGTTTAAACAATTTTAAAATATCACTATATTTAGGCGAGTAAACGAAAAATGTTCATTTCAGACTCTAAAAACGTAGAAATCGTGTTTCAAGTTGAAATACGCCTTGTAAACGAAAAATGTTTATTTCAGACTCTAATAACGTAGAAATCATGTTTCAAGTTGAAATACGCCTTGGGACCATATCTCACCTAAAGTAAATGGTAGAATCAAACTTTAACCAAACGTAATGTTTGTACCTAGGGTAAAGTTAAAAAGGTTAAACAATTTGAAAATATCACTATATTTAGGCGAGTAAACGAAAAATGTTCGTCTCAGACTCTAAAACCGCAGAAATCGTGTTTCAAGTTGAAATACGCCTTGTAAACGAAAAATGTTTATTTCAGACTCTAATAACGTAGAAATCGTGTTTCAAGTTGAAATACGCCTTGGGACCATATCTCACCTAAAGTAAATGGTAGAATCAAACTTTAACCAAACGTAATGTTTGTACCTAGTATAAAGTTAAAAAGTTTAAACAATTTTAAAATATCATTATATTTAGGCGAGTAAACGAAAAATGTTCATTTCAGACTCTAAAACCGTAGAAATCGTGTTTCAAGTTGAAATACGCCTTGTAAACGAAAAATGTTTATTTCAGACTCTAATAACGTAGAAATCGTGTTTCAAGTTGAAATACGCCTTGGGACCATATCTCACCTAAAGTAAATGGTAGAATCAAACTTTAACCAAACGTAATGTTTGTACCTGGGGTAAAGTTAAAAAGTTTAAACAATTTTAAAATATCACTATATTTAGGCGAGTAAACGAAAAATGTTCATTTCAGACTCTAAAAACGTAGAAATCGTGTTTCAAGTTGAAATACGCCTTGTAAACGAAAAATGTTTATTTCAGACTCTAATAACGTAGAAATCGTGTTTCAAGTTGAAATACGCCTTGGGACCATATCTCACCTAAAGTAAATGGTAGAATCAAACTTTAACCAAACGTAATGTTTGTACCTAGTATAAAGTTAAAAAGTTTAAACAATTTTAAAATATCACTATATTTAGGCGAGTAAACGAAAAATGTTCATTTCAGACTCTAAAACCGTAGAAATCGTGTTTCAAGTTGAAATACGCCTTGTAAACGAAAAATGTTTATTTCAGACTCTAATAACGTAGAAATCGTGTTTCAAGTTGAAATACGCCTTGGGACCATATCTCACCTAAAGTAATTGGTAGAATCAAACTTTAACCAAACGTAATGTTTGTACCTAGGGTAAAGTTAAAAAGTTTAAACAATTTGAAAATATCACTATATTTAGGCGAGTAAACGAAAAATGTTCATTTCAGACTCTAAAAACGTAGAAATCGTGTTTCAAGTTGAAATACGCCTTGTAAACGAAAAATGTTTATTTCAGACTCTAATAACGTAGAAATCGTGTTTCAAGTTGAAATACGCCTTGGGACCATATCTCACCTAAAGTAAATGGTAGAATCAAACTTTAACCAAACGTAATGTTTGTACCTAGGGTAAAGTTAAAAAGGTTAAACAATTTGAAAATATCACTATATTTAGGCGAGTAAACGAAAAATGTTCGTCTCAGACTCTAAAACCGCAGAAATCGTGTTTCAAGTTGAAATACGCCTTGTAAACGAAAAATGTTTATTTCAGACTCTAATAACGTAGAAATCGTGTTTCAAGTTGAAATACGCCTTGGGACCATATCTCACCTAAAGTAAATGGTAGAATCAAACTTTAACCAAACGTAATGTTTGTACCTAGTATAAAGTTAAAAAGTTTAAACAATTTTAAAATATCATTATATTTAGGCGAGTAAACGAAAAATGTTCATTTCAGACTCTAAAACCGTAGAAATCGTGTTTCAAGTTGAAATACGCCTTGTAAACGAAAAATGTTTATTTCAGACTCTAATAACGTAGAAATCGTGTTTCAAGTTGAAATACGCCTTGGGACCATATCTCACCTAAAGTAAATGGTAGAATCAAACTTTAACCAAACGTAATGTTTGTACCTGGGGTAAAGTTAAAAAGTTTAAACAATTTTAAAATATCACTATATTTAGGCGAGTAAACGTAATGTTTGTACCTAGGGTAAAGTTAAAAAGGTTAAACAATTTGAAAATATCACTATATTTAGGCGAGTAAACGAAAAATGTTCGTCTCAGACTCTAAAACCGCAGAAATCGTGTTTCAAGTTGAAATACGCCTTGTAAACGAAAAATGTTTATTTCAGACTCTAATAACGTAGAAATCGTGTTTCAAGTTGAAATACGCCTTGGGACCATATCTCACCTAAAGTAAATGGTAGAATCAAACTTTAACCAAACGTAATGTTTGTACCTAGTATAAAGTTAAAAAGTTTAAACAATTTTAAAATATCATTATATTTAGGCGAGTAAACGAAAAATGTTCATTTCAGACTCTAAAACCGTAGAAATCGTGTTTCAAGTTGAAATACGCCTTGTAAACGAAAAATGTTTATTTCAGACTCTAATAACGTAGAAATCGTGTTTCAAGTTGAAATACGCCTTGGGACCATATCTCACCTAAAGTAAATGGTAGAATCAAACTTTAACCAAACGTAATGTTTGTACCTGGGGTAAAGTTAAAAAGTTTAAACAATTTTAAAATATCACTATATTTAGGCGAGTAAACGAAAAATGTTCATTTCAGACTCTAAAACCGTAGAAATCGTGTTTCAAGTTGAAATACGCCTTGTAAACGAAAAATGTTTATTTCAGACTCTAATAACGTAGAAATCGTGTTTCAAGTTGAAATACGCCTTGGGACCATATCTCACCTAAAGTAAATGGTAGAATCAAACTTTAACCAAACGTAATGTTTGTACCTAGGGTAAAGTTAAAAAGGTTAAACAATTTGAAAATATCACTATATTTAGGCGAGTAAACGAAAAATGTTCGTCTCAGACTCTAAAACCGCAGAAATCGTGTTTCAAGTTGAAATACGCCTTGTAAACGAAAAATGTTTATTTCAGACTCTAATAACGTAGAAATCGTGTTTCAAGTTGAAATACGCCTTGGGACCATATCTCACCTAAAGTAAATGGTAGAATCAAACTTTAACCAAACGTAATGTTTGTACCTAGTATAAAGTTAAAAAGTTTAAACAATTTTAAAATATCATTATATTTAGGCGAGTAAACGAAAAATGTTCATTTCAGACTCTAAAACCGTAGAAATCGTGTTTCAAGTTGAAATACGCCTTGTAAACGAAAAATGTTTATTTCAGACTCTAATAACGTAGAAATCGTGTTTCAAGTTGAAATACGCCTTGGGACCATATCTCACCTAAAGTAAATGGTAGAATCAAACTTTAACCAAACGTAATGTTTGTACCTGGGGTAAAGTTAAAAAGTTTAAACAATTTTAAAATATCACTATATTTAGGCGAGTAAACGAAAACTGTTCATTTCAGACTCTAAAAACGTAGAAATCGTGTTTCAAGTTGAAATACGCCTTGTAAACGAAAAATGTTTATTTCAGACTCTAATAACGTAGAAATCGTGTTTCAAGTTGAAATACGCCTTGGGACCATATCTCACCTAAAGTAAATGGTAGAATCAAACTTTAACCAAACGTAATGTTTGTACCTAGTATAAAGTTAAAAAGTTTAAACAATTTTAAAATATCACTATATTTAGGCGAGTAAACGAAAAATGTTCATTTCAGACTCTAAAACCGTAGAAATCGTGTTTCAAGTTGAAATACGCCTTGTAAACGAAAAATGTTTATTTCAGACTCTAATAACGTAGAAATCGTGTTTCAAGTTGAAATACGCCTTGGGACCATATCTCACCTAAAGTAATTGGTAGAATCAAACTTTAACCAAACGTAATGTTTGTACCTAGGGTAAAGTTAAAAAGGTTAAACAATTTGAAAATATCACTATATTTAGGCGAGTAAACGAAAAATGTTCATTTCAGACTCTAAAAACGTAGAAATCGTGTTTCAAGTTGAAATACGCCTTGTAAACGAAAAATGTTTATTTCAGACTCTAATAACGTAGAAATCATGTTTCAAGTTGAAATACGCCTTGGGACCATATCTCACCTAAAGTAAATGGTAGAATCAAACTTTAACCAAACGTAATGTTTGTACCTAGGGTAAAGTTAAAAAGGTTAAACAATTTGAAAATATCACTATATTTAGGCGAGTAAACGAAAAATGTTCGTCTCAGACTCTAAAACCGCAGAAATCGTGTTTCAAGTTGAAATACGCCTTGTAAACGAAAAATGTTTATTTCAGACTCTAATAACGTAGAAATCGTGTTTCAAGTTGAAATACGCCTTGGGACCATATCTCACCTAAAGTAAATGGTAGAATCAAACTTTAACCAAACGTAATGTTTGTACCTAGTATAAAGTTAAAAAGTTTAAACAATTTTAAAATATCATTATATTTAGGCGAGTAAACGAAAAATGTTTATTTCAGACTCTAAAACCGCAGAAATCGTGTTTCAAGTTGAAATACGCCTTGGTACCATATCTCACCTAAAGTAAATGGTAGAATCAAACTTTAACCAAATGTAATGTTTGTACCTAGGGTAAAGTTAAAAAGTTTAAACAATTTGAAAATATCACTATATTTAGGCGAGTAAACGAAAAATGTTCGTCTCAGACTCTAAAACCGCAGAAATCGTGTTTCAAGTTGAAATACGCCTTGTAAACGAAAAATGTTTATTTCAGACTCTAATAACGTAGAAATCGTGTTTCAAGTTGAAATACGCCTTGGGACCATATCTCACCTAAAGTAAATGGTAGAATCAAACTTTAACCAAACGTAATGTTTGTACCTAGTATAAAGTTAAAAAGTTTAAACAATTTTAAAATATCATTATATTTAGGCGAGTAAACGAAAAATGTTCATTTCAGACTCTAAAACCGTAGAAATCGTGTTTCAAGTTGAAATACGCCTTGTAAACGAAAAATGTTTATTTCAGACTCTAATAACGTAGAAATCGTGTTTCAAGTTGAAATACGCCTTGGGACCATATCTCACCTAAAGTAAATGGTAGAATCAAACTTTAACCAAACGTAATGTTTGTACCTGGGGTAAAGTTAAAAAGTTTAAACAATTTTAAAATATCACTATATTTAGGCGAGTAAACGTAATGTTTGTACCTAGGGTAAAGTTAAAAAGGTTAAACAATTTGAAAATATCACTATATTTAGGCGAGTAAACGAAAAATGTTCGTCTCAGACTCTAAAACCGCAGAAATCGTGTTTCAAGTTGAAATACGCCTTGTAAACGAAAAATGTTTATTTCAGACTCTAATAACGTAGAAATCGTGTTTCAAGTTGAAATACGCCTTGGGACCATATCTCACCTAAAGTAAATGGTAGAATCAAACTTTAACCAAACGTAATGTTTGTACCTAGTATAAAGTTAAAAAGTTTAAACAATTTTAAAATATCATTATATTTAGGCGAGTAAACGAAAAATGTTCATTTCAGACTCTAAAACCGTAGAAATCGTGTTTCAAGTTGAAATACGCCTTGTAAACGAAAAATGTTTATTTCAGACTCTAATAACGTAGAAATCGTGTTTCAAGTTGAAATACGCCTTGGGACCATATCTCACCTAAAGTAAATGGTAGAATCAAACTTTAACCAAACGTAATGTTTGTACCTGGGGTAAAGTTAAAAAGTTTAAACAATTTTAAAATATCACTATATTTAGGCGAGTAAACGAAAAATGTTCATTTCAGACTCTAAAACCGTAGAAATCGTGTTTCAAGTTGAAATACGCCTTGTAAACGAAAAATGTTTATTTCAGACTCTAATAACGTAGAAATCGTGTTTCAAGTTGAAATACGCCTTGGGACCATATCTCACCTAAAGTAAATGGTAGAATCAAACTTTAACCAAACGTAATGTTTGTACCTAGGGTAAAGTTAAAAAGGTTAAACAATTTGAAAATATCACTATATTTAGGCGAGTAAACGAAAAATGTTCGTCTCAGACTCTAAAACCGCAGAAATCGTGTTTCAAGTTGAAATACGCCTTGTAAACGAAAAATGTTTATTTCAGACTCTAATAACGTAGAAATCGTGTTTCAAGTTGAAATACGCCTTGGGACCATATCTCACCTAAAGTAAATGGTAGAATCAAACTTTAACCAAACGTAATGTTTGTACCTAGTATAAAGTTAAAAAGTTTAAACAATTTTAAAATATCATTATATTTAGGCGAGTAAACGAAAAATGTTCATTTCAGACTCTAAAACCGTAGAAATCGTGTTTCAAGTTGAAATACGCCTTGTAAACGAAAAATGTTTATTTCAGACTCTAATAACGTAGAAATCGTGTTTCAAGTTGAAATACGCCTTGGGACCATATCTCACCTAAAGTAAATGGTAGAATCAAACTTTAACCAAACGTAATGTTTGTACCTGGGGTAAAGTTAAAAAGTTTAAACAATTTTAAAATATCACTATATTTAGGCGAGTAAACGAAAACTGTTCATTTCAGACTCTAAAAACGTAGAAATCGTGTTTCAAGTTGAAATACGCCTTGTAAACGAAAAATGTTTATTTCAGACTCTAATAACGTAGAAATCGTGTTTCAAGTTGAAATACGCCTTGGGACCATATCTCACCTAAAGTAAATGGTAGAATCAAACTTTAACCAAACGTAATGTTTGTACCTAGTATAAAGTTAAAAAGTTTAAACAATTTTAAAATATCACTATATTTAGGCGAGTAAACGAAAAATGTTCATTTCAGACTCTAAAACCGTAGAAATCGTGTTTCAAGTTGAAATACGCCTTGTAAACGAAAAATGTTTATTTCAGACTCTAATAACGTAGAAATCGTGTTTCAAGTTGAAATACGCCTTGGGACCATATCTCACCTAAAGTAATTGGTAGAATCAAACTTTAACCAAACGTAATGTTTGTACCTAGGGTAAAGTTAAAAAGGTTAAACAATTTGAAAATATCACTATATTTAGGCGAGTAAACGAAAAATGTTCATTTCAGACTCTAAAAACGTAGAAATCGTGTTTCAAGTTGAAATACGCCTTGTAAACGAAAAATGTTTATTTCAGACTCTAATAACGTAGAAATCATGTTTCAAGTTGAAATACGCCTTGGGACCATATCTCACCTAAAGTAAATGGTAGAATCAAACTTTAACCAAACGTAATGTTTGTACCTAGGGTAAAGTTAAAAAGGTTAAACAATTTGAAAATATCACTATATTTAGGCGAGTAAACGAAAAATGTTCGTCTCAGACTCTAAAACCGCAGAAATCGTGTTTCAAGTTGAAATACGCCTTGTAAACGAAAAATGTTTATTTCAGACTCTAATAACGTAGAAATCGTGTTTCAAGTTGAAATACGCCTTGGGACCATATCTCACCTAAAGTAAATGGTAGAATCAAACTTTAACCAAACGTAATGTTTGTACCTAGTATAAAGTTAAAAAGTTTAAACAATTTTAAAATATCATTATATTTAGGCGAGTAAACGAAAAATGTTTATTTCAGACTCTAAAACCGCAGAAATCGTGTTTCAAGTTGAAATACGCCTTGGTACCATATCTCACCTAAAGTAAATGGTAGAATCAAACTTTAACCAAATGTAATGTTTGTACCTAGGGTAAAGTTAAAAAGTTTAAACAATTTGAAAATATCACTATATTTAGGCGAGTAAACGAAAAATGTTCGTCTCAGACTCTAAAACCGCAGAAATCGTGTTTCAAGTTGAAATACGCCTTGTAAACGAAAAATGTTTATTTCAGACTCTAATAACGTAGAAATCGTGTTTCAAGTTGAAATACGCCTTGGGACCATATCTCACCTAAAGTAAATGGTAGAATCAAACTTTAACCAAACGTAATGTTTGTACCTGGGGTAAAGTTAAAAAGTTTAAACAATTTTAAAATATCACTATATTTAGGCGAGTAAACGAAAAATGTTCATTTCAGACTCTAAAAACGTAGAAATCGTGTTTCAAGTTGAAATACGCCTTGTAAACGAAAAATGTTTATTTCAGACTCTAATAACGTAGAAATCGTGTTTCAAGTTGAAATACGCCTTGGGACCATATCTCACCTAAAGTAAATGGTAGAATCAAACTTTAACCAAACGTAATGTTTGTACCTAGTATAAAGTTAAAAAGTTTAAACAATTTTAAAATATCACTATATTTAGGCGAGTAAACGAAAAATGTTCATTTCAGACTCTAAAACCGTAGAAATCGTGTTTCAAGTTGAAATACGCCTTGTAAACGAAAAATGTTTATTTCAGACTCTAATAACGTAGAAATCGTGTTTCAAGTTGAAATACGCCTTGGGACCATATCTCACCTAAAGTAATTGGTAGAATCAAACTTTAACCAAACGTAATGTTTGTACCTAGGGTAAAGTTAAAAAGGTTAAACAATTTGAAAATATCACTATATTTAGGCGAGTAAACGAAAAATGTTCGTCTCAGACTCTAAAACCGCAGAAATCGTGTTTCAAGTTGAAATACGCCTTGTAAACGAAAAATGTTTATTTCAGACTCTAATAACGTAGAAATCGTGTTTCAAGTTGAAATACGCCTTGGGACCATATCTCACCTAAAGTAAATGGTAGAATCAAACTTTAACCAAACGTAATGTTTGTACCTAGTATAAAGTTAAAAAGTTTAAACAATTTTAAAATATCACTATATTTAGGCGAGTAAACGAAAAATGTTCATTTCAGACTCTAAAAACGTAGAAATCGTGTTTCAAGTTGAAATACGCCTTGTAAACGAAAAATGTTTATTTCAGACTCTAATAACGTAGAAATCATGTTTCAAGTTGAAATACGCCTTGGGACCATATCTCACCTAAAGTAAATGGTAGAATCAAACTTTAACCAAACGTAATGTTTGTACCTAGGGTAAAGTTAAAAAGGTTAAACAATTTGAAAATATCACTATATTTAGGCGAGTAAACGAAAAATGTTCGTCTCAGACTCTAAAACCGCAGAAATCGTGTTTCAAGTTGAAATACGCCTTGTAAACGAAAAATGTTTATTTCAGACTCTAATAACGTAGAAATCGTGTTTCAAGTTGAAATACGCCTTGGGACCATATCTCACCTAAAGTAAATGGTAGAATCAAACTTTAACCAAACGTAATGTTTGTACCTAGTATAAAGTTAAAAAGTTTAAACAATTTTAAAATATCATTATATTTAGGCGAGTAAACGAAAAATGTTTATGTCAGACTCTAAAACCGCAGAAATCGTGTTTCAAGTTGAAATACGCCTTGGTACCATATCTCACCTAAAGTAAATGGTAGAATCAAACTTTAACCAAATGTAATGTTTGTACCTAGGGTAAAGTTAAAAAGTTTAAACAATTTGAAAATATCACTATATTTAGGCGAGTAAACGAAAAATGTTCGTCTCAGACTCTAAAACCGCAGAAATCGTGTTTCAAGTTGAAATACGCCTTGTAAACGAAAAATGTTTATTTCAGACTCTAATAACGTAGAAATCGTGTTTCAAGTTGAAATACGCCTTGGGACCATATCTCACCTAAAGTAAATGGTAGAATCAAACTTTAACCAAACGTAATGTTTGTACCTAGGGTAAAGTTAAAAAGGTTAAACAATTTGAAAATATCACTATATTTAGGCGAGTAAACGAAAAATGTTCGTCTCAGACTCTAAACCGCAGAAATCGTGTTTCAAGTTGAAATACGCCTTGGGACCATATCTCACCTAAAGTAAATGGTAGAATCAAACTTTAACCAAACGTAATGTTTGTACCTAGTATAAAGTTAAAAAGTTTAAACAATTTTAAAATATCATTATATTTAGGCGAGTAAACGAAAAATGTTTATTTCAGACTCTAAAACCGCAGAAATCGTGTTTCAAGTTGAAATACGCCTTGGTACCATATCTCACCTAAAGTAAATGGTAGAATCAAACTTTAACCAAATGTAATGTTTGTACCTAGGGTAAAGTTAAAAAGTTTAAACAATTTGAAAATATCACTATATTTAGGCGAGTAAACGAAAAATGTTCGTCTCAGACTCTAAAACCGCAGAAATCGTGTTTCAAGTTGAAATACGCCTTGTAAACGAAAAATGTTTATTTCAGACTCTAATAACGTAGAAATCGTGTTTCAAGTTGAAATACGCCTTGGGACCATATCTCACCTAAAGTAAATGGTAGAATCAAACTTTAACCAAACGTAATGTTTGTACCTGGGGTAAAGTTAAAAAGTTTAAACAATTTTAAAATATCACTATATTTAGGCGAGTAAACGAAAAATGTTCATTTCAGACTCTAAAAACGTAGAAATCGTGTTTCAAGTTGAAATACGCCTTGTAAACGAAAAATGTTTATTTCAGACTCTAATAACGTAGAAATCGTGTTTCAAGTTGAAATACGCCTTGGGACCATATCTCACCTAAAGTAAATGGTAGAATCAAACTTTAACCAAACGTAATGTTTGTACCTAGTATAAAGTTAAAAAGTTTAAACAATTTTAAAATATCACTATATTTAGGCGAGTAAACGAAAAATGTTCATTTCAGACTCTAAAACCGTAGAAATCGTGTTTCAAGTTGAAATACGCCTTGTAAACGAAAAATGTTTATTTCAGACTCTAATAACGTAGAAATCGTGTTTCAAGTTGAAATACGCCTTGGGACCATATCTCACCTAAAGTAATTGGTAGAATCAAACTTTAACCAAACGTAATGTTTGTACCTAGGGTAAAGTTAAAAAGGTTAAACAATTTGAAAATATCACTATATTTAGGCGAGTAAACGAAAAATGTTCGTCTCAGACTCTAAAACCGCAGAAATCGTGTTTCAAGTTGAAATACGCCTTGTAAACGAAAAATGTTTATTTCAGACTCTAATAACGTAGAAATCGTGTTTCAAGTTGAAATACGCCTTGGGACCATATCTCACCTAAAGTAAATGGTAGAATCAAACTTTAACCAAACGTAATGTTTGTACCTAGTATAAAGTTAAAAAGTTTAAACAATTTTAAAATATCACTATATTTAGGCGAGTAAACGAAAAATGTTCATTTCAGACTCTAAAAACGTAGAAATCGTGTTTCAAGTTGAAATACGCCTTGTAAACGAAAAATGTTTATTTCAGACTCTAATAACGTAGAAATCATGTTTCAAGTTGAAATACGCCTTGGGACCATATCTCACCTAAAGTAAATGGTAGAATCAAACTTTAACCAAACGTAATGTTTGTACCTAGGGTAAAGTTAAAAAGGTTAAACAATTTGAAAATATCACTATATTTAGGCGAGTAAACGAAAAATGTTCGTCTCAGACTCTAAAACCGCAGAAATCGTGTTTCAAGTTGAAATACGCCTTGTAAACGAAAAATGTTTATTTCAGACTCTAATAACGTAGAAATCGTGTTTCAAGTTGAAATACGCCTTGGGACCATATCTCACCTAAAGTAAATGGTAGAATCAAACTTTAACCAAACGTAATGTTTGTACCTAGTATAAAGTTAAAAAGTTTAAACAATTTTAAAATATCATTATATTTAGGCGAGTAAACGAAAAATGTTTATGTCAGACTCTAAAACCGCAGAAATCGTGTTTCAAGTTGAAATACGCCTTGGTACCATATCTCACCTAAAGTAAATGGTAGAATCAAACTTTAACCAAATGTAATGTTTGTACCTAGGGTAAAGTTAAAAAGTTTAAACAATTTGAAAATATCCCTATATTTAGGCGAGTAAACGAAAAATGTTCGTCTCAGACTCTAAAACCGCAGAAATCGTGTTTCAAGTTGAAATACGCCTTGTAAACGAAAAATGTTTATTTCAGACTCTAATAACGTAGAAATCGTGTTTCAAGTTGAAATACGCCTTGGGACCATATCTCACCTAAAGTAAATGGTAGAATCAAACTTTAACCAAACGTAATGTTTGTACCTAGGGTAAAGTTAAAAAGGTTAAACAATTTGAAAATATCACTATATTTAGGCGAGTAAACGAAAAATGTTCGTCTCAGACTCTAAACCGCAGAAATCGTGTTTCAAGTTGAAATACGCCTTGGGACCATATCTCACCTAAAGTAAATGGTAGAATCAAACTTTAACCAAACGTAATGTTTGTACCTGGGGTAAAGTTAAAAAGTTTAAACAATTTTAAAATATCACTATATTTAGGCGAGTAAACGAAAAATGTTCATTTCAGACTCTAAAAACGTAGAAATCGTGTTTCAAGTTGAAATACGCCTTGTAAACGAAAAATGTTTATTTCAGACTCTAATAACGTAGAAATCATGTTTCAAGTTGAAATACGCCTTGGCACCATATCTCACCTAAAGTAAATGGTAGAATCAAACTTTAACCAAACGTAATGTTTGTACCTAGGGTAAAGTTAAAAAGGTTAAACAATTTGAAAATATCACTATATTTAGGCGAGTAAACGAAAAATGTTCGTCTCAGACTCTAAAACCGCAGAAATCGTGTTTCAAGTTGAAATACGCCTTGTAAACGAAAAATGTTTATTTCAGACTCTAATAACGTAGAAATCGTGTTTCAAGTTGAAATACGCCTTGGGACCATATCTCACCTAAAGTAAATGGTAGAATCAAACTTTAACCAAACGTAATGTTTGTACCTAGTATAAAGTTAAAAAGTTTAAACAATTTTAAAATATCATTATATTTAGGCGAGTAAACGAAAAATGTTTATTTCAGACTCTAATAACGTAGAAATCGTGTTTCAAGTTGAAATACGCCTTGGGACCATATCTCACCTAAAGTAAATGGTAGAATCAAACTTTAACCAAACGTAATGTTTGTACCTAGGGTAAAGTTAAAAAGTTTAAACAATTTGAAAATATCACTATATTTAGGCGAGTAAACGAAAAATGTTCGTCTCAGACTCTAAAACCGCAGAAATCGTGTTTCAAGTTGAAATACGCCTTGTAAACGAAAAATGTTTATTTCAGACTCTAATAACGTAGAAATCGTGTTTCAAGTTGAAATACGCCTTGGGACCATATCTCACCTAAAGTAAATGGTAGAATCAAACTTTAACCAAACGTAATGTTTGTACCTAGGGTAAAGTTAAAAAGGTTAAACAATTTGAAAATATCACTATATTTAGGCGAGTAAACGAAAAATGTTCGTCTCAGACTCTAAACAAAAGAAATCGTGTTTCAAGTTGAAATACGCCTTGGGACCATATCTCACCTAAAGTAAATGGTAGAATCAAACTTTAACCAAACGTAATGTTTGTACCTAGTATAAAGTTAAAAAGTTTAAACAATTTTAAAATATCATTATATTTAGGCGAGTAAACGAAAAATGTTCATTTCAGACTCTAAAACCGTAGAAATCGTGTTTCAAGTTGAAATACGCCTTGTAAACGAAAAATGTTTATTTCAGACTCTAATAACGTAGAAATCGTGTTTCAAGTTGAAATACGCCTTGGGACCATATCTCACCTAAAGTAAATGGTAGAATCAAACTTTAACCAAACGTAATGTTTGTACCTGGGGTAAAGTTAAAAAGTTTAAACAATTTTAAAATATCACTATATTTAGGCGAGTAAACGAAAACTGTTCATTTCAGACTCTAAAAACGTAGAAATCGTGTTTCAAGTTGAAATACGCCTTGTAAACGAAAAATGTTTATTTCAGACTCTAATAACGTAGAAATCGTGTTTCAAGTTGAAATACGCCTTGGGACCATATCTCACCTAAAGTAAATGGTAGAATCAAACTTTAACCAAACGTAATGTTTGTACCTAGTATAAAGTTAAAAAGTTTAAACAATTTTAAAATATCACTATATTTAGGCGAGTAAACGAAAAATGTTCATTTCAGACTCTAAAACCGTAGAAATCGTGTTTCAAGTTGAAATACGCCTTGTAAACGAAAAATGTTTATTTCAGACTCTAATAACGTAGAAATCGTGTTTCAAGTTGAAATACGCCTTGGGACCATATCTCACCTAAAGTAATTGGTAGAATCAAACTTTAACCAAACGTAATGTTTGTACCTAGGGTAAAGTTAAAAAGGTTAAACAATTTGAAAATATCACTATATTTAGGCGAGTAAACGAAAAATGTTCATTTCAGACTCTAAAAACGTAGAAATCGTGTTTCAAGTTGAAATACGCCTTGTAAACGAAAAATGTTTATTTCAGACTCTAATAACGTAGAAATCATGTTTCAAGTTGAAATACGCCTTGGGACCATATCTCACCTAAAGTAAATGGTAGAATCAAACTTTAACCAAACGTAATGTTTGTACCTAGGGTAAAGTTAAAAAGGTTAAACAATTTGAAAATATCACTATATTTAGGCGAGTAAACGAAAAATGTTCGTCTCAGACTCTAAAACCGCAGAAATCGTGTTTCAAGTTGAAATACGCCTTGTAAACGAAAAATGTTTATTTCAGACTCTAATAACGTAGAAATCGTGTTTCAAGTTGAAATACGCCTTGGGACCATATCTCACCTAAAGTAAATGGTAGAATCAAACTTTAACCAAACGTAATGTTTGTACCTAGTATAAAGTTAAAAAGTTTAAACAATTTTAAAATATCATTATATTTAGGCGAGTAAACGAAAAATGTTTATTTCAGACTCTAAAACCGCAGAAATCGTGTTTCAAGTTGAAATACGCCTTGGTACCATATCTCACCTAAAGTAAATGGTAGAATCAAACTTTAACCAAATGTAATGTTTGTACCTAGGGTAAAGTTAAAAAGTTTAAACAATTTGAAAATATCACTATATTTAGGCGAGTAAACGAAAAATGTTCGTCTCAGACTCTAAAACCGCAGAAATCGTGTTTCAAGTTGAAATACGCCTTGTAAACGAAAAATGTTTATTTCAGACTCTAATAACGTAGAAATCGTGTTTCAAGTTGAAATACGCCTTGGGACCATATCTCACCTAAAGTAAATGGTAGAATCAAACTTTAACCAAACGTAATGTTTGTACCTGGGGTAAAGTTAAAAAGTTTAAACAATTTTAAAATATCACTATATTTAGGCGAGTAAACGAAAAATGTTCATTTCAGACTCTAAAAACGTAGAAATCGTGTTTCAAGTTGAAATACGCCTTGTAAACGAAAAATGTTTATTTCAGACTCTAATAACGTAGAAATCGTGTTTCAAGTTGAAATACGCCTTGGGACCATATCTCACCTAAAGTAAATGGTAGAATCAAACTTTAACCAAACGTAATGTTTGTACCTAGTATAAAGTTAAAAAGTTTAAACAATTTTAAAATATCACTATATTTAGGCGAGTAAACGAAAAATGTTCATTTCAGACTCTAAAACCGTAGAAATCGTGTTTCAAGTTGAAATACGCCTTGTAAACGAAAAATGTTTATTTCAGACTCTAATAACGTAGAAATCGTGTTTCAAGTTGAAATACGCCTTGGGACCATATCTCACCTAAAGTAATTGGTAGAATCAAACTTTAACCAAACGTAATGTTTGTACCTAGGGTAAAGTTAAAAAGGTTAAACAATTTGAAAATATCACTATATTTAGGCGAGTAAACGAAAAATGTTCGTCTCAGACTCTAAAACCGCAGAAATCGTGTTTCAAGTTGAAATACGCCTTGTAAACGAAAAATGTTTATTTCAGACTCTAATAACGTAGAAATCGTGTTTCAAGTTGAAATACGCCTTGGGACCATATCTCACCTAAAGTAAATGGTAGAATCAAACTTTAACCAAACGTAATGTTTGTACCTAGTATAAAGTTAAAAAGTTTAAACAATTTTAAAATATCACTATATTTAGGCGAGTAAACGAAAAATGTTCATTTCAGACTCTAAAAACGTAGAAATCGTGTTTCAAGTTGAAATACGCCTTGTAAACGAAAAATGTTTATTTCAGACTCTAATAACGTAGAAATCATGTTTCAAGTTGAAATACGCCTTGGGACCATATCTCACCTAAAGTAAATGGTAGAATCAAACTTTAACCAAACGTAATGTTTGTACCTAGGGTAAAGTTAAAAAGGTTAAACAATTTGAAAATATCACTATATTTAGGCGAGTAAACGAAAAATGTTCGTCTCAGACTCTAAAACCGCAGAAATCGTGTTTCAAGTTGAAATACGCCTTGTAAACGAAAAATGTTTATTTCAGACTCTAATAACGTAGAAATCGTGTTTCAAGTTGAAATACGCCTTGGGACCATATCTCACCTAAAGTAAATGGTAGAATCAAACTTTAACCAAACGTAATGTTTGTACCTAGTATAAAGTTAAAAAGTTTAAACAATTTTAAAATATCATTATATTTAGGCGAGTAAACGAAAAATGTTTATGTCAGACTCTAAAACCGCAGAAATCGTGTTTCAAGTTGAAATACGCCTTGGTACCATATCTCACCTAAAGTAAATGGTAGAATCAAACTTTAACCAAATGTAATGTTTGTACCTAGGGTAAAGTTAAAAAGTTTAAACAATTTGAAAATATCACTATATTTAGGCGAGTAAACGAAAAATGTTCGTCTCAGACTCTAAAACCGCAGAAATCGTGTTTCAAGTTGAAATACGCCTTGTAAACGAAAAATGTTTATTTCAGACTCTAATAACGTAGAAATCGTGTTTCAAGTTGAAATACGCCTTGGGACCATATCTCACCTAAAGTAAATGGTAGAATCAAACTTTAACCAAACGTAATGTTTGTACCTAGGGTAAAGTTAAAAAGGTTAAACAATTTGAAAATATCACTATATTTAGGCGAGTAAACGAAAAATGTTCGTCTCAGACTCTAAACCGCAGAAATCGTGTTTCAAGTTGAAATACGCCTTGGGACCATATCTCACCTAAAGTAAATGGTAGAATCAAACTTTAACCAAACGTAATGTTTGTACCTGGGGTAAAGTTAAAAAGTTTAAACAATTTTAAAATATCACTATATTTAGGCGAGTAAACGAAAAATGTTCATTTCAGACTCTAAAAACGTAGAAATCGTGTTTCAAGTTGAAATACGCCTTGTAAACGAAAAATGTTTATTTCAGACTCTAATAACGTAGAAATCATGTTTCAAGTTGAAATACGCCTTGGCACCATATCTCACCTAAAGTAAATGGTAGAATCAAACTTTAACCAAACGTAATGTTTGTACCTAGGGTAAAGTTAAAAAGGTTAAACAATTTGAAAATATCACTATATTTAGGCGAGTAAACGAAAAATGTTCGTCTCAGACTCTAAAACCGCAGAAATCGTGTTTCAAGTTGAAATACGCCTTGTAAACGAAAAATGTTTATTTCAGACTCTAATAACGTAGAAATCGTGTTTCAAGTTGAAATACGCCTTGGGACCATATCTCACCTAAAGTAAATGGTAGAATCAAACTTTAACCAAACGTAATGTTTGTACCTAGTATAAAGTTAAAAAGTTTAAACAATTTTAAAATATCATTATATTTAGGCGAGTAAACGAAAAATGTTTATTTCAGACTCTAATAACGTAGAAATCGTGTTTCAAGTTGAAATACGCCTTGGGACCATATCTCACCTAAAGTAAATGGTAGAATCAAACTTTAACCAAACGTAATGTTTGTACCTAGGGTAAAGTTAAAAAGTTTAAACAATTTGAAAATATCACTATATTTAGGCGAGTAAACGAAAAATGTTCGTCTCAGACTCTAAAACCGCAGAAATCGTGTTTCAAGTTGAAATACGCCTTGTAAACGAAAAATGTTTATTTCAGACTCTAATAACGTAGAAATCGTGTTTCAAGTTGAAATACGCCTTGGGACCATATCTCACCTAAAGTAAATGGTAGAATCAAACTTTAACCAAACGTAATGTTTGTACCTAGGGTAAAGTTAAAAAGGTTAAACAATTTGAAAATATCACTATATTTAGGCGAGTAAACGAAAAATGTTCGTCTCAGACTCTAAACAAAAGAAATCGTGTTTCAAGTTGAAATACGCCTTGGGACCATATCTCACCTAAAGTAAATGGTAGAATCAAACTTTAACCAAACGTAATGTTTGTACCTGGGGTAAAGTTAAAAAGTTTAAACAATTTTAAAATATCACTATATTTAGGCGAGTAAACGAAAAATGTTCATTTCAGACTCTAAAAACGTAGAAATCGTGTTTCAAGTTGAAATACGCCTTGTAAACGAAAAATGTTTATTTCAGACTCTAATAACGTAGAAATCATGTTTCAAGTTGAAATACGCCTTGGGACCATATCTCACCTAAAGTAAATGGTAGAATCAAACTTTAACCAAACGTAATGTTTGTACCTAGGGTAAAGTTAAAAAGGTTAAACAATTTGAAAATATCACTATATTTAGGCGAGTAAACGAAAAATGTTCGTCTCAGACTCTAAAACCGCAGAAATCGTGTTTCAAGTTGAAATACGCCTTGTAAACGAAAAATGTTTATTTCAGACTCTAATAACGTAGAAATCGTGTTTCAAGTTGAAATACGCCTTGGGACCATATCTCACCTAAAGTAAATGGTAGAATCAAACTTTAACCAAACGTAATGTTTGTACCTAGTATAAAGTTAAAAAGTTTAAACAATTTTAAAATATCATTATATTTAGGCGAGTAAACGAAAAATGTTCATTTCAGACTCTAAAACCGTAGAAATCGTGTTTCAAGTTGAAATACGCCTTGTAAACGAAAAATGTTTATTTCAGACTCTAATAACGTAGAAATCGTGTTTCAAGTTGAAATACGCCTTGGGACCATATCTCACCTAAAGTAAATGGTAGAATCAAACTTTAACCAAACGTAATGTTTGTACCTGGGGTAAAGTTAAAAAGTTTAAACAATTTTAAAATATCACTATATTTAGGCGAGTAAACGAAAAATGTTCATTTCAGACTCTAAAAACGTAGAAATCGTGTTTCAAGTTGAAATACGCCTTGTAAACGAAAAATGTTTATTTCAGACTCTAATAACGTAGAAATCGTGTTTCAAGTTGAAATACGCCTTGGGACCATATCTCACCTAAAGTAAATGGTAGAATCAAACTTTAACCAAACGTAATGTTTGTACCTAGTATAAAGTTAAAAAGTTTAAACAATTTTAAAATATCACTATATTTAGGCGAGTAAACGAAAAATGTTCATTTCAGACTCTAAAACCGTAGAAATCGTGTTTCAAGTTGAAATACGCCTTGTAAACGAAAAATGTTTATTTCAGACTCTAATAACGTAGAAATCGTGTTTCAAGTTGAAATACGCCTTGGGACCATATCTCACCTAAAGTAATTGGTAGAATCAAACTTTAACCAAACGTAATGTTTGTACCTAGGGTAAAGTTAAAAAGTTTAAACAATTTGAAAATATCACTATATTTAGGCGAGTAAACGAAAAATGTTCATTTCAGACTCTAAAAACGTAGAAATCGTGTTTCAAGTTGAAATACGCCTTGTAAACGAAAAATGTTTATTTCAGACTCTAATAACGTAGAAATCGTGTTTCAAGTTGAAATACGCCTTGGGACCATATCTCACCTAAAGTAAATGGTAGAATCAAACTTTAACCAAACGTAATGTTTGTACCTAGGGTAAAGTTAAAAAGGTTAAACAATTTGAAAATATCACTATATTTAGGCGAGTAAACGAAAAATGTTCGTCTCAGACTCTAAAACCGCAGAAATCGTGTTTCAAGTTGAAATACGCCTTGTAAACGAAAAATGTTTATTTCAGACTCTAATAACGTAGAAATCGTGTTTCAAGTTGAAATACGCCTTGGGACCATATCTCACCTAAAGTAAATGGTAGAATCAAACTTTAACCAAACGTAATGTTTGTACCTAGTATAAAGTTAAAAAGTTTAAACAATTTTAAAATATCATTATATTTAGGCGAGTAAACGAAAAATGTTCATTTCAGACTCTAAAACCGTAGAAATCGTGTTTCAAGTTGAAATACGCCTTGTAAACGAAAAATGTTTATTTCAGACTCTAATAACGTAGAAATCGTGTTTCAAGTTGAAATACGCCTTGGGACCATATCTCACCTAAAGTAAATGGTAGAATCAAACTTTAACCAAACGTAATGTTTGTACCTGGGGTAAAGTTAAAAAGTTTAAACAATTTTAAAATATCACTATATTTAGGCGAGTAAACGAAAAATGTTCATTTCAGACTCTAAAAACGTAGAAATCGTGTTTCAAGTTGAAATACGCCTTGTAAACGAAAAATGTTTATTTCAGACTCTAATAACGTAGAAATCGTGTTTCAAGTTGAAATACGCCTTGGGACCATATCTCACCTAAAGTAAATGGTAGAATCAAACTTTAACCAAACGTAATGTTTGTACCTAGTATAAAGTTAAAAAGTTTAAACAATTTTAAAATATCACTATATTTAGGCGAGTAAACGAAAAATGTTCATTTCAGACTCTAAAACCGTAGAAATCGTGTTTCAAGTTGAAATACGCCTTGTAAACGAAAAATGTTTATTTCAGACTCTAATAACGTAGAAATCGTGTTTCAAGTTGAAATACGCCTTGGGACCATATCTCACCTAAAGTAATTGGTAGAATCAAACTTTAACCAAACGTAATGTTTGTACCTAGGGTAAAGTTAAAAAGGTTAAACAATTTGAAAATATCACTATATTTAGGCGAGTAAACGAAAAATGTTCGTCTCAGACTCTAAAACCGCAGAAATCGTGTTTCAAGTTGAAATACGCCTTGTAAACGAAAAATGTTTATTTCAGACTCTAATAACGTAGAAATCGTGTTTCAAGTTGAAATACGCCTTGGGACCATATCTCACCTAAAGTAAATGGTAGAATCAAACTTTAACCAAACGTAATGTTTGTACCTAGTATAAAGTTAAAAAGTTTAAACAATTTTAAAATATCACTATATTTAGGCGAGTAAACGAAAAATGTTCATTTCAGACTCTAAAAACGTAGAAATCGTGTTTCAAGTTGAAATACGCCTTGTAAACGAAAAATGTTTATTTCAGACTCTAATAACGTAGAAATCATGTTTCAAGTTGAAATACGCCTTGGGACCATATCTCACCTAAAGTAAATGGTAGAATCAAACTTTAACCAAACGTAATGTTTGTACCTAGGGTAAAGTTAAAAAGGTTAAACAATTTGAAAATATCACTATATTTAGGCGAGTAAACGAAAAATGTTCGTCTCAGACTCTAAAACCGCAGAAATCGTGTTTCAAGTTGAAATACGCCTTGTAAACGAAAAATGTTTATTTCAGACTCTAATAACGTAGAAATCGTGTTTCAAGTTGAAATACGCCTTGGGACCATATCTCACCTAAAGTAAATGGTAGAATCAAACTTTAACCAAACGTAATGTTTGTACCTAGTATAAAGTTAAAAAGTTTAAACAATTTTAAAATATCATTATATTTAGGCGAGTAAACGAAAAATGTTTATTTCAGACTCTAAAACCGCAGAAATCGTGTTTCAAGTTGAAATACGCCTTGGTACCATATCTCACCTAAAGTAAATGGTAGAATCAAACTTTAACCAAATGTAATGTTTGTACCTAGGGTAAAGTTAAAAAGTTTAAACAATTTGAAAATATCACTATATTTAGGCGAGTAAACGAAAAATGTTCGTCTCAGACTCTAAAACCGCAGAAATCGTGTTTCAAGTTGAAATACGCCTTGTAAACGAAAAATGTTTATTTCAGACTCTAATAACGTAGAAATCGTGTTTCAAGTTGAAATACGCCTTGGGACCATATCTCACCTAAAGTAAATGGTAGAATCAAACTTTAACCAAACGTAATGTTTGTACCTGGGGTAAAGTTAAAAAGTTTAAACAATTTTAAAATATCACTATATTTAGGCGAGTAAACGAAAAATGTTCATTTCAGACTCTAAAAACGTAGAAATCGTGTTTCAAGTTGAAATACGCCTTGTAAACGAAAAATGTTTATTTCAGACTCTAATAACGTAGAAATCGTGTTTCAAGTTGAAATACGCCTTGGGACCATATCTCACCTAAAGTAAATGGTAGAATCAAACTTTAACCAAACGTAATGTTTGTACCTAGTATAAAGTTAAAAAGTTTAAACAATTTTAAAATATCACTATATTTAGGCGAGTAAACGAAAAATGTTCATTTCAGACTCTAAAACCGTAGAAATCGTGTTTCAAGTTGAAATACGCCTTGTAAACGAAAAATGTTTATTTCAGACTCTAATAACGTAGAAATCGTGTTTCAAGTTGAAATACGCCTTGGGACCATATCTCACCTAAAGTAATTGGTAGAATCAAACTTTAACCAAACGTAATGTTTGTACCTAGGGTAAAGTTAAAAAGGTTAAACAATTTGAAAATATCACTATATTTAGGCGAGTAAACGAAAAATGTTCGTCTCAGACTCTAAAACCGCAGAAATCGTGTTTCAAGTTGAAATACGCCTTGTAAACGAAAAATGTTTATTTCAGACTCTAATAACGTAGAAATCGTGTTTCAAGTTGAAATACGCCTTGGGACCATATCTCACCTAAAGTAAATGGTAGAATCAAACTTTAACCAAACGTAATGTTTGTACCTAGTATAAAGTTAAAAAGTTTAAACAATTTTAAAATATCACTATATTTAGGCGAGTAAACGAAAAATGTTCATTTCAGACTCTAAAAACGTAGAAATCGTGTTTCAAGTTGAAATACGCCTTGTAAACGAAAAATGTTTATTTCAGACTCTAAAAACGTAGAAATCATGTTTCAAGTTGAAATACGCCTTGGGACCATATCTCACCTAAAGTAAATGGTAGAATCAAACTTTAACCAAACGTAATGTTTGTACCTAGGGTAAAGTTAAAAAGGTTAAACAATTTGAAAATATCACTATATTTAGGCGAGTAAACGAAAAATGTTCGTCTCAGACTCTAAAACCGCAGAAATCGTGTTTCAAGTTGAAATACGCCTTGTAAACGAAAAATGTTTATTTCAGACTCTAATAACGTAGAAATCGTGTTTCAAGTTGAAATACGCCTTGGGACCATATCTCACCTAAAGTAAATGGTAGAATCAAACTTTAACCAAACGTAATGTTTGTACCTAGTATAAAGTTAAAAAGTTTAAACAATTTTAAAATATCATTATATTTAGGCGAGTAAACGAAAAATGTTTATTTCAGACTCTAAAACCGCAGAAATCGTGTTTCAAGTTGAAATACGCCTTGGTACCATATCTCACCTAAAGTAAATGGTAGAATCAAACTTTAACCAAATGTAATGTTTGTACCTAGGGTAAAGTTAAAAAGTTTAAACAATTTGAAAATATCACTATATTTAGGCGAGTAAACGAAAAATGTTCGTCTCAGACTCTAAAACCGCAGAAATCGTGTTTCAAGTTGAAATACGCCTTGTAAACGAAAAATGTTTATTTCAGACTCTAATAACGTAGAAATCGTGTTTCAAGTTGAAATACGCCTTGGGACCATATCTCACCTAAAGTAAATGGTAGAATCAAACTTTAACCAAACGTAATGTTTGTACCTAGGGTAAAGTTAAAAAGGTTAAACAATTTGAAAATATCACTATATTTAGGCGAGTAAACGAAAAATGTTCGTCTCAGACTCTAAACCGCAGAAATCGTGTTTCAAGTTGAAATACGCCTTGGGACCATATCTCACCTAAAGTAAATGGTAGAATCAAACTTTAACCAAACGTAATGTTTGTACCTGGGGTAAAGTTAAAAAGTTTAAACAATTTTAAAATATCACTATATTTAGGCGAGTAAACGAAAAATGTTCATTTCAGACTCTAAAAACGTAGAAATCGTGTTTCAAGTTGAAATACGCCTTGTAAACGAAAAATGTTTATTTCAGACTCTAATAACGTAGAAATCATGTTTCAAGTTGAAATACGCCTTGGCACCATATCTCACCTAAAGTAAATGGTAGAATCAAACTTTAACCAAACGTAATGTTTGTACCTAGGGTAAAGTTAAAAAGGTTAAACAATTTGAAAATATCACTATATTTAGGCGAGTAAACGAAAAATGTTCGTCTCAGACTCTAAAACCGCAGAAATCGTGTTTCAAGTTGAAATACGCCTTGTAAACGAAAAATGTTTATTTCAGACTCTAATAACGTAGAAATCGTGTTTCAAGTTGAAATACGCCTTGGGACCATATCTCACCTAAAGTAAATGGTAGAATCAAACTTTAACCAAACGTAATGTTTGTACCTAGTATAAAGTTAAAAAGTTTAAACAATTTTAAAATATCATTATATTTAGGCGAGTAAACGAAAAATGTTTATTTCAGACTCTAATAACGTAGAAATCGTGTTTCAAGTTGAAATACGCCTTGGGACCATATCTCACCTAAAGTAAATGGTAGAATCAAACTTTAACCAAACGTAATGTTTGTACCTAGGGTAAAGTTAAAAAGTTTAAACAATTTGAAAATATCACTATATTTAGGCGAGTAAACGAAAAATGTTCGTCTCAGACTCTAAAACCGCAGAAATCGTGTTTCAAGTTGAAATACGCCTTGTAAACGAAAAATGTTTATTTCAGACTCTAATAACGTAGAAATCGTGTTTCAAGTTGAAATACGCCTTGGGACCATATCTCACCTAAAGTAAATGGTAGAATCAAACTTTAACCAAACGTAATGTTTGTACCTAGGGTAAAGTTAAAAAGGTTAAACAATTTGAAAATATCACTATATTTAGGCGAGTAAACGAAAAATGTTCGTCTCAGACTCTAAACAAAAGAAATCGTGTTTCAAGTTGAAATACGCCTTGGGACCATATCTCACCTAAAGTAAATGGTAGAATCAAACTTTAACCAAACGTAATGTTTGTACCTGGGGTAAAGTTAAAAAGTTTAAACAATTTTAAAATATCACTATATTTAGGCGAGTAAACGAAAAATGTTCATTTCAGACTCTAAAAACGTAGAAATCGTGTTTCAAGTTGAAATACGCCTTGTAAACGAAAAATGTTTATTTCAGACTCTAATAACGTAGAAATCATGTTTCAAGTTGAAATACGCCTTGGGACCATATCTCACCTAAAGTAAATGGTAGAATCAAACTTTAACCAAACGTAATGTTTGTACCTAGGGTAAAGTTAAAAAGGTTAAACAATTTGAAAATATCACTATATTTAGGCGAGTAAACGAAAAATGTTCGTCTCAGACTCTAAAACCGCAGAAATCGTGTTTCAAGTTGAAATACGCCTTGTAAACGAAAAATGTTTATTTCAGACTCTAATAACGTAGAAATCGTGTTTCAAGTTGAAATACGCCTTGGGACCATATCTCACCTAAAGTAAATGGTAGAATCAAACTTTAACCAAACGTAATGTTTGTACCTAGTATAAAGTTAAAAAGTTTAAACAATTTTAAAATATCATTATATTTAGGCGAGTAAACGAAAAATGTTCATTTCAGACTCTAAAACCGTAGAAATCGTGTTTCAAGTTGAAATACGCCTTGTAAACGAAAAATGTTTATTTCAGACTCTAATAACGTAGAAATCGTGTTTCAAGTTGAAATACGCCTTGGGACCATATCTCACCTAAAGTAAATGGTAGAATCAAACTTTAACCAAACGTAATGTTTGTACCTGGGGTAAAGTTAAAAAGTTTAAACAATTTTAAAATATCACTATATTTAGGCGAGTAAACGAAAAATGTTCATTTCAGACTCTAAAAACGTAGAAATCGTGTTTCAAGTTGAAATACGCCTTGTAAACGAAAAATGTTTATTTCAGACTCTAATAACGTAGAAATCGTGTTTCAAGTTGAAATACGCCTTGGGACCATATCTCACCTAAAGTAAATGGTAGAATCAAACTTTAACCAAACGTAATGTTTGTACCTAGTATAAAGTTAAAAAGTTTAAACAATTTTAAAATATCACTATATTTAGGCGAGTAAACGAAAAATGTTCATTTCAGACTCTAAAACCGTAGAAATCGTGTTTCAAGTTGAAATACGCCTTGTAAACGAAAAATGTTTATTTCAGACTCTAATAACGTAGAAATCGTGTTTCAAGTTGAAATACGCCTTGGGACCATATCTCACCTAAAGTAATTGGTAGAATCAAACTTTAACCAAACGTAATGTTTGTACCTAGGGTAAAGTTAAAAAGTTTAAACAATTTGAAAATATCACTATATTTAGGCGAGTAAACGAAAAATGTTCATTTCAGACTCTAAAAACGTAGAAATCGTGTTTCAAGTTGAAATACGCCTTGTAAACGAAAAATGTTTATTTCAGACTCTAATAACGTAGAAATCGTGTTTCAAGTTGAAATACGCCTTGGGACCATATCTCACCTAAAGTAAATGGTAGAATCAAACTTTAACCAAACGTAATGTTTGTACCTAGGGTAAAGTTAAAAAGGTTAAACAATTTGAAAATATCACTATATTTAGGCGAGTAAACGAAAAATGTTCGTCTCAGACTCTAAAACCGCAGAAATCGTGTTTCAAGTTGAAATACGCCTTGTAAACGAAAAATGTTTATTTCAGACTCTAATAACGTAGAAATCGTGTTTCAAGTTGAAATACGCCTTGGGACCATATCTCACCTAAAGTAAATGGTAGAATCAAACTTTAACCAAACGTAATGTTTGTACCTAGTATAAAGTTAAAAAGTTTAAACAATTTTAAAATATCATTATATTTAGGCGAGTAAACGAAAAATGTTCATTTCAGACTCTAAAACCGTAGAAATCGTGTTTCAAGTTGAAATACGCCTTGTAAACGAAAAATGTTTATTTCAGACTCTAATAACGTAGAAATCGTGTTTCAAGTTGAAATACGCCTTGGGACCATATCTCACCTAAAGTAAATGGTAGAATCAAACTTTAACCAAACGTAATGTTTGTACCTGGGGTAAAGTTAAAAAGTTTAAACAATTTTAAAATATCACTATATTTAGGCGAGTAAACGTAATGTTTGTACCTAGGGTAAAGTTAAAAAGGTTAAACAATTTGAAAATATCACTATATTTAGGCGAGTAAACGAAAAATGTTCGTCTCAGACTCTAAAACCGCAGAAATCGTGTTTCAAGTTGAAATACGCCTTGTAAACGAAAAATGTTTATTTCAGACTCTAATAACGTAGAAATCGTGTTTCAAGTTGAAATACGCCTTGGGACCATATCTCACCTAAAGTAAATGGTAGAATCAAACTTTAACCAAACGTAATGTTTGTACCTAGTATAAAGTTAAAAAGTTTAAACAATTTTAAAATATCACTATATTTAGGCGAGTAAACGAAAAATGTTCGTCTCAGACTCTAAACCGCAGAAATCGTGTTTCAAGTTGAAATACGCCTTGGGACCATATCTCACCTAAAGTAAATGGTAGAATCAAACTTTAACCAAACGTAATGTTTGTACCTGGGGTAAAGTTAAAAAGTTTAAACAATTTTAAAATATCACTATATTTAGGCGAGTAAACGAAAAATGTTCATTTCAGACTCTAAAAACGTAGAAATCGTGTTTCAAGTTGAAATACGCCTTGTAAACGAAAAATGTTTATTTCAGACTCTAATAACGTAGAAATCATGTTTCAAGTTGAAATACGCCTTGGCACCATATCTCACCTAAAGTAAATGGTAGAATCAAACTTTAACCAAACGTAATGTTTGTACCTAGGGTAAAGTTAAAAAGGTTAAACAATTTGAAAATATCACTATATTTAGGCGAGTAAACGAAAAATGTTCGTCTCAGACTCTAAAACCGCAGAAATCGTGTTTCAAGTTGAAATACGCCTTGTAAACGAAAAATGTTTATTTCAGACTCTAATAACGTAGAAATCGTGTTTCAAGTTGAAATACGCCTTGGGACCATATCTCACCTAAAGTAAATGGTAGAATCAAACTTTAACCAAACGTAATGTTTGTACCTAGTATAAAGTTAAAAAGTTTAAACAATTTTAAAATATCATTATATTTAGGCGAGTAAACGAAAAATGTTTATTTCAGACTCTAATAACGTAGAAATCGTGTTTCAAGTTGAAATACGCCTTGGGACCATATCTCACCTAAAGTAAATGGTAGAATCAAACTTTAACCAAACGTAATGTTTGTACCTAGGGTAAAGTTAAAAAGTTTAAACAATTTGAAAATATCACTATATTTAGGCGAGTAAACGAAAAATGTTCGTCTCAGACTCTAAAACCGCAGAAATCGTGTTTCAAGTTGAAATACGCCTTGTAAACGAAAAATGTTTATTTCAGACTCTAATAACGTAGAAATCGTGTTTCAAGTTGAAATACGCCTTGGGACCATATCTCACCTAAAGTAAATGGTAGAATCAAACTTTAACCAAACGTAATGTTTGTACCTAGGGTAAAGTTAAAAAGGTTAAACAATTTGAAAATATCACTATATTTAGGCGAGTAAACGAAAAATGTTCGTCTCAGACTCTAAACAAAAGAAATCGTGTTTCAAGTTGAAATACGCCTTGGGACCATATCTCACCTAAAGTAAATGGTAGAATCAAACTTTAACCAAACGTAATGTTTGTACCTGGGGTAAAGTTAAAAAGTTTAAACAATTTTAAAATATCACTATATTTAGGCGAGTAAACGAAAAATGTTCATTTCAGACTCTAAAAACGTAGAAATCGTGTTTCAAGTTGAAATACGCCTTGTAAACGAAAAATGTTTATTTCAGACTCTAATAACGTAGAAATCATGTTTCAAGTTGAAATACGCCTTGGGACCATATCTCACCTAAAGTAAATGGTAGAATCAAACTTTAACCAAACGTAATGTTTGTACCTAGGGTAAAGTTAAAAAGGTTAAACAATTTGAAAATATCACTATATTTAGGCGAGTAAACGAAAAATGTTCGTCTCAGACTCTAAAACCGCAGAAATCGTGTTTCAAGTTGAAATACGCCTTGTAAACGAAAAATGTTTATTTCAGACTCTAATAACGTAGAAATCGTGTTTCAAGTTGAAATACGCCTTGGGACCATATCTCACCTAAAGTAAATGGTAGAATCAAACTTTAACCAAACGTAATGTTTGTACCTAGTATAAAGTTAAAAAGTTTAAACAATTTTAAAATATCATTATATTTAGGCGAGTAAACGAAAAATGTTCATTTCAGACTCTAAAACCGTAGAAATCGTGTTTCAAGTTGAAATACGCCTTGTAAACGAAAAATGTTTATTTCAGACTCTAATAACGTAGAAATCGTGTTTCAAGTTGAAATACGCCTTGGGACCATATCTCACCTAAAGTAAATGGTAGAATCAAACTTTAACCAAACGTAATGTTTGTACCTGGGGTAAAGTTAAAAAGTTTAAACAATTTTAAAATATCACTATATTTAGGCGAGTAAACGAAAAATGTTCATTTCAGACTCTAATAACGTAGAAATCGTGTTTCAAGTTGAAATACGCCTTGGGACCATATCTCACCTAAAGTAAATGGTAGAATCAAACTTTAACCAAACGTAATGTTTGTACCTAGTATAAAGTTAAAAAGTTTAAACAATTTTAAAATATCACTATATTTAGGCGAGTAAACGAAAAATGTTCATTTCAGACTCTAAAACCGTAGAAATCGTGTTTCAAGTTGAAATACGCCTTGTAAACGAAAAATGTTTATTTCAGACTCTAATAACGTAGAAATCGTGTTTCAAGTTGAAATACGCCTTGGGACCATATCTCACCTAAAGTAATTGGTAGAATCAAACTTTAACCAAACGTAATGTTTGTACCTAGGGTAAAGTTAAAAAGTTTAAACAATTTGAAAATATCACTATATTTAGGCGAGTAAACGAAAAATGTTCATTTCAGACTCTAAAAACGTAGAAATCGTGTTTCAAGTTGAAATACGCCTTGTAAACGAAAAATGTTTATTTCAGACTCTAATAACGTAGAAATCGTGTTTCAAGTTGAAATACGCCTTGGGACCATATCTCACCTAAAGTAAATGGTAGAATCAAACTTTAACCAAACGTAATGTTTGTACCTAGGGTAAAGTTAAAAAGGTTAAACAATTTGAAAATATCACTATATTTAGGCGAGTAAACGAAAAATGTTCGTCTCAGACTCTAAAACCGCAGAAATCGTGTTTCAAGTTGAAATACGCCTTGTAAACGAAAAATGTTTATTTCAGACTCTAATAACGTAGAAATCGTGTTTCAAGTTGAAATACGCCTTGGGACCATATCTCACCTAAAGTAAATGGTAGAATCAAACTTTAACCAAACGTAATGTTTGTACCTAGTATAAAGTTAAAAAGTTTAAACAATTTTAAAATATCATTATATTTAGGCGAGTAAACGAAAAATGTTCATTTCAGACTCTAAAACCGTAGAAATCGTGTTTCAAGTTGAAATACGCCTTGTAAACGAAAAATGTTTATTTCAGACTCTAATAACGTAGAAATCGTGTTTCAAGTTGAAATACGCCTTGGGACCATATCTCACCTAAAGTAAATGGTAGAATCAAACTTTAACCAAACGTAATGTTTGTACCTGGGGTAAAGTTAAAAAGTTTAAACAATTTTAAAATATCACTATATTTAGGCGAGTAAACGTAATGTTTGTACCTAGGGTAAAGTTAAAAAGGTTAAACAATTTGAAAATATCACTATATTTAGGCGAGTAAACGAAAAATGTTCGTCTCAGACTCTAAAACCGCAGAAATCGTGTTTCAAGTTGAAATACGCCTTGTAAACGAAAAATGTTTATTTCAGACTCTAATAACGTAGAAATCGTGTTTCAAGTTGAAATACGCCTTGGGACCATATCTCACCTAAAGTAAATGGTAGAATCAAACTTTAACCAAACGTAATGTTTGTACCTAGTATAAAGTTAAAAAGTTTAAACAATTTTAAAATATCATTATATTTAGGCGAGTAAACGAAAAATGTTCATTTCAGACTCTAAAACCGTAGAAATCGTGTTTCAAGTTGAAATACGCCTTGTAAACGAAAAATGTTTATTTCAGACTCTAATAACGTAGAAATCGTGTTTCAAGTTGAAATACGCCTTGGGACCATATCTCACCTAAAGTAAATGGTAGAATCAAACTTTAACCAAACGTAATGTTTGTACCTGGGGTAAAGTTAAAAAGTTTAAACAATTTTAAAATATCACTATATTTAGGCGAGTAAACGAAAAATGTTCATTTCAGACTCTAAAAACGTAGAAATCGTGTTTCAAGTTGAAATACGCCTTGTAAACGAAAAATGTTTATTTCAGACTCTAATAACGTAGAAATCGTGTTTCAAGTTGAAATACGCCTTGGGACCATATCTCACCTAAAGTAAATGGTAGAATCAAACTTTAACCAAACGTAATGTTTGTACCTAGTATAAAGTTAAAAAGTTTAAACAATTTTAAAATATCACTATATTTAGGCGAGTAAACGAAAAATGTTCATTTCAGACTCTAAAACCGTAGAAATCGTGTTTCAAGTTGAAATACGCCTTGTAAACGAAAAATGTTTATTTCAGACTCTAATAACGTAGAAATCGTGTTTCAAGTTGAAATACGCCTTGGGACCATATCTCACCTAAAGTAATTGGTAGAATCAAACTTTAACCAAACGTAATGTTTGTACCTAGGGTAAAGTTAAAAAGTTTAAACAATTTGAAAATATCACTATATTTAGGCGAGTAAACGAAAAATGTTCATTTCAGACTCTAAAAACGTAGAAATCGTGTTTCAAGTTGAAATACGCCTTGTAAACGAAAAATGTTTATTTCAGACTCTAATAACGTAGAAATCGTGTTTCAAGTTGAAATACGCCTTGGGACCATATCTCACCTAAAGTAAATGGTAGAATCAAACTTTAACCAAACGTAATGTTTGTACCTAGGGTAAAGTTAAAAAGGTTAAACAATTTGAAAATATCACTATATTTAGGCGAGTAAACGAAAAATGTTCGTCTCAGACTCTAAAACCGCAGAAATCGTGTTTCAAGTTGAAATACGCCTTGTAAACGAAAAATGTTTATTTCAGACTCTAATAACGTAGAAATCGTGTTTCAAGTTGAAATACGCCTTGGGACCATATCTCACCTAAAGTAAATGGTAGAATCAAACTTTAACCAAACGTAATGTTTGTACCTAGTATAAAGTTAAAAAGTTTAAACAATTTTAAAATATCATTATATTTAGGCGAGTAAACGAAAAATGTTCATTTCAGACTCTAAAACCGTAGAAATCGTGTTTCAAGTTGAAATACGCCTTGTAAACGAAAAATGTTTATTTCAGACTCTAATAACGTAGAAATCGTGTTTCAAGTTGAAATACGCCTTGGGACCATATCTCACCTAAAGTAAATGGTAGAATCAAACTTTAACCAAACGTAATGTTTGTACCTGGGGTAAAGTTAAAAAGTTTAAACAATTTTAAAATATCACTATATTTAGGCGAGTAAACGAAAAATGTTCATTTCAGACTCTAAAAACGTAGAAATCGTGTTTCAAGTTGAAATACGCCTTGTAAACGAAAAATGTTTATTTCAGACTCTAATAACGTAGAAATCGTGTTTCAAGTTGAAATACGCCTTGGGACCATATCTCACCTAAAGTAAATGGTAGAATCAAACTTTAACCAAACGTAATGTTTGTACCTAGTATAAAGTTAAAAAGTTTAAACAATTTTAAAATATCACTATATTTAGGCGAGTAAACGAAAAATGTTCATTTCAGACTCTAAAACCGTAGAAATCGTGTTTCAAGTTGAAATACGCCTTGTAAACGAAAAATGTTTATTTCAGACTCTAATAACGTAGAAATCGTGTTTCAAGTTGAAATACGCCTTGGGACCATATCTCACCTAAAGTAATTGGTAGAATCAAACTTTAACCAAACGTAATGTTTGTACCTAGGGTAAAGTTAAAAAGGTTAAACAATTTGAAAATATCACTATATTTAGGCGAGTAAACGAAAAATGTTCGTCTCAGACTCTAAAACCGCAGAAATCGTGTTTCAAGTTGAAATACGCCTTGTAAACGAAAAATGTTTATTTCAGACTCTAATAACGTAGAAATCGTGTTTCAAGTTGAAATACGCCTTGGGACCATATCTCACCTAAAGTAAATGGTAGAATCAAACTTTAACCAAACGTAATGTTTGTACCTAGTATAAAGTTAAAAAGTTTAAACAATTTTAAAATATCATTATATTTAGGCGAGTAAACGAAAAATGTTCATTTCAGACTCTAAAACCGTAGAAATCGTGTTTCAAGTTGAAATACGCCTTGTAAACGAAAAATGTTTATTTCAGACTCTAATAACGTAGAAATCGTGTTTCAAGTTGAAATACGCCTTGGGACCATATCTCACCTAAAGTAAATGGTAGAATCAAACTTTAACCAAACGTAATGTTTGTACCTGGGGTAAAGTTAAAAAGTTTAAACAATTTTAAAATATCACTATATTTAGGCGAGTAAACGAAAAATGTTCATTTCAGACTCTAAAAACGTAGAAATCGTGTTTCAAGTTGAAATACGCCTTGTAAACGAAAAATGTTTATTTCAGACTCTAATAACGTAGAAATCGTGTTTCAAGTTGAAATACGCCTTGGGACCATATCTCACCTAAAGTAAATGGTAGAATCAAACTTTAACCAAACGTAATGTTTGTACCTAGTATAAAGTTAAAAATGTTTAAACAATTTTAAAATATCACTATATTTAGGCGAGTAAACGAAAAATGTTCATTTCAGACTCTAAAACCGTAGAAATCGTGTTTCAAGTTGAAATACGCCTTGTAAACGAAAAATGTTTATTTCAGACTCTAATAACGTAGAAATCGTGTTTCAAGTTGAAATACGCCTTGGGACCATATCTCACCTAAAGTAATTGGTAGAATCAAACTTTAACCAAACGTAATGTTTGTACCTAGGGTAAAGTTAAAAAGTTTAAACAATTTGAAAATATCACTATATTTAGGCGAGTAAACGAAAAATGTTCGTCTCAGACTCTAAACCGCAGAAATCGTGTTTCAAGTTGAAATACGCCTTGGGACCATATCTCACCTAAAGTTAATGGTAGAATCAAACTTTAACCAAACGTAATGTTTGTACCTAGGGTAAAGTTAAAAAGTTTAAACAATTTGAAAATATCACTATATTTAGGCGAGTAAACGAAAAATGTTCATTTCAGACTCTAAAAACGTAGAAATCGTGTTTCAAGTTGAAATACGCCTTGTAAACGAAAAATGTTTATTTCAGACTCTAATAACGTAGAAATCGTGTTTCAAGTTGAAATACGCCTTGGGACCATATCTCACCTAAAGTAAATGGTAGAATCAAACTTTAACCAAACGTAATGTTTGTACCTGGGGTAAAGTTAAAAAGTTTAAACAATTTTAAAATATCACTATATTTAGGCGAGTAAACGAAAAATGTTCATTTCAGACTCTAAAAACGTAGAAATCGTGTTTCAAGTTGAAATACGCCTTGTAAACGAAAAATGTTTATTTCAGACTCTAATAACGTAGAAATCGTGTTTCAAGTTGAAATACGCCTTGGGACCATATCTCACCTAAAGTAAATGGTAGAATCAAACTTTAACCAAACGTAATGTTTGTACCTAGTATAAAGTTAAAAAGTTTAAACAATTTTAAAATATCATTATATTTAGGCGAGTAAACGAAAAATGTTCATTTCAGACTCTAAAACCGTAGAAATCGTGTTTCAAGTTGAAATACGCCTTGTAAACGAAAAATGTTTATTTCAGACTCTAATAACGTAGAAATCGTGTTTCAAGTTGAAATACGCCTTGGGACCATATCTCACCTAAAGTAAATGGTAGAATCAAACTTTAACCAAACGTAATGTTTGTACCTGGGGTAAAGTTAAAAAGTTTAAACAATTTTAAAATATCACTATATTTAGGCGAGTAAACGTAATGTTTGTACCTAGGGTAAAGTTAAAAAGGTTAAACAATTTGAAAATATCACTATATTTAGGCGAGTAAACGAAAAATGTTCGTCTCAGACTCTAAAACCGCAGAAATCGTGTTTCAAGTTGAAATACGCCTTGGGACCATATCTCACCTAAAGTAAATGGTAGAATCAAACTTTAACCAAACGTAATGTTTGTACCTAGTATAAAGTTAAAAAGTTTAAACAATTTTAAAATATCATTATATTTAGGCGAGTAAACGAAAAATGTTCATTTCAGACTCTAAAACCGTAGAAATCGTGTTTCAAGTTGAAATACGCCTTGTAAACGAAAAATGTTTATTTCAGACTCTAATAACGTAGAAATCGTGTTTCAAGTTGAAATACGCCTTGGGACCATATCTCACCTAAAGTAAATGGTAGAATCAAACTTTAACCAAACGTAATGTTTGTACCTGGGGTAAAGTTAAAAAGTTTAAACAATTTTAAAATATCACTATATTTAGGCGAGTAAACGAAAAATGTTCATTTCAGACTCTAAAAACGTAGAAATCGTGTTTCAAGTTGAAATACGCCTTGTAAACGAAAAATGTTTATTTCAGACTCTAATAACGTAGAAATCGTGTTTCAAGTTGAAATACGCCTTGGGACCATATCTCACCTAAAGTAAATGGTAGAATCAAACTTTAACCAAACGTAATGTTTGTACCTAGTATAAAGTTAAAAAGTTTAAACAATTTTAAAATATCACTATATTTAGGCGAGTAAACGAAAAATGTTCATTTCAGACTCTAAAACCGTAGAAATCGTGTTTCAAGTTGAAATACGCCTTGTAAACGAAAAATGTTTATTTCAGACTCTAATAACGTAGAAATCGTGTTTCAAGTTGAAATACGCCTTGGGACCATATCTCACCTAAAGTAATTGGTAGAATCAAACTTTAACCAAACGTAATGTTTGTACCTAGGGTAAAGTTAAAAAGTTTAAACAATTTGAAAATATCACTATATTTAGGCGAGTAAACGAAAAATGTTCATTTCAGACTCTAAAAACGTAGAAATCGTGTTTCAAGTTGAAATACGCCTTGTAAACGAAAAATGTTTATTTCAGACTCTAATAACGTAGAAATCGTGTTTCAAGTTGAAATACGCCTTGGGACCATATCTCACCTAAAGTAAATGGTAGAATCAAACTTTAACCAAACGTAATGTTTGTACCTAGGGTAAAGTTAAAAAGGTTAAACAATTTGAAAATATCACTATATTTAGGCGAGTAAACGAAAAATGTTCGTCTCAGACTCTAAAACCGCAGAAATCGTGTTTCAAGTTGAAATACGCCTTGTAAACGAAAAATGTTTATTTCAGACTCTAATAACGTAGAAATCGTGTTTCAAGTTGAAATACGCCTTGGGACCATATCTCACCTAAAGTAAATGGTAGAATCAAACTTTAACCAAACGTAATGTTTGTACCTAGTATAAAGTTAAAAAGTTTAAACAATTTTAAAATATCATTATATTTAGGCGAGTAAACGAAAAATGTTCATTTCAGACTCTAAAACCGTAGAAATCGTGTTTCAAGTTGAAATACGCCTTGTAAACGAAAAATGTTTATTTCAGACTCTAATAACGTAGAAATCGTGTTTCAAGTTGAAATACGCCTTGGGACCATATCTCACCTAAAGTAAATGGTAGAATCAAACTTTAACCAAACGTAATGTTTGTACCTGGGGTAAAGTTAAAAAGTTTAAACAATTTTAAAATATCACTATATTTAGGCGAGTAAACGAAAAATGTTCATTTCAGACTCTAAAAACGTAGAAATCGTGTTTCAAGTTGAAATACGCCTTGAAACGAAAAATGTTTATTTCAGACTCTAATAACGTAGAAATCGTGTTTCAAGTTGAAATACGCCTTGGGACCATATCTCACCTAAAGTAAATGGTAGAATCAAACTTTAACCAAATGTAATGTTTGTACCAAGTATAAAGTTAAAAATGTTTAAACAATTTTAAAATATCACTATATTTAGGCGAGTAAACGAAAAATGTTCATTTCAGACTCTAAAACCGTAGAAATCGTGTTTCAAGTTGAAATACGCCTTGTAAACGAAAAATGTTTATTTCAGACTCTAATAACGTAGAAATCGTGTTTCAAGTTGAAATACGCCTTGGGACCATATCTCACCTAAAGTAATTGGTAGAATCAAACTTTAACCAAACGTAATGTTTGTACCTAGGGTAAAGTTAAAAAGTTTAAACAATTTGAAAATATCACTATATTTAGGCGAGTAAACGAAAAATGTTCGTCTCAGACTCTAAACCGCAGAAATCGTGTTTCAAGTTGAAATACGCCTTGGGACCATATCTCACCTAAAGTTAATGGTAGAATCAAACTTTAACCAAACGTAATGTTTGTACCTAGTATAAAGTTAAAAAGTTTAAACAATTTTAAAATATCACTATATTTAGGCGAGTAAACGAAAAATGTTCATTTCAGACTCTAAAACCGTAGAAATCGTGTTTCAAGTTGAAATACGCCTTGTAAACGAAAAATGTTTATTTCAGACTCTAATAACGTAGAAATCGTGTTTCAAGTTGAAATACGCCTTGGGACCATATCTCACCTAAAGTAATTGGTAGAATCAAACTTTAACCAAACGTAATGTTTGTACCTAGGGTAAAGTTAAAAAGGTTAAACAATTTGAAAATATCACTATATTTAGGCGAGTAAACGAAAAATGTTCGTCTCAGACTCTAAAACCGCAGAAATCGTGTTTCAAGTTGAAATACGCCTTGTAAACGAAAAATGTTTATTTCAGACTCTAATAACGTAGAAATCGTGTTTCAAGTTGAAATACGCCTTGGGACCATATCTCACCTAAAGTAAATGGTAGAATCAAACTTTAACCAAACGTAATGTTTGTACCTAGTATAAAGTTAAAAAGTTTAAACAATTTTAAAATATCATTATATTTAGGCGAGTAAACGAAAAATGTTCATTTCAGACTCTAAAACCGTAGAAATCGTGTTTCAAGTTGAAATACGCCTTGTAAACGAAAAATGTTTATTTCAGACTCTAATAACGTAGAAATCGTGTTTCAAGTTGAAATACGCCTTGGGACCATATCTCACCTAAAGTAAATGGTAGAATCAAACTTTAACCAAACGTAATGTTTGTACCTGGGGTAAAGTTAAAAAGTTTAAACAATTTTAAAATATCACTATATTTAGGCGAGTAAACGAAAAATGTTCATTTCAGACTCTAAAAACGTAGAAATCGTGTTTCAAGTTGAAATACGCCTTGAAACGAAAAATGTTTATTTCAGACTCTAATAACGTAGAAATCGTGTTTCAAGTTGAAATACGCCTTGGGACCATATCTCACCTAAAGTAAATGGTAGAATCAAACTTTAACCAAATGTAATGTTTGTACCTAGTATAAAGTTAAAAATGTTTAAACAATTTTAAAATATCACTATATTTAGGCGAGTAAACGAAAAATGTTCATTTCAGACTCTAAAACCGTAGAAATCGTGTTTCAAGTTGAAATACGCCTTGTAAACGAAAAATGTTTATTTCAGACTCTAATAACGTAGAAATCGTGTTTCAAGTTGAAATACGCCTTGGGACCATATCTCACCTAAAGTAATTGGTAGAATCAAACTTTAACCAAACGTAATGTTTGTACCTAGGGTAAAGTTAAAAAGTTTAAACAATTTGAAAATATCACTATATTTAGGCGAGTAAACGAAAAATGTTCGTCTCAGACTCTAAACCGCAGAAATCGTGTTTCAAGTTGAAATACGCCTTGGGACCATATCTCACCTAAAGTTAATGGTAGAATCAAACTTTAACCAAACGTAATGTTTGTACCTAGGGTAAAGTTAAAAAGTTTAAACAATTTGAAAATATCACTATATTTAGGCGAGTAAACGAAAAATGTTCATTTCAGACTCTAAAAACGTAGAAATCGTGTTTCAAGTTGAAATACGCCTTGTAAACGAAAAATGTTTATTTCAGACTCTAATAACGTAGAAATCGTGTTTCAAGTTGAAATACGCCTTGGGACCATATCTCACCTAAAGTAAATGGTAGAATCAAACTTTAACCAAACGTAATGTTTGTACCTGGGGTAAAGTTAAAAAGTTTAAACAATTTTAAAATATCACTATATTTAGGCGAGTAAACGAAAAATGTTCATTTCAGACTCTAAAAACGTAGAAATCGTGTTTCAAGTTGAAATACGCCTTGTAAACGAAAAATGTTTATTTCAGACTCTAATAACGTAGAAATCGTGTTTCAAGTTGAAATACGCCTTGGGACCATATCTCACCTAAAGTAAATGGTAGAATCAAACTTTAACCAAACGTAATGTTTGTACCTAGGGTAAAGTTAAAAAGGTTAAACAATTTGAAAATATCACTATATTTAGGCGAGTAAACGAAAAATGTTCGTCTCAGACTCTAAAACCGCAGAAATCGTGTTTCAAGTTGAAATACGCCTTGTAAACGAAAAATGTTTATTTCAGACTCTAATAACGTAGAAATCGTGTTTCAAGTTGAAATACGCCTTGGGACCATATCTCACCTAAAGTAAATGGTAGAATCAAACTTTAACCAAACGTAATGTTTGTACCTAGTATAAAGTTAAAAAGTTTAAACAATTTTAAAATATCATTATATTTAGGCGAGTAAACGAAAAATGTTTATTTCAGACTCTAATAACGTAGAAATCGTGTTTCAAGTTGAAATACGCCTTGGGACCATATCTCACCTAAAGTAAATGGTAGAATCAAACTTTAACCAAACGTAATGTTTGTACCTAGGGTAAAGTTAAAAAGTTTAAACAATTTGAAAATATCACTATATTTAGGCGAGTAAACGAAAAATGTTCGTCTCAGACTCTAAAACCGCAGAAATCGTGTTTCAAGTTGAAATACGCCTTGTAAACGAAAAATGTTTATTTCAGACTCTAATAACGTAGAAATCGTGTTTCAAGTTGAAATACGCCTTGGGACCATATCTCACCTAAAGTAAATGGTAGAATCAAACTTTAACCAAACGTAATGTTTGTACCTAGGGTAAAGTTAAAAAGGTTAAACAATTTGAAAATATCACTATATTTAGGCGAGTAAACGAAAAATGTTCGTCTCAGACTCTAAACAAAAGAAATCGTGTTTCAAGTTGAAATACGCCTTGGGACCATATCTCACCTAAAGTAAATGGTAGAATCAAACTTTAACCAAACGTAATGTTTGTACCTGGGGTAAAGTTAAAAAGTTTAAACAATTTTAAAATATCACTATATTTAGGCGAGTAAACGAAAAATGTTCATTTCAGACTCTAAAAACGTAGAAATCGTGTTTCAAGTTGAAATACGCCTTGTAAACGAAAAATGTTTATTTCAGACTCTAATAACGTAGAAATCATGTTTCAAGTTGAAATACGCCTTGGGACCATATCTCACCTAAAGTAAATGGTAGAATCAAACTTTAACCAAACGTAATGTTTGTACCTAGGGTAAAGTTAAAAAGGTTAAACAATTTGAAAATATCACTATATTTAGGCGAGTAAACGAAAAATGTTCGTCTCAGACTCTAAAACCGCAGAAATCGTGTTTCAAGTTGAAATACGCCTTGTAAACGAAAAATGTTTATTTCAGACTCTAATAACGTAGAAATCGTGTTTCAAGTTGAAATACGCCTTGGGACCATATCTCACCTAAAGTAAATGGTAGAATCAAACTTTAACCAAACGTAATGTTTGTACCTAGTATAAAGTTAAAAAGTTTAAACAATTTTAAAATATCATTATATTTAGGCGAGTAAACGAAAAATGTTCATTTCAGACTCTAAAACCGTAGAAATCGTGTTTCAAGTTGAAATACGCCTTGTAAACGAAAAATGTTTATTTCAGACTCTAATAACGTAGAAATCGTGTTTCAAGTTGAAATACGCCTTGGGACCATATCTCACCTAAAGTAAATGGTAGAATCAAACTTTAACCAAACGTAATGTTTGTACCTGGGGTAAAGTTAAAAAGTTTAAACAATTTTAAAATATCACTATATTTAGGCGAGTAAACGAAAAATGTTCATTTCAGACTCTAAAAACGTAGAAATCGTGTTTCAAGTTGAAATACGCCTTGTAAACGAAAAATGTTTATTTCAGACTCTAATAACGTAGAAATCGTGTTTCAAGTTGAAATACGCCTTGGGACCATATCTCACCTAAAGTAAATGGTAGAATCAAACTTTAACCAAACGTAATGTTTGTACCTAGTATAAAGTTAAAAAGTTTAAACAATTTTAAAATATCACTATATTTAGGCGAGTAAACGAAAAATGTTCATTTCAGACTCTAAAACCGTAGAAATCGTGTTTCAAGTTGAAATACGCCTTGTAAACGAAAAATGTTTATTTCAGACTCTAATAACGTAGAAATCGTGTTTCAAGTTGAAATACGCCTTGGGACCATATCTCACCTAAAGTAATTGGTAGAATCAAACTTTAACCAAACGTAATGTTTGTACCTAGGGTAAAGTTAAAAAGTTTAAACAATTTGAAAATATCACTATATTTAGGCGAGTAAACGAAAAATGTTCATTTCAGACTCTAAAAACGTAGAAATCGTGTTTCAAGTTGAAATACGCCTTGTAAACGAAAAATGTTTATTTCAGACTCTAATAACGTAGAAATCGTGTTTCAAGTTGAAATACGCCTTGGGACCATATCTCACCTAAAGTAAATGGTAGAATCAAACTTTAACCAAACGTAATGTTTGTACCTAGGGTAAAGTTAAAAAGGTTAAACAATTTGAAAATATCACTATATTTAGGCGAGTAAACGAAAAATGTTCGTCTCAGACTCTAAAACCGCAGAAATCGTGTTTCAAGTTGAAATACGCCTTGTAAACGAAAAATGTTTATTTCAGACTCTAATAACGTAGAAATCGTGTTTCAAGTTGAAATACGCCTTGGGACCATATCTCACCTAAAGTAAATGGTAGAATCAAACTTTAACCAAACGTAATGTTTGTACCTAGTATAAAGTTAAAAAGTTTAAACAATTTTAAAATATCATTATATTTAGGCGAGTAAACGAAAAATGTTCATTTCAGACTCTAAAACCGTAGAAATCGTGTTTCAAGTTGAAATACGCCTTGTAAACGAAAAATGTTTATTTCAGACTCTAATAACGTAGAAATCGTGTTTCAAGTTGAAATACGCCTTGGGACCATATCTCACCTAAAGTAAATGGTAGAATCAAACTTTAACCAAACGTAATGTTTGTACCTGGGGTAAAGTTAAAAAGTTTAAACAATTTTAAAATATCACTATATTTAGGCGAGTAAACGTAATGTTTGTACCTAGGGTAAAGTTAAAAAGGTTAAACAATTTGAAAATATCACTATATTTAGGCGAGTAAACGAAAAATGTTCGTCTCAGACTCTAAAACCGCAGAAATCGTGTTTCAAGTTGAAATACGCCTTGTAAACGAAAAATGTTTATTTCAGACTCTAATAACGTAGAAATCGTGTTTCAAGTTGAAATACGCCTTGGGACCATATCTCACCTAAAGTAAATGGTAGAATCAAACTTTAACCAAACGTAATGTTTGTACCTAGTATAAAGTTAAAAAGTTTAAACAATTTTAAAATATCACTATATTTAGGCGAGTAAACGAAAAATGTTCATTTCAGACTCTAAAACCGTAGAAATCGTGTTTCAAGTTGAAATACGCCTTGTAAACGAAAAATGTTTATTTCAGACTCTAATAACGTAGAAATCGTGTTTCAAGTTGAAATACGCCTTGGGACCATATCTCACCTAAAGTAAATGGTAGAATCAAACTTTAACCAAACGTAATGTTTGTACCTAGGGTAAAGTTAAAAAGGTTAAACAATTTGAAAATATCATTATATTTAGGCGAGTAAACGAAAAATGTTCATTTCAGACTCTAAAACCGTAGAAATCGTGTTTCAAGTTGAAATACGCCTTGTAAACGAAAAATGTTTATTTCAGACTCTAATAACGTAGAAATCGTGTTTCAAGTTGAAATACGCCTTGGGACCATATCTCACCTAAAGTAAATGGTAGAATCAAACTTTAACCAAACGTAATGTTTGTACCTAGTATAAAGTTAAAAAGTTTAAACAATTTTAAAATATCATTATATTTAGGCGAGTAAACGAAAAATGTTCATTTCAGACTCTAAAACCGTAGAAATCGTGTTTCAAGTAGAAATACGCCTTGTAAACGAAAAATGTTTATTTCAGACTCTAATAACGTAGAAATCGTGTTTCAAGTTGAAATACGCCTTGGGACCATATCTCACCTAAAGTAAATGGTAGAATCAAACTTTAACCAAACGTAATGTTTGTACCTGGGGTAAAGTTAAAAAGTTTAAACAATTTTAAAATATCACTATATTTAGGCGAGTAAACGAAAAATGTTCATTTCAGACTCTAAAAACGTAGAAATCGTGTTTCAAGTTGAAATACGCCTTGTAAACGAAAAATGTTTATTTCAGACTCTAATAACGTAGAAATCGTGTTTCAAGTTGAAATACGCCTTGGGACCATATCTCACCTAAAGTAAATGGTAGAATCAAACTTTAACCAAACGTAATGTTTGTACCTAGTATAAAGTTAAAAAGTTTAAACAATTTTAAAATATCACTATATTTAGGCGAGTAAACGAAAAATGTTCATTTCAGACTCTAAAACCGTGGAAATCGTGTTTCAAGTTGAAATACGCCTTGTAAACGAAAAATGTTTATTTCAGACTCTAATAACGTAGAAATCGTGTTTCAAGTTGAAATACGCCTTGGGACCATATCTCACCTAAAGTAATTGGTAGAATCAAACTTTAACCAAACGTAATGTTTGTACCTAGGGTAAAGTTAAAAAGTTTAAACAATTTGAAAATATCACTATATTTAGGCGAGTAAACGAAAAATGTTCGTCTCAGACTCTAAACCGCAGAAATCGTGTTTCAAGTTGAAATACGCCTTGGGACCATATCTCACCTAAAGTAAATGGTAGAATCAAACTTTAACCAAACGTAATGTTTGTACCTGGGGTAAAGTTAAAAAGTTTAAACAATTTTAAAATATCACTATATTTAGGCGAGTAAACGTAATGTTTGTACCTAGGGTAAAGTTAAAAAGGTTAAACAATTTGAAAATATCACTATATTTAGGCGAGTAAACGAAAAATGTTCGTCTCAGACTCTAAAACCGCAGAAATCGTGTTTCAAGTTGAAATACGCCTTGTAAACGAAAAATGTTTATTTCAGACTCTAATAACGTAGAAATCGTGTTTCAAGTTGAAATACGCCTTGAGACCATATCTCACCTAAAGTAAATGGTAGAATCAAACTTTAACCAAACGTAATGTTTGTACCTAGTATAAAGTTAAAAAGTTTAAACAATTTTAAAATATCATTATATTTAGGCGAGTAAACGAAAAATGTTCATTTCAGACTCTAAAACCGTAGAAATCGTGTTTCAAGTTGAAATACGCCTTGTAAACGAAAAATGTTTATTTCAGACTCTAATAACGTAGAAATCGTGTTTCAAGTTGAAATACGCCTTGGGACCATATCTCACCTTAAGTAAATGGTAGAATCAAACTTTAACCAAACGTAATGTTTGTACCTGGGGTAAAGTTAAAAAGTTTAAACAATTTTAAAATATCACTATATTTAGGCGAGTAAACGAAAAATGTTCATTTCAGACTCTAAAAACGTAGAAATCGTGTTTCAAGTTGAAATACGCCTTGTAAACGAAAAATGTTTATTTCAGACTCTAATAACGTAGAAATCGTGTTTCAAGTTGAAATACGCCTTGGGACCATATCTCACCTAAAGTAAATGGTAGAATCAAACTTTAACCAAACGTAATGTTTGTACCTAGTATAAAGTTAAAAAGTTTAAACAATTTTAAAATATCACTATATTTAGGCGAGTAAACGAAAAATGTTCATTTCAGACTCTAAAACCGTAGAAATCGTGTTTCAAGTTGAAATACGCCTTGTAAACGAAAAATGTTTATTTCAGACTCTAATAACGTAGAAATCGTGTTTCAAGTTGAAATACGCCTTGGGACCATATCTCACCTAAAGTAATTGGTAGAATCAAACTTTAACCAAACGTAATGTTTGTACCTAGGGTAAAGTTAAAAAGTTTAAACAATTTGAAAATATCACTATATTTAGGCGAGTAAACGAAAAATGTTCGTCTCAGACTCTAAACCGCAGAAATCGTGTTTCAAGTTGAAATACGCCTTGGGACCATATCTCACCTAAAGTTAATGGTAGAATCAAACTTTAACCAAACGTAATGTTTGTACCTAGGGTAAAGTTAAAAAGTTTAAACAATTTGAAAATATCACTATATTTAGGCGAGTAAACGAAAAATGTTCGTCTCAGACTCTAAACCGCAGAAATCGTGTTTCAAGTTGAAATACGCCTTGGAACCATATCTCACCTAAAGTAAATGGTAGAATCAAACTTTAACCAAACGTAATGTTTGTACCTAGTATAAAGTTAAAAAGTTTAATCAATTTTAAAATATCACTATATTTAGGCGAGTAAACGAAAAATGTTCATTTCAGACTCTAAAAACGTAGAAATCGTGTTTCAAGTTGAAATACGCCTTGTAAACGAAAAATGTTTATTTCAGACTCTAATAACGTAGAAATCGTGTTTCAAGTTGAAATACGCCTTGGGACCATATCTCACCTAAAGTAAATGGTAGAATCAAACTTTAACCAAACGTAATGTTTGTACCTAGGGTAAAGTTAAAAAGGTTAAACAATTTGAAAATATCACTATATTTAGGCGAGTAAACGAAAAATGTTCGTCTCAGACTCTAAAACCGCAGAAATCGTGTTTCAAGTTGAAATACGCCTTGTAAACGAAAAATGTTTATTTCAGACTCTAATAACGTAGAAATCGTGTTTCAAGTTGAAATACGCCTTGGGACCATATCTCACCTAAAGTAAATGGTAGAATCAAACTTTAACCAAACGTAATGTTTGTACCTAGTATAAAGTTAAAAAGTTTAAACAATTTTAAAATATCATTATATTTAGGCGAGTAAACGAAAAATGTTCATTTCAGACTCTAAAACCGTAGAAATCGTGTTTCAAGTTGAAATACGCCTTGTAAACGAAAAATGTTTATTTCAGACTCTAATAACGTAGAAATCGTGTTTCAAGTTGAAATACGCCTTGGGACCATATCTCACCTAAAGTAAATGGTAGAATCAAACTTTAACCAAACGTAATGTTTGTACCTGGGGTAAAGTTAAAAAGTTTAAACAATTTTAAAATATCACTATATTTAGGCGAGTAAACGAAAAATGTTCATTTCAGACTCTAAAAACGTAGAAATCGTGTTTCAAGTTGAAATACGCCTTGTAAACGAAAAATGTTTATTTCAGACTCTAATAACGTAGAAATCGTGTTTCAAGTTGAAATACGCCTTGGGACCATATCTCACCTAAAGTAAATGGTAGAATCAAACTTTAACCAAACGTAATGTTTGTACCTAGTATAAAGTTAAAAATGTTTAAACAATTTTAAAATATCACTATATTTAGGCGAGTAAACGAAAAATGTTCATTTCAGACTCTAAAACCGTAGAAATCGTGTTTCAAGTTGAAATACGCCTTGTAAACGAAAAATGTTTATTTCAGACTCTAATAACGTAGAAATCGTGTTTCAAGTTGAAATACGCCTTGGGACCATATCTCACCTAAAGTAATTGGTAGAATCAAACTTTAACCAAACGTAATGTTTGTACCTAGGGTAAAGTTAAAAAGTTTAAACAATTTGAAAATATCACTATATTTAGGCGAGTAAACGAAAAATGTTCGTCTCAGACTCTAAACCGCAGAAATCGTGTTTCAAGTTGAAATACGCCTTGGGACCATATCTCACCTAAAGTTAATGGTAGAATCAAACTTTAACCAAACGTAATGTTTGTACCTGGGGTAAAGTTAAAAAGTTTAAACAATTTTAAAATATCACTATATTTAGGCGAGTAAACGAAAAATGTTCATTTCAGACTCTAAAAACGTAGAAATCGTGTTTCAAGTTGAAATACGCCTTGTAAACGAAAAATGTTTATTTCAGACTCTAATAACGTAGAAATCGTGTTTCAAGTTGAAATACGCCTTGGGACCATATCTCACCTAAAGTAAATGGTAGAATCAAACTTTAACCAAACGTAATGTTTGTACCTAGTATAAAGTTAAAAAGTTTAAACAATTTTAAAATATCACTATATTTAGGCGAGTAAACGAAAAATGTTCATTTCAGACTCTAAAACCGTAGAAATCGTGTTTCAAGTTGAAATACGCCTTGTAAACGAAAAATGTTTATTTCAGACTCTAATAACGTAGAAATCGTGTTTCAAGTTGAAATACGCCTTGGGACCATATCTCACCTAAAGTAATTGGTAGAATCAAACTTTAACCAAACGTAATGTTTGTACCTAGGGTAAAGTTAAAAAGTTTAAACAATTTGAAAATATCACTATATTTAGGCGAGTAAACGAAAAATGTTCGTCTCAGACTCTAAACCGCAGAAATCGTGTTTCAAGTTGAAATACGCCTTGGGACCATATCTCACCTAAAGTTAATGGTAGAATCAAACTTTAACCAAACGTAATGTTTGTACCTAGGGTAAAGTTAAAAAGTTTAAACAATTTGAAAATATCACTATATTTAGGCGAGTAAACGAAAAATGTTCGTCTCAGACTCTAAACCGCAGAAATCGTGTTTCAAGTTGAAATACGCCTTGGAACCATATCTCACCTAAAGTAAATGGTAGAATCAAACTTTAACCAAACGTAATGTTTGTACCTAGTATAAAGTTAAAAAGTTTAATCAATTTTAAAATATCACTATATTTAGGCGAGTAAACGAAAAATGTTCATTTCAGACTCTAAAAACGTAGAAATCGTGTTTCAAGTTGAAATACGCCTTGTAAACGAAAAATGTTTATTTCAGACTCTAATAACGTAGAAATCGTGTTTCAAGTTGAAATACGCCTTGGGACCATATCTCACCTAAAGTAAATGGTAGAATCAAACTTTAACCAAACGTAATGTTTGTACCTAGGGTAAAGTTAAAAAGGTTAAACAATTTGAAAATATCACTATATTTAGGCGAGTAAACGAAAAATGTTCGTCTCAGACTCTAAAACCGCAGAAATCGTGTTTCAAGTTGAAATACGCCTTGTAAACGAAAAATGTTTATTTCAGACTCTAATAACGTAGAAATCGTGTTTCAAGTTGAAATACGCCTTGGGACCATATCTCACCTAAAGTAAATGGTAGAATCAAACTTTAACCAAACGTAATGTTTGTACCTAGTATAAAGTTAAAAAGTTTAAACAATTTTAAAATATCATTATATTTAGGCGAGTAAACGAAAAATGTTCATTTCAGACTCTAAAACCGTAGAAATCGTGTTTCAAGTTGAAATACGCCTTGTAAACGAAAAATGTTTATTTCAGACTCTAATAACGTAGAAATCGTGTTTCAAGTTGAAATACGCCTTGGGACCATATCTCACCTAAAGTAAATGGTAGAATCAAACTTTAACCAAACGTAATGTTTGTACCTGGGGTAAAGTTAAAAAGTTTAAACAATTTTAAAATATCACTATATTTAGGCGAGTAAACGAAAAATGTTCATTTCAGACTCTAAAAACGTAGAAATCGTGTTTCAAGTTGAAATACGCCTTGTAAACGAAAAATGTTTATTTCAGACTCTAATAACGTAGAAATCGTGTTTCAAGTTGAAATACGCCTTGGGACCATATCTCACCTAAAGTAAATGGTAGAATCAAACTTTAACCAAACGTAATGTTTGTACCTAGTATAAAGTTAAAAATGTTTAAACAATTTTAAAATATCACTATATTTAGGCGAGTAAACGAAAAATGTTCATTTCAGACTCTAAAACCGTAGAAATCGTGTTTCAAGTTGAAATACGCCTTGTAAACGAAAAATGTTTATTTCAGACTCTAATAACGTAGAAATCGTGTTTCAAGTTGAAATACGCCTTGGGACCATATCTCACCTAAAGTAATTGGTAGAATCAAACTTTAACCAAACGTAATGTTTGTACCTAGGGTAAAGTTAAAAAGTTTAAACAATTTGAAAATATCACTATATTTAGGCGAGTAAACGAAAAATGTTCGTCTCAGACTCTAAACCGCAGAAATCGTGTTTCAAGTTGAAATACGCCTTGGGACCATATCTCACCTAAAGTTAATGGTAGAATCAAACTTTAACCAAACGTAATGTTTGTACCTAGGGTAAAGTTAAAAAGTTTAAACAATTTGAAAATATCACTATATTTAGGCGAGTAAACGAAAAATGTTCATTTCAGACTCTAAAAACGTAGAAATCGTGTTTCAAGTTGAAATACGCCTTGTAAACGAAAAATGTTTATTTCAGACTCTAATAACGTAGAAATCGTGTTTCAAGTTGAAATACGCCTTGGGACCATATCTCACCTAAAGTAAATGGTAGAATCAAACTTTAACCAAACGTAATGTTTGTACCTGGGGTAAAGTTAAAAAGTTTAAACAATTTTAAAATATCACTATATTTAGGCGAGTAAACGAAAAATGTTCATTTCAGACTCTAAAAACGTAGAAATCGTGTTTCAAGTTGAAATACGCCTTGTAAACGAAAAATGTTTATTTCAGACTCTAATAACGTAGAAATCGTGTTTCAAGTTGAAATACGCCTTGGGACCATATCTCACCTAAAGTAAATGGTAGAATCAAACTTTAACCAAACGTAATGTTTGTACCTAGTATAAAGTTAAAAAGTTTAAACAATTTTAAAATATCACTATATTTAGGCGAGTAAACGAAAAATGTTCATTTCAGACTCTAAAACCGTAGAAATCGTGTTTCAAGTTTAAATACGCCTTGTAAACGAAAAATGTTTATTTCAGACTCTAATAACGTAGAAATCGTGTTTCAAGTTGAAATACGCCTTGGGACCATATCTCACCTAAAGTAAATGGTAGAATCAAACTTTAACCAAACGTAATGTTTGTACCTGGGGTAAAGTTAAAAAGTTTAAACAATTTTAAAATATCACTATATTTAGGCGAGTAAACGAAAAATGTTCATTTCAGACTCTAAAAACGTAGAAATCGTGTTTCAAGTTGAAATACGCCTTGTAAACGAAAAATGTTTATTTCAGACTCTAATAACGTAGAAATCGTGTTTCAAGTTGAAATACGCCTTGGGACCATATCTCACCTAAAGTAAATGGTAGAATCAAACTTTAACCAAACGTAATGTTTGTACCTAGTATAAAGTTAAATAGTTTAAACAATTTTAAAATATCACTATATTTAGGCGAGTAAACGAAAAATGTTCATTTCAGACTCTAAAACCGTAGAAATCGTGTTTCAAGTTGAAATACGCCTTGTAAACGAAAAATGTTTATTTCAGACTCTAATAACGTAGAAATCGTGTTTCAAGTTGAAATACGCCTTGGGACCATATCTCACCTAAAGTAAATGGTAGAATCAAACTTTAACCAAACGTAATGTTTGTACCTAGGGTAAAGTTAAAAAGGTTAAACAATTTGAAAATATCACTATATTTAGACGAGTAAACGAAAAATGTTCGTCTCAGACTCTAAAACCGCAGAAATCGTGTTTCAAGTTGAAATACGCCTTGTAAACGAAAAATGTTTATTTCAGACTCTAATAACGTAGAAATCGTGTTTCAAGTTGAAATACGCCTTGGGACCATATCTCACCTAAAGTAAATGGTAGAATCAAACTTTAACCAAACGTAATGTTTGTACCTAGTATAAAGTTAAAAAGTTTAAACAATTTTAAAATATCATTATATTTAGGCGAGTAAACGAAAAATGTTCATTTCAGACTCTAAAACCGTAGAAATCGTGTTTCAAGTTGAAATACGCCTTGTAAACGAAAAATGTTTATTTCAGACTCTAATAACGTAGAAATCGTGTTTCAAGTTGAAATACGCCTTGGGACCATATCTCACCTAACGTAAATGGTAGAATCAAACTTTAACCAAACGTAATGTTTGTACCTAGTATAAAGTTAAAAAGTTTAATCAATTTTAAAATATCACTATATTTAGGCGAGTAAACGAAAAATGTTCATTTCAGACTCTAAAAACGTAGAAATCGTGTTTCAAGTTGAAATACGCCTTGTAAACGAAAAATGTTTATTTCAGACTCTAATAACGTAGAAATCGTGTTTCAAGTTGAAATACGCCTTGGGACCATATCTCACCTAAAGTAAATGGTAGAATCAAACTTTAACCAAACGTAATGTTTGTACCTAGTATAAAGTTAAAAAGTTTAAACAATTTTAAAATATCACTATATTTAGGCGAGTAAACGAAAAATGTTCATTTCAGACTCTAAAACCGTAGAAATCGTGTTTCAAGTTGAAATACGCCTTGTAAACGAAAAATGTTTATTTCAGACTCTAATAACGTAGAAATCGTGTTTCAAGTTGAAATACGCCTTGGGACCATATCTCACCTAAAGTAATTGGTAGAATCAAACTTTAACCAAACGTAATGTTTGTACCTAGGGTAAAGTTAAAAAGTTTAAACAATTTGAAAATATCACTATATTTAGGCGAGTAAACGAAAAATGTTCGTCTCAGACTCTAAACCGCAGAAATCGTGTTTCAAGTTGAAATACGCCTTGGGACCATATCTCACCTAAAGTTAATGGTAGAATCAAACTTTAACCAAACGTAATGTTTGTACCTAGGGTAAAGTTAAAAAGTTTAAACAATTTGAAAATATCACTATATTTAGGCGAGTAAACGAAAAATGTTCATTTCAGACTCTAAAAACGTAGAAATCGTGTTTCAAGTTGAAATACGCCTTGTAAACGAAAAATGTTTATTTCAGACTCTAATAACGTAGAAATCGTGTTTCAAGTTGAAATACGCCTTGGAACCATATCTCACCTAAAGTAAATGGTAGAATCAAACTTTAACCAAACGTAATGTTTGTACCTAGTATAAAGTTAAAAAGTTTAATCAATTTTAAAATATCACTATATTTAGGCGAGTAAACGAAAAATGTTCATTTCAGACTCTAAAAACGTAGAAATCGTGTTTCAAGTTGAAATACGCCTTGTAAACGAAAAATGTTTATTTCAGACTCTAATAACGTAGAAATCGTGTTTCAAGTTGAAATACGCCTTGGGACCATATCTCACCTAAAGTAAATGGTAGAATCAAACTTTAACCAAACGTAATGTTTGTACCTAGTATAAAGTTAAAAAGTTTAAACAATTTTAAAATATCACTATATTTAGGCGAGTAAACGAAAAATGTTCATTTCAGACTCTAAAACCGTAGAAATCGTGTTTCAAGTTGAAATACGCCTTGTAAACGAAAAATGTTTATTTCAGACTCTAATAACGTAGAAATCGTGTTTCAAGTTGAAATACGCCTTGGGACCATATCTCACCTAAAGTAATTGGTAGAATCAAACTTTAACCAAACGTAATGTTTGTACCTAGGGTAAAGTTAAAAAGTTTAAACAATTTGAAAATATCACTATATTTAGGCGAGTAAACGAAAAATGTTCATTTCAGACTCTAAAAACGTAGAAATCGTGTTTCAAGTTGAAATACGCCTTGTAAACGAAAAATGTTTATTTCAGACTCTAATAACGTAGAAATCGTGTTTCAAGTTGAAATACGCCTTGGGACCATATCTCACCTAAAGTAAATGGTAGAATCAAACTTTAACCAAACGTAATGTTTGTACCTAGGGTAAAGTTAAAAAGGTTAAACAATTTGAAAATATCACTATATTTAGGCGAGTAAACGAAAAATGTTCGTCTCAGACTCTAAAACCGCAGAAATCGTGTTTCAAGTTGAAATACGCCTTGTAAACGAAAAATGTTTATTTCAGACTCTAATAACGTAGAAATCGTGTTTCAAGTTGAAATACGCCTTGGGACCATATCTCACCTAAAGTAAATGGTAGAATCAAACTTTAACCAAACGTAATGTTTGTACCTAGTATAAAGTTAAAAAGTTTAAACAATTTTAAAATATCATTATATTTAGGCGAGTAAACGAAAAATGTTCATTTCAGACTCTAAAACCGTAGAAATCGTGTTTCAAGTTGAAATACGCCTTGTAAACGAAAAATGTTTATTTCAGACTCTAATAACGTAGAAATCGTGTTTCAAGTTGAAATACGCCTTGGGACCATATCTCACCTAAAGTAAATGGTAGAATCAAACTTTAACCAAACGTAATGTTTGTACCTGGGGTAAAGTTAAAAAGTTTAAACAATTTTAAAATATCACTATATTTAGGCGAGTAAACGAAAAATGTTCATTTCAGACTCTAAAAACGTAGAAATCGTGTTTCAAGTTGAAATACGCCTTGAAACGAAAAATGTTTATTTCAGACTCTAATAACGTAGAAATCGTGTTTCAAGTTGAAATACGCCTTGGGACCATATCTCACCTAAAGTAAATGGTAGAATCAAACTTTAACCAAATGTAATGTTTGTACCTAGTATAAAGTTAAAAATGTTTAAACAATTTTAAAATATCACTATATTTAGGCGAGTAAACGAAAAATGTTCATTTCAGACTCTAAAACCGTAGAAATCGTGTTTCAAGTTGAAATACGCCTTGTAAACGAAAAATGTTTATTTCAGACTCTAATAACGTAGAAATCGTGTTTCAAGTTGAAATACGCCTTGGGACCATATCTCACCTAAAGTAATTGGTAGAATCAAACTTTAACCAAACGTAATGTTTGTACCTAGGGTAAAGTTAAAAAGTTTAAACAATTTGAAAATATCACTATATTTAGGCGAGTAAACGAAAAATGTTCGTCTCAGACTCTAAACCGCAGAAATCGTGTTTCAAGTTGAAATACGCCTTGGGACCATATCTCACCTAAAGTTAATGGTAGAATCAAACTTTAACCAAACGTAATGTTTGTACCTAGTATAAAGTTAAAAAGTTTAAACAATTTTAAAATATCACTATATTTAGGCGAGTAAACGAAAAATGTTCATTTCAGACTCTAAAACCGTAGAAATCGTGTTTCAAGTTGAAATACGCCTTGTAAACGAAAAATGTTTATTTCAGACTCTAATAACGTAGAAATCGTGTTTCAAGTTGAAATACGCCTTGGGACCATATCTCACCTAAAGTAATTGGTAGAATCAAACTTTAACCAAACGTAATGTTTGTACCTAGGGTAAAGTTAAAAAGGTTAAACAATTTGAAAATATCACTATATTTAGGCGAGTAAACGAAAAATGTTCGTCTCAGACTCTAAAACCGCAGAAATCGTGTTTCAAGTTGAAATACGCCTTGTAAACGAAAAATGTTTATTTCAGACTCTAATAACGTAGAAATCGTGTTTCAAGTTGAAATACGCCTTGGGACCATATCTCACCTAAAGTAAATGGTAGAATCAAACTTTAACCAAACGTAATGTTTGTACCTAGTATAAAGTTAAAAAGTTTAAACAATTTTAAAATATCATTATATTTAGGCGAGTAAACGAAAAATGTTCATTTCAGACTCTAAAACCGTAGAAATCGTGTTTCAAGTTGAAATACGCCTTGTAAACGAAAAATGTTTATTTCAGACTCTAATAACGTAGAAATCGTGTTTCAAGTTGAAATACGCCTTGGGACCATATCTCACCTAAAGTAAATGGTAGAATCAAACTTTAACCAAACGTAATGTTTGTACCTGGGGTAAAGTTAAAAAGTTTAAACAATTTTAAAATATCACTATATTTAGGCGAGTAAACGAAAAATGTTCATTTCAGACTCTAAAAACGTAGAAATCGTGTTTCAAGTTGAAATACGCCTTGAAACGAAAAATGTTTATTTCAGACTCTAATAACGTAGAAATCGTGTTTCAAGTTGAAATACGCCTTGGGACCATATCTCACCTAAAGTAAATGGTAGAATCAAACTTTAACCAAATGTAATGTTTGTACCTAGTATAAAGTTAAAAATGTTTAAACAATTTTAAAATATCACTATATTTAGGCGAGTAAACGAAAAATGTTCATTTCAGACTCTAAAACCGTAGAAATCGTGTTTCAAGTTGAAATACGCCTTGTAAACGAAAAATGTTTATTTCAGACTCTAATAACGTAGAAATCGTGTTTCAAGTTGAAATACGCCTTGGGACCATATCTCACCTAAAGTAATTGGTAGAATCAAACTTTAACCAAACGTAATGTTTGTACCTAGGGTAAAGTTAAAAAGTTTAAACAATTTGAAAATATCACTATATTTAGGCGAGTAAACGAAAAATGTTCGTCTCAGACTCTAAACCGCAGAAATCGTGTTTCAAGTTGAAATACGCCTTGGGACCATATCTCACCTAAAGTTAATGGTAGAATCAAACTTTAACCAAACGTAATGTTTGTACCTAGGGTAAAGTTAAAAAGTTTAAACAATTTTAAAATATCACTATATTTAGGCGAGTAAACGAAAAATGTTCATTTCAGACTCTAAAAACGTAGAAATCGTGTTTCAAGTTGAAATACGCCTTGTAAACGAAAAATGTTTATTTCAGACTCTAATAACGTAGAAATCGTGTTTCAAGTTGAAATACGCCTTGGGACCATATCTCACCTAAAGTAAATGGTAGAATCAAACTTTAACCAAACGTAATGTTTGTACCTGGGGTAAAGTTAAAAAGTTTAAACAATTTTAAAATATCACTATATTTAGGCGAGTAAACGAAAAATGTTCATTTCAGACTCTAAAAACGTAGAAATCGTGTTTCAAGTTGAAATACGCCTTGTAAACGAAAAATGTTTATTTCAGACTCTAATAACGTAGAAATCGTGTTTCAAGTTGAAATACGCCTTGGGACCATATCTCACCTAAAGTAAATGGTAGAATCAAACTTTAACCAAACGTAATGTTTGTACCTAGGGTAAAGTTAAAAAGGTTAAACAATTTGAAAATATCACTATATTTAGGCGAGTAAACGAAAAATGTTCGTCTCAGACTCTAAAACCGCAGAAATCGTGTTTCAAGTTGAAATACGCCTTGTAAACGAAAAATGTTTATTTCAGACTCTAATAACGTAGAAATCGTGTTTCAAGTTGAAATACGCCTTGGGACCATATCTCACCTAAAGTAAATGGTAGAATCAAACTTTAACCAAACGTAATGTTTGTACCTAGGGTAAAGTTAAAAAGGTTAAACAATTTGAAAATATCACTATATTTAGGCGAGTAAACGAAAAATGTTCGTCTCAGACTCTAAACAAAAGAAATCGTGTTTCAAGTTGAAATACGCCTTGGGACCATATCTCACCTAAAGTAAATGGTAGAATCAAACTTTAACCAAACGTAATGTTTGTACCTGGGGTAAAGTTAAAAAGTTTAAACAATTTTAAAATATCACTATATTTAGGCGAGTAAACGAAAAATGTTCATTTCAGACTCTAAAAACGTAGAAATCGTGTTTCAAGTTGAAATACGCCTTGTAAACGAAAAATGTTTATTTCAGACTCTAATAACGTAGAAATCATGTTTCAAGTTGAAATACGCCTTGGGACCATATCTCACCTAAAGTAAATGGTAGAATCAAACTTTAACCAAACGTAATGTTTGTACCTAGGGTAAAGTTAAAAAGGTTAAACAATTTGAAAATATCACTATATTTAGGCGAGTAAACGAAAAATGTTCGTCTCAGACTCTAAAACCGCAGAAATCGTGTTTCAAGTTGAAATACGCCTTGTAAACGAAAAATGTTTATTTCAGACTCTAATAACGTAGAAATCGTGTTTCAAGTTGAAATACGCCTTGGGACCATATCTCACCTAAAGTAAATGGTAGAATCAAACTTTAACCAAACGTAATGTTTGTACCTAGTATAAAGTTAAAAAGTTTAAACAATTTTAAAATATCATTATATTTAGGCGAGTAAACGAAAAATGTTCATTTCAGACTCTAAAACCGTAGAAATCGTGTTTCAAGTTGAAATACGCCTTGTAAACGAAAAATGTTTATTTCAGACTCTAATAACGTAGAAATCGTGTTTCAAGTTGAAATACGCCTTGGGACCATATCTCACCTAAAGTAAATGGTAGAATCAAACTTTAACCAAACGTAATGTTTGTACCTGGGGTAAAGTTAAAAAGTTTAAACAATTTTAAAATATCACTATATTTAGGCGAGTAAACGAAAAATGTTCATTTCAGACTCTAAAAACGTAGAAATCGTGTTTCAAGTTGAAATACGCCTTGTAAACGAAAAATGTTTATTTCAGACTCTAATAACGTAGAAATCGTGTTTCAAGTTGAAATACGCCTTGGGACCATATCTCACCTAAAGTAAATGGTAGAATCAAACTTTAACCAAACGTAATGTTTGTACCTAGTATAAAGTTAAAAAGTTTAAACAATTTTAAAATATCACTATATTTAGGCGAGTAAACGAAAAATGTTCATTTCAGACTCTAAAACCGTAGAAATCGTGTTTCAAGTTGAAATACGCCTTGTAAACGAAAAATGTTTATTTCAGACTCTAATAACGTAGAAATCGTGTTTCAAGTTGAAATACGCCTTGGGACCATATCTCACCTAAAGTAATTGGTAGAATCAAACTTTAACCAAACGTAATGTTTGTACCTAGGGTAAAGTTAAAAAGTTTAAACAATTTGAAAATATCACTATATTTAGGCGAGTAAACGAAAAATGTTCATTTCAGACTCTAAAAACGTAGAAATCGTGTTTCAAGTTGAAATACGCCTTGTAAACGAAAAATGTTTATTTCAGACTCTAATAACGTAGAAATCGTGTTTCAAGTTGAAATACGCCTTGGGACCATATCTCACCTAAAGTAAATGGTAGAATCAAACTTTAACCAAACGTAATGTTTGTACCTAGGGTAAAGTTAAAAAGGTTAAACAATTTGAAAATATCACTATATTTAGGCGAGTAAACGAAAAATGTTCGTCTCAGACTCTAAAACCGCAGAAATCGTGTTTCAAGTTGAAATACGCCTTGTAAACGAAAAATGTTTATTTCAGACTCTAATAACGTAGAAATCGTGTTTCAAGTTGAAATACGCCTTGGGACCATATCTCACCTAAAGTAAATGGTAGAATCAAACTTTAACCAAACGTAATGTTTGTACCTAGTATAAAGTTAAAAAGTTTAAACAATTTTAAAATATCATTATATTTAGGCGAGTAAACGAAAAATGTTCATTTCAGACTCTAAAACCGTAGAAATCGTGTTTCAAGTTGAAATACGCCTTGTAAACGAAAAATGTTTATTTCAGACTCTAATAACGTAGAAATCGTGTTTCAAGTTGAAATACGCCTTGGGACCATATCTCACCTAAAGTAAATGGTAGAATCAAACTTTAACCAAACGTAATGTTTGTACCTGGGGTAAAGTTAAAAAGTTTAAACAATTTTAAAATATCACTATATTTAGGCGAGTAAACGTAATGTTTGTACCTAGGGTAAAGTTAAAAAGGTTAAACAATTTGAAAATATCACTATATTTAGGCGAGTAAACGAAAAATGTTCGTCTCAGACTCTAAAACCGCAGAAATCGTGTTTCAAGTTGAAATACGCCTTGTAAACGAAAAATGTTTATTTCAGACTCTAATAACGTAGAAATCGTGTTTCAAGTTGAAATACGCCTTGGGACCGTATCTCACCTAAAGTAAATGGTAGAATCAAACTTTAACCAAACGTAATGTTTGTACCTAGTATAAAGTTAAAAAGTTTAAACAATTTTAAAATATCATTATATTTAGGCGAGTAAACGAAAAATGTTCATTTCAGACTCTAAAACCGTAGAAATCGTGTTTCAAGTAGAAATACGCCTTGTAAACGAAAAATGTTTATTTCAGACTCTAATAACGTAGAAATCGTGTTTCAAGTTGAAATACGCCTTGGGACCATATCTCACCTAAAGTAAATGGTAGAATCAAACTTTAACCAAACGTAATGTTTGTACCTGGGGTAAAGTTAAAAAGTTTAAACAATTTTAAAATATCACTATATTTAGGCGAGTAAACGAAAAATGTTCATTTCAGACTCTAAAAACGTAGAAATCGTGTTTCAAGTTGAAATACGCCTTGTAAACGAAAAATGTTTATTTCAGACTCTAATAACGTAGAAATCGTGTTTCAAGTTGAAATACGCCTTGGGACCATATCTCACCTAAAGTAAATGGTAGAATCAAACTTTAACCAAACGTAATGTTTGTACCTAGTATAAAGTTAAAAAGTTTAAACAATTTTAAAATATCACTATATTTAGGCGAGTAAACGAAAAATGTTCATTTCAGACTCTAAAACCGTGGAAATCGTGTTTCAAGTTGAAATACGCCTTGTAAACGAAAAATGTTTATTTCAGACTCTAATAACGTAGAAATCGTGTTTCAAGTTGAAATACGCCTTGGGACCATATCTCACCTAAAGTAATTGGTAGAATCAAACTTTAACCAAACGTAATGTTTGTACCTAGGGTAAAGTTAAAAAGTTTAAACAATTTGAAAATATCACTATATTTAGGCGAGTAAACGAAAAATGTTCGTCTCAGACTCTAAACCGCAGAAATCGTGTTTCAAGTTGAAATACGCCTTGGGACCATATCTCACCTAAAGTAAATGGTAGAATCAAACTTTAACCAAACGTAATGTTTGTACCTGGGGTAAAGTTAAAAAGTTTAAACAATTTTAAAATATCACTATATTTAGGCGAGTAAACGTAATGTTTGTACCTAGGGTAAAGTTAAAAAGGTTAAACAATTTGAAAATATCACTATATTTAGGCGAGTAAACGAAAAATGTTCGTCTCAGACTCTAAAACCGCAGAAATCGTGTTTCAAGTTGAAATACGCCTTGTAAACGAAAAATGTTTATTTCAGACTCTAATAACGTAGAAATCGTGTTTCAAGTTGAAATACGCCTTGAGACCATATCTCACCTAAAGTAAATGGTAGAATCAAACTTTAACCAAACGTAATGTTTGTACCTAGTATAAAGTTAAAAAGTTTAAACAATTTTAAAATATCATTATATTTAGGCGAGTAAACGAAAAATGTTCATTTCAGACTCTAAAACCGTAGAAATCGTGTTTCAAGTTGAAATACGCCTTGTAAACGAAAAATGTTTATTTCAGACTCTAATAACGTAGAAATCGTGTTTCAAGTTGAAATACGCCTTGGGACCATATCTCACCTAAAGTAAATGGTAGAATCAAACTTTAACCAAACGTAATGTTTGTACCTAGTATAAAGTTAAAAAGTTTAAACAATTTTAAAATATCACTATATTTAGGCGAGTAAACGAAAAATGTACATTTCAGACTCTAAAACCGTAGAAATCGTGTTTCAAGTTGAAATACGCCTTGTAAACGAAAAATGTTTATTTCAGACTCTAATAACGTAGAAATCGTGTTTCAAGTTGAAATACGCCTTGGGACCATATCTCACCTAAAGTAATTGGTAGAATCAAACTTTAACCAAACGTAATGTTTGTACCTAGGGTAAAGTTAAAAAGTTTAAACAATTTGAAAATATCACTATATTTAGGCGAGTAAACGAAAAATGTTCGTCTCAGACTCTAAACCGCAGAAATCGTGTTTCAAGTTGAAATACGCCTTGGGACCATATCTCACCTAAAGTTAATGGTAGAATCAAACTTTAACCAAACGTAATGTTTGTACCTAGGGTAAAGTTAAAAAGTTTAAACAATTTGAAAATATCACTATATTTAGGCGAGTAAACGAAAAATGTTCGTCTCAGACTCTAAACCGCAGAAATCGTGTTTCAAGTTGAAATACGCCTTGGAACCATATCTCACCTAAAGTAAATGGTAGAATCAAACTTTAACCAAACGTAATGTTTGTACCTAGTATAAAGTTAAAAAGTTTAATCAATTTTAAAATATCACTATATTTAGGCGAGTAAACGAAAAATGTTCATTTCAGACTCTAAAAACGTAGAAATCGTGTTTCAAGTTGAAATACGCCTTGTAAACGAAAAATGTTTATTTCAGACTCTAATAACGTAGAAATCGTGTTTCAAGTTGAAATACGCCTTGGGACCATATCTCACCTAAAGTAAATGGTAGAATCAAACTTTAACCAAACGTAATGTTTGTACCTAGGGTAAAGTTAAAAAGGTTAAACAATTTGAAAATATCACTATATTTAGGCGAGTAAACGAAAAATGTTCGTCTCAGACTCTAAAACCGCAGAAATCGTGTTTCAAGTTGAAATACGCCTTGTAAACGAAAAATGTTTATTTCAGACTCAAATAACGTAGAAATCGTGTTTCAAGTTGAAATACGCCTTGGGACCATATCTCACCTAAAGTAAATGGTAGAATCAAACTTTAACCAAACGTAATGTTTGTACCTAGTATAAAGTTAAAAAGTTTAAACAATTTTAAAATATCATTATATTTAGGCGAGTAAACGAAAAATGTTCATTTCAGAATCTAAAACCGTAGAAATCGTGTTTCAAGTTGAAATACGCCTTGTAAACGAAAAATGTTTATTTCAGACTCTAATAACGTAGAAATCGTGTTTCAAGTTGAAATACGCCTTGGGACCATATCTCACCTAAAGTAAATGGTAGAATCAAACTTTAACCAAACGTAATGTTTGTACCTGGGGTAAAGTTAAAAAGTTTAAACAATTTGAAAATATCACTATATTTAGGCGAGTAAACGAAAAATGTTCGTCTCAGACTCTAAACCGCAGAAATCGTGTTTCAAGTTGAAATACGCCTTGGGACCATATCTCACCTAAAGTTAATGGTAGAATCAAACTTTAACCAAACGTAATGTTTGTACCTAGGGTAAAGTTAAAAAGTTTAAACAATTTGAAAATATCACTATATTTAGGCGAGTAAACGAAAAATGTTCGTCTCAGACTCTAAACCGCAGAAATCGTGTTTCAAGTTGAAATACGCCTTGGAACCATATCTCACCTAAAGTAAATGGTAGAATCAAACTTTAACCAAACGTAATGTTTGTACCTAGTATAAAGTTAAAAAGTTTAATCAATTTTAAAATATCACTATATTTAGGCGAGTAAACGAAAAATGTTCATTTCAGACTCTAAAAACGTAGAAATCGTGTTTCAAGTTGAAATACGCCTTGTAAACGAAAAATGTTTATTTCAGACTCTAATAACGTAGAAATCGTGTTTCAAGTTGAAATACGCCTTGGGACCATATCTCACCTAAAGTAATTGGTAGAATCAAACTTTAACCAAACGTAATGTTTGTACCTAGGGTAAAGTTAAAAAGTTTAAACAATTTGAAAATATCACTATATTTAGGCGAGTAAACGAAAAATGTTCATTTCAGACTCTAAAAACGTAGAAATCGTGTTTCAAGTTGAAATACGCCTTGTAAACGAAAAATGTTTATTTCAGACTCTAATAACGTAGAAATCGTGTTTCAAGTTGAAATACGCCTTGGGACCATATCTCACCTAAAGTAAATGGTAGAATCAAACTTTAACCAAACGTAATGTTTGTACCTAGGGTAAAGTTAAAAAGGTTAAACAATTTGAAAATATCACTATATTTAGGCGAGTAAACGAAAAATGTTCGTCTCAGACTCTAAAACCGCAGAAATCGTGTTTCAAGTTGAAATACGCCTTGTAAACGAAAAATGTTTATTTCAGACTCTAATAACGTAGAAATCGTGTTTCAAGTTGAAATACGCCTTGGGACCATATCTCACCTAAAGTAAATGGTAGAATCAAACTTTAACCAAACGTAATGTTTGTACCTAGTATAAAGTTAAAAAGTTTAAACAATTTTAAAATATCATTATATTTAGGCGAGTAAACGAAAAATGTTCATTTCAGACTCTAAAACCGTAGAAATCGTGTTTCAAGTTGAAATACGCCTTGTAAACGAAAAATGTTTATTTCAGACTCTAATAACGTAGAAATCGTGTTTCAAGTTGAAATACGCCTTGGGACCATATCTCACCTAAAGTAAATGGTAGAATCAAACTTTAACCAAACGTAATGTTTGTACCTGGGGTAAAGTTAAAAAGTTTAAACAATTTTAAAATATCACTATATTTAGGCGAGTAAACGTAATGTTTGTACCTAGGGTAAAGTTAAAAAGGTTAAACAATTTGAAAATATCACTATATTTAGGCGAGTAAACGAAAAATGTTCGTCTCAGACTCTAAAACCGCAGAAATCGTGTTTCAAGTTGAAATACGCCTTGTAAACGAAAAATGTTTATTTCAGACTCTAATAACGTAGAAATCGTGTTTCAAGTTGAAATACGCCTTGGGACCGTATCTCACCTAAAGTAAATGGTAGAATCAAACTTTAACCAAACGTAATGTTTGTACCTAGTATAAAGTTAAAAAGTTTAAACAATTTTAAAATATCATTATATTTAGGCGAGTAAACGAAAAATGTTCATTTCAGACTCTAAAACCGTAGAAATCGTGTTTCAAGTAGAAATACGCCTTGTAAACGAAAAATGTTTATTTCAGACTCTAATAACGTAGAAATCGTGTTTCAAGTTGAAATACGCCTTGGGACCATATCTCACCTAAAGTAAATGGTAGAATCAAACTTTAACCAAACGTAATGTTTGTACCTGGGGTAAAGTTAAAAAGTTTAAACAATTTTAAAATATCACTATATTTAGGCGAGTAAACGAAAAATGTTCATTTCAGACTCTAAAAACGTAGAAATCGTGTTTCAAGTTGAAATACGCCTTGTAAACGAAAAATGTTTATTTCAGACTCTAATAACGTAGAAATCGTGTTTCAAGTTGAAATACGCCTTGGGACCATATCTCACCTAAAGTAAATGGTAGAATCAAACTTTAACCAAACGTAATGTTTGTACCTAGTATAAAGTTAAAAAGTTTAAACAATTTTAAAATATCACTATATTTAGGCGAGTAAACGAAAAATGTTCATTTCAGACTCTAAAACCGTGGAAATCGTGTTTCAAGTTGAAATACGCCTTGTAAACGAAAAATGTTTATTTCAGACTCTAATAACGTAGAAATCGTGTTTCAAGTTGAAATACGCCTTGGGACCATATCTCACCTAAAGTAATTGGTAGAATCAAACTTTAACCAAACGTAATGTTTGTACCTAGGGTAAAGTTAAAAAGTTTAAACAATTTGAAAATATCACTATATTTAGGCGAGTAAACGAAAAATGTTCGTCTCAGACTCTAAACCGCAGAAATCGTGTTTCAAGTTGAAATACGCCTTGGGACCATATCTCACCTAAAGTAAATGGTAGAATCAAACTTTAACCAAACGTAATGTTTGTACCTGGGGTAAAGTTAAAAAGTTTAAACAATTTTAAAATATCACTATATTTAGGCGAGTAAACGTAATGTTTGTACCTAGGGTAAAGTTAAAAAGGTTAAACAATTTGAAAATATCACTATATTTAGGCGAGTAAACGAAAAATGTTCGTCTCAGACTCTAAAACCGCAGAAATCGTGTTTCAAGTTGAAATACGCCTTGTAAACGAAAAATGTTTATTTCAGACTCTAATAACGTAGAAATCGTGTTTCAAGTTGAAATACGCCTTGAGACCATATCTCACCTAAAGTAAATGGTAGAATCAAACTTTAACCAAACGTAATGTTTGTACCTAGTATAAAGTTAAAAAGTTTAAACAATTTTAAAATATCATTATATTTAGGCGAGTAAACGAAAAATGTTCATTTCAGACTCTAAAACCGTAGAAATCGTGTTTCAAGTTGAAATACGCCTTGTAAACGAAAAATGTTTATTTCAGACTCTAATAACGTAGAAATCGTGTTTCAAGTTGAAATACGCCTTGGGACCATATCTCACCTTAAGTAAATGGTAGAATCAAACTTTAACCAAACGTAATGTTTGTACCTGGGGTAAAGTTAAAAAGTTTAAACAATTTTAAAATATCACTATATTTAGGCGAGTAAACGAAAAATGTTCATTTCAGACTCTAAAAACGTAGAAATCGTGTTTCAAGTTGAAATACGCCTTGTAAACGAAAAATGTTTATTTCAGACTCTAATAACGTAGAAATCGTGTTTCAAGTTGAAATACGCCTTGGGACCATATCTCACCTAAAGTAAATGGTAGAATCAAACTTTAACCAAACGTAATGTTTGTACCTAGTATAAAGTTAAAAAGTTTAAACAATTTTAAAATATCACTATATTTAGGCGAGTAAACGAAAAATGTACATTTCAGACTCTAAAACCGTAGAAATCGTGTTTCAAGTTGAAATACGCCTTGTAAACGAAAAATGTTTATTTCAGACTCTAATAACGTAGAAATCGTGTTTCAAGTTGAAATACGCCTTGGGACCATATCTCACCTAAAGTAATTGGTAGAATCAAACTTTAACCAAACGTAATGTTTGTACCTAGGGTAAAGTTAAAAAGTTTAAACAATTTGAAAATATCACTATATTTAGGCGAGTAAACGAAAAATGTTCGTCTCAGACTCTAAACCGCAGAAATCGTGTTTCAAGTTGAAATACGCCTTGGGACCATATCTCACCTAAAGTTAATGGTAGAATCAAACTTTAACCAAACGTAATGTTTGTACCTAGGGTAAAGTTAAAAAGTTTAAACAATTTGAAAATATCACTATATTTAGGCGAGTAAACGAAAAATGTTCGTCTCAGACTCTAAACCGCAGAAATCGTGTTTCAAGTTGAAATACGCCTTGGAACCATATCTCACCTAAAGTAAATGGTAGAATCAAACTTTAACCAAACGTAATGTTTGTACCTAGTATAAAGTTAAAAAGTTTAATCAATTTTAAAATATCACTATATTTAGGCGAGTAAACGAAAAATGTTCATTTCAGACTCTAAAAACGTAGAAATCGTGTTTCAAGTTGAAATACGCCTTGTAAACGAAAAATGTTTATTTCAGACTCTAATAACGTAGAAATCGTGTTTCAAGTTGAAATACGCCTTGGGACCATATCTCACCTAAAGTAAATGGTAGAATCAAACTTTAACCAAACGTAATGTTTGTACCTAGGGTAAAGTTAAAAAGGTTAAACAATTTGAAAATATCACTATATTTAGGCGAGTAAACGAAAAATGTTCGTCTCAGACTCTAAAACCGCAGAAATCGTGTTTCAAGTTGAAATACGCCTTGTAAACGAAAAATGTTTATTTCAGACTCTAATAACGTAGAAATCGTGTTTCAAGTTGAAATACGCCTTGGGACCGTATCTCACCTAAAGTAAATGGTAGAATCAAACTTTAACCAAACGTAATGTTTGTACCTAGTATAAAGTTAAAAAGTTTAAACAATTTTAAAATATCATTATATTTAGGCGAGTAAACGAAAAATGTTCATTTCAGACTCTAAAACCGTAGAAATCGTGTTTCAAGTAGAAATACGCCTTGTAAACGAAAAATGTTTATTTCAGACTCTAATAACGTAGAAATCGTGTTTCAAGTTGAAATACGCCTTGGGACCATATCTCACCTAAAGTAAATGGTAGAATCAAACTTTAACCAAACGTAATGTTTGTACCTGGGGTAAAGTTAAAAAGTTTAAACAATTTTAAAATATCACTATATTTAGGCGAGTAAACGAAAAATGTTCATTTCAGACTCTAAAAACGTAGAAATCGTGTTTCAAGTTGAAATACGCCTTGTAAACGAAAAATGTTTATTTCAGACTCTAATAACGTAGAAATCGTGTTTCAAGTTGAAATACGCCTTGGGACCATATCTCACCTAAAGTAAATGGTAGAATCAAACTTTAACCAAACGTAATGTTTGTACCTAGTATAAAGTTAAAAAGTTTAAACAATTTTAAAATATCACTATATTTAGGCGAGTAAACGAAAAATGTTCATTTCAGACTCTAAAACCGTGGAAATCGTGTTTCAAGTTGAAATACGCCTTGTAAACGAAAAATGTTTATTTCAGACTCTAATAACGTAGAAATCGTGTTTCAAGTTGAAATACGCCTTGGGACCATATCTCACCTAAAGTAATTGGTAGAATCAAACTTTAACCAAACGTAATGTTTGTACCTAGGGTAAAGTTAAAAAGTTTAAACAATTTGAAAATATCACTATATTTAGGCGAGTAAACGAAAAATGTTCGTCTCAGACTCTAAACCGCAGAAATCGTGTTTCAAGTTGAAATACGCCTTGGGACCATATCTCACCTAAAGTAAATGGTAGAATCAAACTTTAACCAAACGTAATGTTTGTACCTGGGGTAAAGTTAAAAAGTTTAAACAATTTTAAAATATCACTATATTTAGGCGAGTAAACGTAATGTTTGTACCTAGGGTAAAGTTAAAAAGGTTAAACAATTTGAAAATATCACTATATTTAGGCGAGTAAACGAAAAATGTTCGTCTCAGACTCTAAAACCGCAGAAATCGTGTTTCAAGTTGAAATACGCCTTGTAAACGAAAAATGTTTATTTCAGACTCTAATAACGTAGAAATCGTGTTTCAAGTTGAAATACGCCTTGAGACCATATCTCACCTAAAGTAAATGGTAGAATCAAACTTTAACCAAACGTAATGTTTGTACCTAGTATAAAGTTAAAAAGTTTAAACAATTTTAAAATATCATTATATTTAGGCGAGTAAACGAAAAATGTTCATTTCAGACTCTAAAACCGTAGAAATCGTGTTTCAAGTTGAAATACGCCTTGTAAACGAAAAATGTTTATTTCAGACTCTAATAACGTAGAAATCGTGTTTCAAGTTGAAATACGCCTTGGGACCATATCTCACCTTAAGTAAATGGTAGAATCAAACTTTAACCAAACGTAATGTTTGTACCTGGGGTAAAGTTAAAAAGTTTAAACAATTTTAAAATATCACTATATTTAGGCGAGTAAACGAAAAATGTTCATTTCAGACTCTAAAAACGTAGAAATCGTGTTTCAAGTTGAAATACGCCTTGTAAACGAAAAATGTTTATTTCAGACTCTAATAACGTAGAAATCGTGTTTCAAGTTGAAATACGCCTTGGGACCATATCTCACCTAAAGTAAATGGTAGAATCAAACTTTAACCAAACGTAATGTTTGTACCTAGTATAAAGTTAAAAAGTTTAAACAATTTTAAAATATCACTATATTTAGGCGAGTAAACGAAAAATGTACATTTCAGACTCTAAAACCGTAGAAATCGTGTTTCAAGTTGAAATACGCCTTGTAAACGAAAAATGTTTATTTCAGACTCTAATAACGTAGAAATCGTGTTTCAAGTTGAAATACGCCTTGGGACCATATCTCACCTAAAGTAATTGGTAGAATCAAACTTTAACCAAACGTAATGTTTGTACCTAGGGTAAAGTTAAAAAGTTTAAACAATTTGAAAATATCACTATATTTAGGCGAGTAAACGAAAAATGTTCGTCTCAGACTCTAAACCGCAGAAATCGTGTTTCAAGTTGAAATACGCCTTGGGACCATATCTCACCTAAAGTTAATGGTAGAATCAAACTTTAACCAAACGTAATGTTTGTACCTAGGGTAAAGTTAAAAAGTTTAAACAATTTGAAAATATCACTATATTTAGGCGAGTAAACGAAAAATGTTCGTCTCAGACTCTAAACCGCAGAAATCGTGTTTCAAGTTGAAATACGCCTTGGAACCATATCTCACCTAAAGTAAATGGTAGAATCAAACTTTAACCAAACGTAATGTTTGTACCTAGTATAAAGTTAAAAAGTTTAATCAATTTTAAAATATCACTATATTTAGGCGAGTAAACGAAAAATGTTCATTTCAGACTCTAAAAACGTAGAAATCGTGTTTCAAGTTGAAATACGCCTTGTAAACGAAAAATGTTTATTTCAGACTCTAATAACGTAGAAATCGTGTTTCAAGTTGAAATACGCCTTGGGACCATATCTCACCTAAAGTAAATGGTAGAATCAAACTTTAACCAAACGTAATGTTTGTACCTAGGGTAAAGTTAAAAAGGTTAAACAATTTGAAAATATCACTATATTTAGGCGAGTAAACGAAAAATGTTCGTCTCAGACTCTAAAACCGCAGAAATCGTGTTTCAAGTTGAAATACGCCTTGTAAACGAAAAATGTTTATTTCAGACTCAAATAACGTAGAAATCGTGTTTCAAGTTGAAATACGCCTTGGGACCATATCTCACCTAAAGTAAATGGTAGAATCAAACTTTAACCAAACGTAATGTTTGTACCTAGTATAAAGTTAAAAAGTTTAAACAATTTTAAAATATCATTATATTTAGGCGAGTAAACGAAAAATGTTCATTTCAGACTCTAAAACCGTAGAAATCGTGTTTCAAGTTGAAATACGCCTTGTAAACGAAAAATGTTTATTTCAGACTCTAATAACGTAGAAATCGTGTTTCAAGTTGAAATACGCCTTGGGACCATATCTCACCTAAAGTAAATGGTAGAATCAAACTTTAACCAAACGTAATGTTTGTACCTGGGGTAAAGTTAAAAAGTTTAAACAATTTGAAAATATCACTATATTTAGGCGAGTAAACGAAAAATGTTCGTCTCAGACTCTAAACCGCAGAAATCGTGTTTCAAGTTGAAATACGCCTTGGGACCATATCTCACCTAAAGTTAATGGTAGAATCAAACTTTAACCAAACGTAATGTTTGTACCTAGGGTAAAGTTAAAAAGTTTAAACAATTTGAAAATATCACTATATTTAGGCGAGTAAACGAAAAATGTTCGTCTCAGACTCTAAACCGCAGAAATCGTGTTTCAAGTTGAAATACGCCTTGGAACCATATCTCACCTAAAGTAAATGGTAGAATCAAACTTTAACCAAACGTAATGTTTGTACCTAGTATAAAGTTAAAAAGTTTAATCAATTTTAAAATATCACTATATTTAGGCGAGTAAACGAAAAATGTTCATTTCAGACTCTAAAAACGTAGAAATCGTGTTTCAAGTTGAAATACGCCTTGTAAACGAAAAATGTTTATTTCAGACTCTAATAACGTAGAAATCGTGTTTCAAGTTGAAATACGCCTTGGGACCATATCTCACCTAAAGTAATTGGTAGAATCAAACTTTAACCAAACGTAATGTTTGTACCTAGGGTAAAGTTAAAAAGTTTAAACAATTTGAAAATATCACTATATTTAGGCGAGTAAACGAAAAATGTTCATTTCAGACTCTAAAAACGTAGAAATCGTGTTTCAAGTTGAAATACGCCTTGTAAACGAAAAATGTTTATTTCAGACTCTAATAACGTAGAAATCGTGTTTCAAGTTGAAATACGCCTTGGGACCATATCTCACCTAAAGTAAATGGTAGAATCAAACTTTAACCAAACGTAATGTTTGTACCTAGGGTAAAGTTAAAAAGGTTAAACAATTTGAAAATATCACTATATTTAGGCGAGTAAACGAAAAATGTTCGTCTCAGACTCTAAAACCGCAGAAATCGTGTTTCAAGTTGAAATACGCCTTGTAAACGAAAAATGTTTATTTCAGACTCTAATAACGTAGAAATCGTGTTTCAAGTTGAAATACGCCTTGGGACCATATCTCACCTAAAGTAAATGGTAGAATCAAACTTTAACCAAACGTAATGTTTGTACCTAGTATAAAGTTAAAAAGTTTAAACAATTTTAAAATATCATTATATTTAGGCGAGTAAACGAAAAATGTTCATTTCAGACTCTAAAACCGTAGAAATCGTGTTTCAAGTTGAAATACGCCTTGTAAACGAAAAATGTTTATTTCAGACTCTAATAACGTAGAAATCGTGTTTCAAGTTGAAATACGCCTTGGGACCATATCTCACCTAAAGTAAATGGTAGAATCAAACTTTAACCAAACGTAATGTTTGTACCTGGGGTAAAGTTAAAAAGTTTAAACAATTTTAAAATATCACTATATTTAGGCGAGTAAACGTAATGTTTGTACCTAGGGTAAAGTTAAAAAGGTTAAACAATTTGAAAATATCACTATATTTAGGCGAGTAAACGAAAAATGTTCGTCTCAGACTCTAAAACCGCAGAAATCGTGTTTCAAGTTGAAATACGCCTTGTAAACGAAAAATGTTTATTTCAGACTCTAATAACGTAGAAATCGTGTTTCAAGTTGAAATACGCCTTGGGACCGTATCTCACCTAAAGTAAATGGTAGAATCAAACTTTAACCAAACGTAATGTTTGTACCTAGTATAAAGTTAAAAAGTTTAAACAATTTTAAAATATCATTATATTTAGGCGAGTAAACGAAAAATGTTCATTTCAGACTCTAAAACCGTAGAAATCGTGTTTCAAGTAGAAATACGCCTTGTAAACGAAAAATGTTTATTTCAGACTCTAATAACGTAGAAATCGTGTTTCAAGTTGAAATACGCCTTGGGACCATATCTCACCTAAAGTAAATGGTAGAATCAAACTTTAACCAAACGTAATGTTTGTACCTGGGGTAAAGTTAAAAAGTTTAAACAATTTTAAAATATCACTATATTTAGGCGAGTAAACGAAAAATGTTCATTTCAGACTCTAAAAACGTAGAAATCGTGTTTCAAGTTGAAATACGCCTTGTAAACGAAAAATGTTTATTTCAGACTCTAATAACGTAGAAATCGTGTTTCAAGTTGAAATACGCCTTGGGACCATATCTCACCTAAAGTAAATGGTAGAATCAAACTTTAACCAAACGTAATGTTTGTACCTAGTATAAAGTTAAAAAGTTTAAACAATTTTAAAATATCACTATATTTAGGCGAGTAAACGAAAAATGTTCATTTCAGACTCTAAAACCGTGGAAATCGTGTTTCAAGTTGAAATACGCCTTGTAAACGAAAAATGTTTATTTCAGACTCTAATAACGTAGAAATCGTGTTTCAAGTTGAAATACGCCTTGGGACCATATCTCACCTTAAGTAAATGGTAGAATCAAACTTTAACCAAACGTAATGTTTGTACCTGGGGTAAAGTTAAAAAGTTTAAACAATTTTAAAATATCACTATATTTAGGCGAGTAAACGAAAAATGTTCATTTCAGACTCTAAAAACGTAGAAATCGTGTTTCAAGTTGAAATACGCCTTGTAAACGAAAAATGTTTATTTCAGACTCTAATAACGTAGAAATCGTGTTTCAAGTTGAAATACGCCTTGGGACCATATCTCACCTAAAGTAAATGGTAGAATCAAACTTTAACCAAACGTAATGTTTGTACCTAGTATAAAGTTAAAAAGTTTAAACAATTTTAAAATATCACTATATTTAGGCGAGTAAACGAAAAATGTACATTTCAGACTCTAAAACCGTAGAAATCGTGTTTCAAGTTGAAATACGCCTTGTAAACGAAAAATGTTTATTTCAGACTCTAATAACGTAGAAATCGTGTTTCAAGTTGAAATACGCCTTGGGACCATATCTCACCTAAAGTAATTGGTAGAATCAAACTTTAACCAAACGTAATGTTTGTACCTAGGGTAAAGTTAAAAAGTTTAAACAATTTGAAAATATCACTATATTTAGGCGAGTAAACGAAAAATGTTCGTCTCAGACTCTAAACCGCAGAAATCGTGTTTCAAGTTGAAATACGCCTTGGGACCATATCTCACCTAAAGTTAATGGTAGAATCAAACTTTAACCAAACGTAATGTTTGTACCTAGGGTAAAGTTAAAAAGTTTAAACAATTTGAAAATATCACTATATTTAGGCGAGTAAACGAAAAATGTTCGTCTCAGACTCTAAACCGCAGAAATCGTGTTTCAAGTTGAAATACGCCTTGGAACCATATCTCACCTAAAGTAAATGGTAGAATCAAACTTTAACCAAACGTAATGTTTGTACCTAGTATAAAGTTAAAAAGTTTAATCAATTTTAAAATATCACTATATTTAGGCGAGTAAACGAAAAATGTTCATTTCAGACTCTAAAAACGTAGAAATCGTGTTTCAAGTTGAAATACGCCTTGTAAACGAAAAATGTTTATTTCAGACTCTAATAACGTAGAAATCGTGTTTCAAGTTGAAATACGCCTTGGGACCATATCTCACCTAAAGTAAATGGTAGAATCAAACTTTAACCAAACGTAATGTTTGTACCTAGGGTAAAGTTAAAAAGGTTAAACAATTTGAAAATATCACTATATTTAGGCGAGTAAACGAAAAATGTTCGTCTCAGACTCTAAAACCGCAGAAATCGTGTTTCAAGTTGAAATACGCCTTGTAAACGAAAAATGTTTATTTCAGACTCAAATAACGTAGAAATCGTGTTTCAAGTTGAAATACGCCTTGGGACCATATCTCACCTAAAGTAAATGGTAGAATCAAACTTTAACCAAACGTAATGTTTGTACCTAGTATAAAGTTAAAAAGTTTAAACAATTTTAAAATATCATTATATTTAGGCGAGTAAACGAAAAATGTTCATTTCAGACTCTAAAACCGTAGAAATCGTGTTTCAAGTTGAAATACGCCTTGTAAACGAAAAATGTTTATTTCAGACTCTAATAACGTAGAAATCGTGTTTCAAGTTGAAATACGCCTTGGGACCATATCTCACCTAAAGTAAATGGTAGAATCAAACTTTAACCAAACGTAATGTTTGTACCTGGGGTAAAGTTAAAAAGTTTAAACAATTTTAAAATATCACTATATTTAGGCGAGTAAACGAAAAATGTTCATTTCAGACTCTAAAAACGTAGAAATCGTGTTTCAAGTTGAAATACGCCTTGTAAACGAAAAATGTTTATTTCAGACTCTAATAACGTAGAAATCGTGTTTCAAGTTGAAATACGCCTTGGGACCATATCTCACCTAAAGTAAATGGTAGAATCAAACTTTAACCAAACGTAATGTTTGTACCTAGTATAAAGTTAAAAATGTTTAAACAATTTTAAAATATCACTATATTTAGGCGAGTAAACGAAAAATGTTCATTTCAGACTCTAAAACCGTAGAAATCGTGTTTCAAGTTGAAATACGCCTTGTAAACGAAAAATGTTTATTTCAGACTCTAATAACGTAGAAATCGTGTTTCAAGTTGAAATACGCCTTGGGACCATATCTCACCTAAAGTAATTGGTAGAATCAAACTTTAACCAAACGTAATGTTTGTACCTAGGGTAAAGTTAAAAAGTTTAAACAATTTGAAAATATCACTATATTTAGGCGAGTAAACGAAAAATGTTCATTTCAGACTCTAAAAACGTAGAAATCGTGTTTCAAGTTGAAATACGCCTTGTAAACGAAAAATGTTTATTTCAGACTCTAATAACGTAGAAATCGTGTTTCAAGTTGAAATACGCCTTGGGACCATATCTCACCTAAAGTAAATGGTAGAATCAAACTTTAACCAAACGTAATGTTTGTACCTAGGGTAAAGTTAAAAAGGTTAAACAATTTGAAAATATCACTATATTTAGGCGAGTAAACGAAAAATGTTCGTCTCAGACTCTAAAACCGCAGAAATCGTGTTTCAAGTTGAAATACGCCTTGTAAACGAAAAATGTTTATTTCAGACTCTAATAACGTAGAAATCGTGTTTCAAGTTGAAATACGCCTTGGGACCATATCTCACCTAAAGTAAATGGTAGAATCAAACTTTAACCAAACGTAATGTTTGTACCTAGTATAAAGTTAAAAAGTTTAAACAATTTTAAAATATCATTATATTTAGGCGAGTAAACGAAAAATGTTCATTTCAGACTCTAAAACCGTAGAAATCGTGTTTCAAGTTGAAATACGCCTTGTAAACGAAAAATGTTTATTTCAGACTCTAATAACGTAGAAATCGTGTTTCAAGTTGAAATACGCCTTGGGACCATATCTCACCTAAAGTAAATGGTAGAATCAAACTTTAACCAAACGTAATGTTTGTACCTGGGGTAAAGTTAAAAAGTTTAAACAATTTTAAAATATCACTATATTTAGGCGAGTAAACGAAAAATGTTCATTTCAGACTCTAAAAACGTAGAAATCGTGTTTCAAGTTGAAATACGCCTTGTAAACGAAAAATGTTTATTTCAGACTCTAATAACGTAGAAATCGTGTTTCAAGTTGAAATACGCCTTGGGACCATATCTCACCTAAAGTAAATGGTAGAATCAAACTTTAACCAAACGTAATGTTTGTACCTAGTATAAAGTTAAAAATGTTTAAACAATTTTAAAATATCACTATATTTAGGCGAGTAAACGAAAAATGTTCATTTCAGACTCTAAAACCGTAGAAATCGTGTTTCAAGTTGAAATACGCCTTGTAAACGAAAAATGTTTATTTCAGACTCTAATAACGTAGAAATCGTGTTTCAAGTTGAAATACGCCTTGGGACCATATCTCACCTAAAGTAATTGGTAGAATCAAACTTTAACCAAACGTAATGTTTGTACCTAGGGTAAAGTTAAAAAGTTTAAACAATTTGAAAATATCACTATATTTAGGCGAGTAAACGAAAAATGTTCGTCTCAGACTCTAAACCGCAGAAATCGTGTTTCAAGTTGAAATACGCCTTGGGACCATATCTCACCTAAAGTTAATGGTAGAATCAAACTTTAACCAAACGTAATGTTTGTACCTAGGGTAAAGTTAAAAAGTTTAAACAATTTGAAAATATCACTATATTTAGGCGAGTAAACGAAAAATGTTCATTTCAGACTCTAAAAACGTAGAAATCGTGTTTCAAGTTGAAATACGCCTTGTAAACGAAAAATGTTTATTTCAGACTCTAATAACGTAGAAATCGTGTTTCAAGTTGAAATACGCCTTGGGACCATATCTCACCTAAAGTAAATGGTAGAATCAAACTTTAACCAAACGTAATGTTTGTACCTGGGGTAAAGTTAAAAAGTTTAAACAATTTTAAAATATCACTATATTTAGGCGAGTAAACGAAAAATGTTCATTTCAGACTCTAAAAACGTAGAAATCGTGTTTCAAGTTGAAATACGCCTTGTAAACGAAAAATGTTTATTTCAGACTCTAATAACGTAGAAATCGTGTTTCAAGTTGAAATACGCCTTGGGACCATATCTCACCTAAAGTAAATGGTAGAATCAAACTTTAACCAAACGTAATGTTTGTACCTAGTATAAAGTTAAAAAGTTTAAACAATTTTAAAATATCACTATATTTAGGCGAGTAAACGAAAAATGTTCATTTCAGACTCTAAAACCGTAGAAATCGTGTTTCAAGTTTAAATACGCCTTGTAAACGAAAAATGTTTATTTCAGACTCTAATAACGTAGAAATCGTGTTTCAAGTTGAAATACGCCTTGGGACCATATCTCACCTAAAGTAAATGGTAGAATCAAACTTTAACCAAACGTAATGTTTGTACCTGGGGTAAAGTTAAAAAGTTTAAACAATTTTAAAATATCACTATATTTAGGCGAGTAAACGAAAAATGTTCATTTCAGACTCTAAAAACGTAGAAATCGTGTTTCAAGTTGAAATACGCCTTGTAAACGAAAAATGTTTATTTCAGACTCTAATAACGTAGAAATCGTGTTTCAAGTTGAAATACGCCTTGGGACCATATCTCACCTAAAGTAAATGGTAGAATCAAACTTTAACCAAACGTAATGTTTGTACCTAGTATAAAGTTAAATAGTTTAAACAATTTTAAAATATCACTATATTTAGGCGAGTAAACGAAAAATGTTCATTTCAGACTCTAAAACCGTAGAAATCGTGTTTCAAGTTGAAATACGCCTTGTAAACGAAAAATGTTTATTTCAGACTCTAATAACGTAGAAATCGTGTTTCAAGTTGAAATACGCCTTGGGACCATATCTCACCTAAAGTAAATGGTAGAATCAAACTTTAACCAAACGTAATGTTTGTACCTAGGGTAAAGTTAAAAAGGTTAAACAATTTGAAAATATCACTATATTTAGACGAGTAAACGAAAAATGTTCGTCTCAGACTCTAAAACCGCAGAAATCGTGTTTCAAGTTGAAATACGCCTTGTAAACGAAAAATGTTTATTTCAGACTCTAATAACGTAGAAATCGTGTTTCAAGTTGAAATACGCCTTGGGACCATATCTCACCTAAAGTAAATGGTAGAATCAAACTTTAACCAAACGTAATGTTTGTACCTAGTATAAAGTTAAAAAGTTTAAACAATTTTAAAATATCATTATATTTAGGCGAGTAAACGAAAAATGTTCATTTCAGACTCTAAAACCGTAGAAATCGTGTTTCAAGTTGAAATACGCCTTGTAAACGAAAAATGTTTATTTCAGACTCTAATAACGTAGAAATCGTGTTTCAAGTTGAAATACGCCTTGGGACCATATCTCACCTAACGTAAATGGTAGAATCAAACTTTAACCAAACGTAATGTTTGTACCTAGTATAAAGTTAAAAAGTTTAATCAATTTTAAAATATCACTATATTTAGGCGAGTAAACGAAAAATGTTCATTTCAGACTCTAAAAACGTAGAAATCGTGTTTCAAGTTGAAATACGCCTTGTAAACGAAAAATGTTTATTTCAGACTCTAATAACGTAGAAATCGTGTTTCAAGTTGAAATACGCCTTGGGACCATATCTCACCTAAAGTAAATGGTAGAATCAAACTTTAACCAAACGTAATGTTTGTACCTAGTATAAAGTTAAAAAGTTTAAACAATTTTAAAATATCACTATATTTAGGCGAGTAAACGAAAAATGTTCATTTCAGACTCTAAAACCGTAGAAATCGTGTTTCAAGTTGAAATACGCCTTGTAAACGAAAAATGTTTATTTCAGACTCTAATAACGTAGAAATCGTGTTTCAAGTTGAAATACGCCTTGGGACCATATCTCACCTAAAGTAATTGGTAGAATCAAACTTTAACCAAACGTAATGTTTGTACCTAGGGTAAAGTTAAAAAGTTTAAACAATTTGAAAATATCACTATATTTAGGCGAGTAAACGAAAAATGTTCGTCTCAGACTCTAAACCGCAGAAATCGTGTTTCAAGTTGAAATACGCCTTGGGACCATATCTCACCTAAAGTTAATGGTAGAATCAAACTTTAACCAAACGTAATGTTTGTACCTAGGGTAAAGTTAAAAAGTTTAAACAATTTGAAAATATCACTATATTTAGGCGAGTAAACGAAAAATGTTCATTTCAGACTCTAAAAACGTAGAAATCGTGTTTCAAGTTGAAATACGCCTTGTAAACGAAAAATGTTTATTTCAGACTCTAATAACGTAGAAATCGTGTTTCAAGTTGAAATACGCCTTGGGACCATATCTCACCTAAAGTAAATGGTAGAATCAAACTTTAACCAAACGTAATGTTTGTACCTGGGGTAAAGTTAAAAAGTTTAAACAATTTTAAAATATCACTATATTTAGGCGAGTAAACGAAAAATGTTCATTTCAGACTCTAAAAACGTAGAAATCGTGTTTCAAGTTGAAATACGCCTTGTAAACGAAAAATGTTTATTTCAGACTCTAATAACGTAGAAATCGTGTTTCAAGTTGAAATACGCCTTGGGACCATATCTCACCTAAAGTAAATGGTAGAATCAAACTTTAACCAAACGTAATGTTTGTACCTAGTATAAAGTTAAAAAGTTTAAACAATTTTAAAATATCACTATATTTAGGCGAGTAAACGAAAAATGTTCATTTCAGACTCTAAAACCGTAGAAATCGTGTTTCAAGTTGAAATACGCCTTGTAAACGAAAAATGTTTATTTCAGACTCTAATAACGTAGAAATCGTGTTTCAAGTTGAAATACGCCTTGGGACCATATCTCACCTAAAGTAATTGGTAGAATCAAACTTTAACCAAACGTAATGTTTGTACCTAGGGTAAAGTTAAAAAGTTTAAACAATTTGAAAATATCACTATATTTAGGCGAGTAAACGAAAAATGTTCGTCTCAGACTCTAAACCGCAGAAATCGTGTTTCAAGTTGAAATACGCCTTGGGACCATATCTCACCTAAAGTTAATGGTAGAATCAAACTTTAACCAAACGTAATGTTTGTACCTAGGGTAAAGTTAAAAAGTTTAAACAATTTGAAAATATCACTATATTTAGGCGAGTAAACGAAAAATGTTCATTTCAGACTCTAAAAACGTAGAAATCGTGTTTCAAGTTGAAATACGCCTTGTAAACGAAAAATGTTTATTTCAGACTCTAATAACGTAGAAATCGTGTTTCAAGTTGAAATACGCCTTGGGACCATATCTCACCTAAAGTAAATGGTAGAATCAAACTTTAACCAAACGTAATGTTTGTACCTGGGGTAAAGTTAAAAAGTTTAAACAATTTTAAAATATCACTATATTTAGGCGAGTAAACGAAAAATGTTCATTTCAGACTCTAAAAACGTAGAAATCGTGTTTCAAGTTGAAATACGCCTTGTAAACGAAAAATGTTTATTTCAGACTCTAATAACGTAGAAATCGTGTTTCAAGTTGAAATACGCCTTGGGACCATATCTCACCTAAAGTAAATGGTAGAATCAAACTTTAACCAAACGTAATGTTTGTACCTAGTATAAAGTTAAAAAGTTTAAACAATTTTAAAATATCACTATATTTAGGCGAGTAAACGAAAAATGTTCATTTCAGACTCTAAAACCGTAGAAATCGTGTTTCAAGTTGAAATACGCCTTGTAAACGAAAAATGTTTATTTCAGACTCTAATAACGTAGAAATCGTGTTTCAAGTTGAAATACGCCTTGGGACCATATCTCACCTAAAGTAAATGGTAGAATCAAACTTTAACCAAACGTAATGTTTGTACCTGGGGTAAAGTTAAAAAGTTTAAACAATTTTAAAATATCACTATATTTAGGCGAGTAAACGAAAAATGTTCATTTCAGACTCTAAAAACGTAGAAATCGTGTTTCAAGTTGAAATACGCCTTGTAAACGAAAAATGTTTATTTCAGACTCTAATAACGTAGAAATCGTGTTTCAAGTTGAAATACGCCTTGGGACCATATTTTACCTAAAGTAAATGGTAGAATCAAACTTTAACCAAACGTAATGTTTGTACCTAGTATAAAGTTAAAAAGTTTAAACAATTTTAAAATATCACTATATTTAGGCGAGTAAACGAAAAATGTTCATTTCAGACTCTAAAACCGTAGAAATCGTGTTTCAAGTTGAAATACGCCTTGTAAACGAAAAATGTTTATTTCAGACTCTAATAACGTAGAAATCGTGTTTCAAGTTGAAATACGCCTTGGGACCATATCTCACCTAAAGTAATTGGTAGAATCAAACTTTAACCAAACGTAATGTTTGTACCTAGGGTAAAGTTAAAAAGTTTAAACAATTTGAAAATATCACTATATTTAGGCGAGTAAACGAAAAATGTTCATTTCAGACTCTAAAAACGTAGAAATCGTGTTTCAAGTTGAAATACGCCTTGTAAACGAAAAATGTTTATTTCAGACTCTAAAAACGTAGAAATCGTGTTTCAAGTTGAAATACGCCTTGTAAACGAAAAATGTTTATTTCAGACTCTAAACCGCAGAAATCGTGTTTCAAGTTGAAATACGCCTTGGGACCATATCTCACCTAAAGTTAATGGTAGAATCAAACTTTAACCAAACGTAATGTTTGTACCTAGGGTAAAGTTAAAAAGTTTAAACAATTTGAAAATATCACTATATTTAGGCGAGTAAACGAAAAATGTTCATTTCAGACTCTAAAAACGTAGAAATCGTGTTTCAAGTTGAAATACGCCTTGTAAACGAAAAATGTTTATTTCAGACTCTAATAACGTAGAAATCGTGTTTCAAGTTGAAATACGCCTTGGAGCCATATCTCACCTAAAGTAAATGGTAGAATCAAACTTTAATCAAACGTAATGTTTGTACCTAGTATAAAGTTAAAAAGTTTAATCAATTTTAAAATATCACTATATTTAGGCGAGTAAACGAAAAATGTTCATTTCAGACTCTAAAAACGTAGAAATCGTGTTTCAAGTTGAAATACGCCTTGTAAACGAAAAATGTTTATTTCAGACTCTAATAACGTAGAAATCGTGTTTCAAGTTGAAATACGCCTTGGGACCATATCTCACCTAAAGTAAATGGTAGAATCAAACTTTAACCAAACGTAATGTTTGTACCTAGGGTAAAGTTAAAAAGGTTAAACAATTTGAAAATATCACTATATTTAGGCGAGTAAACGAAAAATGTTCGTCTCAGACTCTAAAACCGCAGAAATCGTGTTTCAAGTTGAAATACGCCTTGTAAACGAAAAATGTTTATTTCAGACTCTAATAACGTAGAAATCGTGTTTCAAGTTGAAATACGCCTTGGGACCATATCTCACCTAAAGTAAATGGTAGAATCAAACTTTAACCAAACGTAATGTTTGTACCTAGTATAAAGTTAAAAAGTTTAAACTATTTTAAAATATCATTATATTTAGGCGAGTAAACGAAAAATGTTCATTTCAGACTCTAAAACCGTAGAAATCGTGTTTCAAGTTGAAATACGCCTTGTAAACGAAAAATGTTTATTTCAGACTCTAATAACGTAGAAATCGTGTTTCAAGTTGAAATACGCCTTGGGACCATATCTCACCTAAAGTAAATGGTAGAATCAAACTTTAACCAAACGTAATGTTTGTACCTGGGGTAAAGTTAAAAAGTTTAAACAATTTTAAAATATCACTATATTTAGGCGAGTAAACGAAAAATGTTCATTTCAGACTCTAAAAACGTAGAAATCGTGTTTCAAGTTGAAATACGCCTTGTAAACGAAAAATGTTTATTTCAGACTCTAATAACGTAGAAATCGTGTTTCAAGTTGAAATACGCCTTGGGACCATATCTCACCTAAAGTAAATGGTAGAATCAAACTTTAACCAAACGTAATGTTTGTACCTAGTATAAAGTTAAAAAGTTTAAACAATTTTAAAATATCACTATATTTAGGCGAGTAAACGAAAAATGTTCATTTCAGACTCTAAAACCGTAGAAATCGTGTTTCAAGTTGAAATACGCCTTGTAAACGAAAAATGTTTATTTCAGACTCTAAACCGCAGAAATCGTGTTTCAAGTTGAAATACGCCTTGGGACCATATCTCACCTAAAGTTAATGGTAGAATCAAACTTTAACCAAACGTAATGTTTGTACCTAGGGTAAAGTTAAAAAGTTTAAACAATTTGAAAATATCACTATATTTAGGCGAGTAAACGAGAAATGTTCATTTCAGACTCTAAAAACGTAGAAATCGTGTTTCAAGTTGAAATACGCCTTGTAAACGAAAAATGTTTATTTCAGACTCTAATAACGTAGAAATCGTGTTTCAAGTTGAAATACGCCTTGGGACCATATCTCACCTAAAGTAAATGGTAGAATCAAACTTTAACCAAACGTAATGTTTGTACCTGGGGTAAAGTTAAAAAGTTTAAACAATTTTAAAATATCACTATATTTAGGCGAGTAAACGAAAAATGTTCATTTCAGACTCTAAAAACGTAGAAATCGTGTTTCAAGTTGAAATACGCCTTGTAAACGAAAAATGTTTATTTCAGACTCTAATAACGTAGAAATCGTGTTTCAAGTTGAAATACGCCTTGGGACCATATCTCACCTAAAGTAAATGGTAGAATCAAACTTTAACCAAACGTAATGTTTGTACCTAGTATAAAGTTAAAAAGTTTAAACAATTTTAAAATATCACTATATTTAGGCGAGTAAACGAAAAATGTTCATTTCAGACTCTAAAACCGTAGAAATCGTGTTTCAAGTTGAAATACGCCTTGTAAACGAAAAATGTTTATTTCAGACTCTAATAACGTAGATATCGTGTTTCAAGTTGAAATACGCCTTGGGACCATATCTCACCTAAAGTAATTGGTAGAATCAAACTTTAACCAAACGTAATGTTTGTACCTAGGGTAAAGTTAAAAAGTTTAAACAATTTGAAAATATCACTATATTTAGGCGAGTAAACGAAAAATGTTCGTCTCAGACTCTAAACCGCAGAAATCGTGTTTCAAGTTGAAATACGCCTTGGGACCATATCTCACCTAAAGTTAATGGTAGAATCAAACTTTAACCAAACGTAATGTTTGTACCTAGGGTAAAGTTAAAAAGTTTAAACAATTTGAAAATATCACTATATTTAGGCGAGTAAACGAAAAATGTTCATTTCAGACTCTAAAAACGTAGAAATCGTGTTTCAAGTTGAAATACGCCTTGTAAACGAAAAATGTTTATTTCAGACTCTAATAACGTAGAAATCGTGTTTCAAGTTGAAATACGCCTTGGGACCATATCTCACCTAAAGTAAATGGTAGAATCAAACTTTAACCAAACGTAATGTTTGTACTTAGTATAAAGTTAAAAAGTTTAATCAATTTTAAAATATCACTATATTTAGGCGAGTAAACGAAAAATGTTCATTTCAGACTCTAAAAACGTAGAAATCGTGTTTCAAGTTGAAATACGCCTTGTAAACGAAAAATGTTTATTTCAGACTCTAATAACGTAGAAATCGTGTTTCAAGTTGAAATACGCCTTGGGACCATATCTCACCTAAAGTAAATGGTAGAATCAAACTTTAACCAAACGTAATGTTTGTACCTAGTATAAAGTTAAAAAGTTTAAACAATTTTAAAATATCACTATATTTAGGCGAGTAAACGAAAAATGTTCATTTCAGACTCTAAAACCGTAGAAATCGTGTTTCAAGTTGAAATACGCCTTGTAAACGAAAAATGTTTATTTCAGACTCTAATAACGTAGAAATCGTGTTTCAAGTTGAAATACGCCTTGGGACCATATCTCACCTAAAGTAATTGGTAGAATCAAACTTTAACCAAACGTAATGTTTGTACCTAGGGTAAAGTTAAAAAGTTTAAACAATTTGAAAATATCACTATATTTAGGCGAGTAAACGAAAAATGTTCGTCTCAGACTCTAAACCGCAGAAATCGTGTTTCAAGTTGAAATACGCCTTGGGACCATATCTCACCTAAAGTTAATGGTAGAATCAAACTTTAACCAAACGTAATGTTTGTACCTAGGGTAAAGTTAAAAAGTTTAAACAATTTGAAAATATCACTATATTTAGGCGAGTAAACGAAAAATGTTCATTTCAGACTCTAAAAACGTAGAAATCGTGTTTCAAGTTGAAATACGCCTTGTAAACGAAAAATGTTTATTTCAGACTCTAATAACGTAGAAATCGTGTTTCAAGTTGAAATACGCCTTGGAACCATATCTCACCTAAAGTAAATGGTAGAATCAAACTTTAACCAAACGTAATGTTTGTACCTAGTATAAAGTTAAAAAGTTTAATCAATTTTAAAATATCACTATATTTAGGCGAGTAAACGAAAAATGTTCATTTCAGACTCTAAAAACGTAGAAATCGTGTTTCAAGTTGAAATACGCCTTGTAAACGAAAAATGTTTATTTCAGACTCTAATAACGTAGAAATCGTGTTTCAAGTTGAAATACGCCTTGGGACCATATCTCACCTAAAGTAAATGGTAGAATCAAACTTTAACCAAACGTAATGTTTGTACCTAGGGTAAAGTTAAAAAGGTTAAACAATTTGAAAATATCACTATATTTAGGCGAGTAAACGAAAAATGTTCGTCTCAGACTCTAAAACCGCAGAAATCGTGTTTCAAGTTGAAATACGCCTTGTAAACGAAAAATGTTTATTTCAGACTCTAATAACGTAGAAATCGTGTTTCAAGTTGAAATACGCCTTGGGACCATATCTCACCTAAAGTAAATGGTAGAATCAAACTTTAACCAAACGTAATGTTTGTACCTAGTATAAAGTTAAAAAGTTTAAACAATTTTAAAATATCATTATATTTAGGCGAGTAAACGAAAAATGTTCATTTCAGACTCTAAAACCGTAGAAATCGTGTTTCAAGTTGAAATACGCCTTGTAAACGAAAAATGTTTATTTCAGACTCTAATAACGTAGAAATCGTGTTTCAAGTTGAAATACGCCTTGGGACCATATCTCACCTAAAGTAAATGGTAGAATCAAACTTTAACCAAACGTAATGTTTGTACCTGGGGTAAAGTTAAAAAGTTTAAACAATTTTAAAATATCACTATATTTAGGCGAGTAAACGAAAAATGTTCATTTCAGACTCTAAAAACGTAGAAATCGTGTTTCAAGTTGAAATACGCCTTGTAAACGAAAAATGTTTATTTCAGACTCTAATAACGTAGAAATCGTGTTTCAAGTTGAAATACGCCTTGGGACCATATCTCACCTAAAGTAAATGGTAGAATCAAACTTTAACCAAACGTAATGTTTGTACCTAGTATAAAGTTAAAAAGTTTAAACAATTTTAAAATATCACTATATTTAGGCGAGTAAACGAAAAATGTTCATTTCAGACTCTAAAACCGTAGAAATCGTGTTTCAAGTTGAAATACGCCTTGTAAACGAAAAATGTTTATTTCAGACTCTAATAACGTAGAAATCGTGTTTCAAGTTGAAATACGCCTTGGGACCATATCTCACCTAAAGTAATTGGTAGAATCAAACTTTAACCAAACGTAATGTTTGTACCTAGGGTAAAGTTAAAAAGTTTAAACAATTTGAAAATATCACTATATTTAGGCGAGTAAACGAAAAATGTTCGTCTCAGACTCTAAACCGCAGAAATCGTGTTTCAAGTTGAAATACGCCTTGGGACCATATCTCACCTAAAGTTAATGGTAGAATCAAACTTTAACCAAACGTAATGTTTGTACCTAGGGTAAAGTTAAAAAGTTTAAACAATTTGAAAATATCACTATATTTAGGCGAGTAAACGAAAAATGTTCATTTCAGACTCTAAAAACGTAGAAATCGTGTTTCAAGTTGAAATACGCCTTGTAAACGAAAAATGTTTATTTCAGACTCTAATAACGTAGAAATCGTGTTTCAAGTTGAAATACGCCTTGGGACCATATCTCACCTAAAGTAAATGGTAGAATCAAACTTTAACCAAACGTAATGTTTGTACCTAGTATAAAGTTAAAAAGTTTAAACAATTTTAAAATATCACTATATTTAGGCGAGTAAACGAAAAATGTTCATTTCAGACTCTAAAACCGTAGAAATCGTGTTTCAAGTTGAAATACGCCTTGTAAACGAAAAATGTTTATTTCAGACTCTAATAACGTAGATATCGTGTTTCAAGTTGAAATACGCCTTGGGACCATATCTCACCTAAAGTAATTGGTAGAATCAAACTTTAACCAAACGTAATGTTTGTACCTAGGGTAAAGTTAAAAAGTTTAAACAATTTGAAAATATCACTATATTTAGGCGAGTAAACGAAAAATGTTCGTCTCAGACTCTAAACCGCAGAAATCGTGTTTCAAGTTGAAATACGCCTTGGGACCATATCTCACCTAAAGTTAATGGTAGAATCAAACTTTAACCAAACGTAATGTTTGTACCTAGGGTAAAGTTAAAAAGTTTAAACAATTTGAAAATATCACTATATTTAGGCGAGTAAACGAAAAATGTTCATTTCAGACTCTAAAAACGTAGAAATCGTGTTTCAAGTTGAAATACGCCTTGTAAACGAAAAATGTTTATTTCAGACTCTAATAACGTAGAAATCGTGTTTCAAGTTGAAATACGCCTTGGGACCATATCTCACCTAAAGTAAATGGTAGAATCAAACTTTAACCAAACGTAATGTTTGTACCTAGTATAAAGTTAAAAAGTTTAATCAATTTTAAAATATCACTATATTTAGGCGAGTAAACGAAAAATGTTCATTTCAGACTCTAAAAACGTAGTAATCGTGTTTCAAGTTGAAATACGCCTTGTAAACGAAAAATGTTTATTTCAGACTCTAATAACGTAGAAATCGTGTTTCAAGTTGAAATACGCCTTGGGACCATATCTCACCTAAAGTAAATGGTAGAATCAAACTTTAACCAAACGTAATGTTTGTACCTAGTATAAAGTTAAAAAGTTTAAACAATTTTAAAATATCACTATATTTAGGCGAGTAAACGAAAAATGTTCATTTCAGACTCTAAAACCGTAGAAATCGTGTTTCAAGTTGAAATACGCCTTGTAAACGAAAAATGTTTATTTCAGACTCTAATAACGTAGAAATCGTGTTTCAAGTTGAAATACGCCTTGGGACCATATCTCACCTAAAGTAATTGGTAGAATCAAACTTTAACCAAACGTAATGTTTGTACCTAGGGTAAAGTTAAAAAGTTTAAACAATTTGAAAATATCACTATATTTAGGCGAGTAAACGAAAAATGTTCGTCTCAGACTCTAAACCGCAGAAATCGTGTTTCAAGTTGAAATACGCCTTGGGACCATATCTCACCTAAAGTTAATGGTAGAATCAAACTTTAACCAAACGTAATGTTTGTACCTAGGGTAAAGTTAAAAAGTTTAAACAATTTGAAAATATCACTATATTTAGGCGAGTAAACGAAAAATGTTCATTTCAGACTCTAAAAACGTAGAAATCGTGTTTCAAGTTGAAATACGCCTTGTAAACGAAAAATGTTTATTTCAGACTCTAATAACGTAGAAATCGTGTTTCAAGTTGAAATACGCCTTGGAACCATATCTCACCTAAAGTAAATGGTAGAATCAAACTTTAACCAAACGTAATGTTTGTACCTAGTATAAAGTTAAAAAGTTTAATCAATTTTAAAATATCACTATATTTAGGCGAGTAAACGAAAAATGTTCATTTCAGACTCTAAAAACGTAGAAATCGTGTTTCAAGTTGAAATACGCCTTGTAAACGAAAAATGTTTATTTCAGACTCTAATAACGTAGAAATCGTGTTTCAAGTTGAAATACGCCTTGGGACCATATCTCACCTAAAGTAAATGGTAGAATCAAACTTTAACCAAACGTAATGTTTGTACCTAGGGTAAAGTTAAAAAGGTTAAACAATTTGAAAATATCACTATATTTAGGCGAGTAAACGAAAAATGTTCGTCTCAGACTCTAAAACCGCAGAAATCGTGTTTCAAGTTGAAATACGCCTTGTAAACGAAAAATGTTTATTTCAGACTCTAATAACGTAGAAATCGTGTTTCAAGTTGAAATACGCCTTGGGACCATATCTCACCTAAAGTAAATGGTAGAATCAAACTTTAACCAAACGTAATGTTTGTACCTAGTATAAAGTTAAAAAGTTTAAACAATTTTAAAATATCACTATATTTAGGCGAGTAAACGAAGAATGTTCATTTCAGACTCTAAAACCGTAGAAATCGTGTTTCAAGTTGAAATACGCCTTGTAAACGAAAAATGTTTATTTCAGACTCTAATAACGTAGAAATCGTGTTTCAAGTTGAAATACGCCTTGGGACCATATCTCACCTAAAGTTAATGGTAGAATCAAACTTTAACCAAACGTAATGTTTGTACCTAGGGTAAAGTTAAAAAGTTTAAACAATTTGAAAATATCACTATATTTAGGCGAGTAAACGAAAAATGTTCGTCTCAGACTCTAAACCGCAGAAATCGTGTTTCAAGTTGAAATACGCCTTGGAACCATATCTCACCTAAAGTAAATGGTAGAATCAAACTTTAACCAAACGTAATGTTTGTACCTAGTATAAAGTTAAAAAGTTTAATCAATTTTAAAATATCACTATATTTAGGCGAGTAAACGAAAAATGTTCATTTCAGACTCTAAAAACGTAGAAATCGTGTTTCAAGTTGAAATACGCCTTGTAAACGAAAAATGTTTATTTCAGACTCTAATAACGTAGAAATCGTGTTTCAAGTTGAAATACGCCTTGGGACCATATCTCACCTAAAGTAAATGGTAGAATCAAACTTTAACCAAACGTAATGTTTGTACCTAGGGTAAAGTTAAAAAGGTTAAACAATTTGAAAATATCACTATATTTAGGCGAGTAAACGAAAAATGTTCGTCTCAGACTCTAAAACCGCAGAAATCGTGTTTCAAGTTGAAATACGCCTTGTAAACGAAAAATGTTTATTTCAGACTCTAATAACGTAGAAATCGTGTTTCAAGTTGAAATACGCCTTGGGACCATATCTCACCTAAAGTAAATGGTAGAATCAAACTTTAACCAAACGTAATGTTTGTACCTAGTATAAAGTTAAAAAGTTTAAACAATTTTAAAATATCATTATATTTAGGCGAGTAAACGAAAAATGTTCATTTCAGACTCTAAAACCGTAGAAATCGTGTTTCAAGTTGAAATACGCCTTGTAAACGAAAAATGTTTATTTCAGACTCTAATAACGTAGAAATCGTGTTTCAAGTTGAAATACGCCTTGGGACCATATCTCACCTAAAGTAAATGGTAGAATCAAACTTTAACCAAACGTAATGTTTGTACCTGGGGTAAAGTTAAAAAGTTTAAACAATTTTAAAATATCACTATATTTAGGCGAGTAAACGAAAAATGTTCATTTCAGACTCTAAAAACGTAGAAATCGTGTTTCAAGTTGAAATACGCCTTGTAAACGAAAAATGTTTATTTCAGACTCTAATAACGTAGAAATCGTGTTTCAAGTTGAAATACGCCTTGGGACCATATCTCACCTAAAGTAAATGGTAGAATCAAACTTTAACCAAACGTAATGTTTGTACCTAGTATAAAGTTAAAAATGTTTAAACAATTTTAAAATATCACTATATTTAGGCGAGTAAACGAAAAATGTTCATTTCAGACTCTAAAACCGTAGAAATCGTGTTTCAAGTTGAAATACGCCTTGTAAACGAAAAATGTTTATTTCAGACTCTAATAACGTAGAAATCGTGTTTCAAGTTGAAATACGCCTTGGGACCATATCTCACCTAAAGTAATTGGTAGAATCAAACTTTAACCAAACGTAATGTTTGTACCTAGGGTAAAGTTAAAAAGTTTAAACAATTTGAAAATATCACTATATTTAGGCGAGTAAACGAAAAATGTTCGTCTCAGACTCTAAACCGCAGAAATCGTGTTTCAAGTTGAAATACGCCTTGGGACCATATCTCACCTAAAGTTAATGGTAGAATCAAACTTTAACCAAACGTAATGTTTGTACCTAGGGTAAAGTTAAAAAGTTTAAACAATTTGAAAATATCACTATATTTAGGCGAGTAAACGAAAAATGTTCATTTCAGACTCTAAAAACGTAGAAATCGTGTTTCAAGTTGAAATACGCCTTGTAAACGAAAAATGTTTATTTCAGACTCTAATAACGTAGAAATCGTGTTTCAAGTTGAAATACGCCTTGGGACCATATCTCACCTAAAGTAAATGGTAGAATCAAACTTTAACCAAACGTAATGTTTGTACCTGGGGTAAAGTTAAAAAGTTTAAACAATTTTAAAATATCACTATATTTAGGCGAGTAAACGAAAAATGTTCATTTCAGACTCTAAAAACGTAGAAATCGTGTTTCAAGTTGAAATACGCCTTGTAAACGAAAAATGTTTATTTCAGACTCTAATAACGTAGAAATCGTGTTTCAAGTTGAAATACGCCTTGGGACCATATCTCACCTAAAGTAAATGGTAGAATCAAACTTTAACCAACCGTAATGTTTGTACCTAGTATAAAGTTAAAAAGTTTAAACAATTTTAAAATATCACTATATTTAGGCGAGTAAACGAAAAATGTTCATTTCAGACTCTAAAACCGTAGAAATCGTGTTTCAAGTTTAAATACGCCTTGTAAACGAAAAATGTTTATTTCAGACTCTAATAACGTAGAAATCGTGTTTCAAGTTGAAATACGCCTTGGGACCATATCTCACCTAAAGTAAATGGTAGAATCAAACTTTAACCAAACGTAATGTTTGTACCTGGGGTAAAGTTAAAAAGTTTAAACAATTTTAAAATATCACTATATTTAGGCGAGTAAACGAAAAATGTTCATTTCAGACTCTAAAAACGTAGAAATCGTGTTTCAAGTTGAAATACGCCTTGTAAACGAAAAATGTTTATTTCAGACTCTAATAACGTAGAAATCGTGTTTCAAGTTGAAATACGCCTTGGGACCATATCTCACCTAAAGTAAATGGTAGAATCAAACTTTAACCAAACGTAATGTTTGTACCTAGTATAAAGTTAAATAGTTTAAACAATTTTAAAATATCACTATATTTAGGCGAGTAAACGAAAAATGTTCATTTCAGACTCTAAAACCGTAGAAATCGTGTTTCAAGTTGAAATACGCCTTGTAAACGAAAAATGTTTATTTCAGACTCTAATAACGTAGAAATCGTGTTTCAAGTTGAAATACGCCTTGGGACCATATCTCACCTAAAGTAAATGGTAGAATCAAACTTTAACCAAACGTAATGTTTGTACCTAGGGTAAAGTTAAAAAGGTTAAACAATTTGAAAATATCACTATATTTAGACGAGTAAACGAAAAATGTTCGTCTCAGACTCTAAAACCGCAGAAATCGTGTTTCAAGTTGAAATACGCCTTGTAAACGAAAAATGTTTATTTCAGACTCTAATAACGTAGAAATCGTGTTTCAAGTTGAAATACGCCTTGGGACCATATCTCACCTAAAGTAAATGGTAGAATCAAACTTTAACCAAACGTAATGTTTGTACCTAGTATAAAGTTAAAAAGTTTAAACAATTTTAAAATATCATTATATTTAGGCGAGTAAACGAAAAATGTTCATTTCAGACTCTAAAACCGTAGAAATCGTGTTTCAAGTTGAAATACGCCTTGTAAACGAAAAATGTTTATTTCAGACTCTAATAACGTAGAAATCGTGTTTCAAGTTGAAATACGCCTTGGGACCATATCTCACCTAACGTAAATGGTAGAATCAAACTTTAACCAAACGTAATGTTTGTACCTAGTATAAAGTTAAAAAGTTTAATCAATTTTAAAATATCACTATATTTAGGCGAGTAAACGAAAAATGTTCATTTCAGACTCTAAAAACGTAGAAATCGTGTTTCAAGTTGAAATACGCCTTGTAAACGAAAAATGTTTATTTCAGACTCTAATAACGTAGAAATCGTGTTTCAAGTTGAAATACGCCTTGGGACCATATCTCACCTAAAGTAAATGGTAGAATCAAACTTTAACCAAACGTAATGTTTGTACCTAGTATAAAGTTAAAAAGTTTAAACAATTTGAAAATATCACTATATTTAGGCGAGTAAACGAAAAATGTTCATTTCAGACTCTAAAACCGTAGAAATCGTGTTTCAAGTTGAAATACGCCTTGTAAACGAAAAATGTTTATTTCAGACTCTAATAACGTAGAAATCGTGTTTCAAGTTGAAATACGCCTTGGGACCATATCTCACCTAAAGTAATTGGTAGAATCAAACTTTAACCAAACGTAATGTTTGTACCTAGGGTAAAGTTAAAAAGTTTAAACAATTTGAAAATATCACTATATTTAGGCGAGTAAACGAAAAATGTTCGTCTCAGACTCTAAACCGCAGAAATCGTGTTTCAAGTTGAAATACGCCTTGGGACCATATCTCACCTAAAGTTAATGGTAGAATCAAACTTTAACCAAACGTAATGTTTGTACCTAGGGTAAAGTTAAAAAGTTTAAACAATTTGAAAATATCACTATATTTAGGCGAGTAAACGAAAAATGTTCATTTCAGACTCTAAAACGTAGAAATCGTGTTTCAAGTTGAAATACGCCTTGTAAACGAAAAATGTTTATTTCAGACTCTAATAACGTAGAAATCGTGTTTCAAGTTGAAATACGCCTTGGAACCATATCTCACCTAAAGTAAATGGTAGAATCAAACTTTAACCAAACGTAATGTTTGTACCTAGTATAAAGTTAAAAAGTTTAATCAATTTTAAAATATCACTATATTTAGGCGAGTAAACGAAAAATGTTCATTTCAGACTCTAAAAACGTAGAAATCGTGTTTCAAGTTGAAATACGCCTTGTAAACGAAAAATGTTTATTTCAGACTCTAATAACGTAGAAATCGTGTTTCAAGTTGAAATACGCCTTGGGACCATATCTCACCTAAAGTAAATGGTAGAATCAAACTTTAACCAAACGTAATGTTTGTACCTAGGGTAAAGTTAAAAAGGTTAAACAATTTGAAAATATCACTATATTTAGGCGAGTAAACGAAAAATGTTCGTCTCAGACTCTAAAACCGCAGAAATCGTGTTTCAAGTTGAAATACGCCTTGTAAACGAAAAATGTTTATTTCAGACTCTAATAACGTAGAAATCGTGTTTCAAGTTGAAATACGCCTTGGGACCATATCTCACCTAAAGTAAATGGTAGAATCAAACTTTAACCAAACGTAATGTTTGTACCTAGTATAAAGTTAAAAAGTTTAAACAATTTTAAAATATCATTATATTTAGGCGAGTAAACGAAAAATGTTCATTTCAGACTCTAAAACCGTAGAAATCGTGTTTCAAGTTGAAATACGCCTTGTAAACGAAAAATGTTTATTTCAGACTCTAATAACGTAGAAATCGTGTTTCAAGTTGAAATACGCCTTGGGACCATATCTCACCTAAAGTAAATGGTAGAATCAAACTTTAACCAAACGTAATGTTTGTACCCTGGGGTAAAGTTAAAAAGTTTAAACAATTTTAAAATATCACTATATTTAGGCGAGTAAACGAAAAATGTTCATTTCAGACTCTAAAAACGTAGAAATCGTGTTTCAAGTTGAAATACGCCTTGTAAACGAAAAATGTTTATTTCAGACTCTAATAACGTAGAAATCGTGTTTCAAGTTGAAATACGCCTTGGGACCATATCTCACCTAAAGTAAATGGTAGAATCAAACTTTAACCAAACGTAATGTTTGTACCTAGTATAAAGTTAAAAAGTTTAAACAATTTTAAAATATCACTATATTTAGGCGAGTAAACGAAAAATGTTCATTTCAGACTCTAAAACCGTAGAAATCGTGTTTCAAGTTGAAATACGCCTTGTAAACGAAAAATGTTTATTTCAGACTCTAATAACGTAGAAATCGTGTTTCAAGTTGAAATACGCCTTGGGACCATATCTCACCTAAAGTAATTGGTAGAATCAAACTTTAACCAAACGTAATGTTTGTACCTAGGGTAAAGTTAAAAAGTTTAAACAATTTGAAAATATCACTATATTTAGGCGAGTAAACGAAAAATGTTCGTCTCAGACTCTAAACCGCAGAAATCGTGTTTCAAGTTGAAATACGCCTTGGGACCATATCTCACCTAAAGTTAATGGTAGAATCAAACTTTAACCAAACGTAATGTTTGTACCTAGGGTAAAGTTAAAAAGTTTAAACAATTTGAAAATATCACTATATTTAGGCGAGTAAACGAAAAATGTTCATTTCAGACTCTAAAAACGTAGAAATCGTGTTTCAAGTTGAAATACGCCTTGTAAACGAAAAATGTTTATTTCAGACTCTAATAACGTAGAAATCGTGTTTCAAGTTGAAATACGCCTTGGGACCATATCTCACCTAAAGTAAATGGTAGAATCAAACTTTAACCAAACGTAATGTTTGTACCTGGGGTAAAGTTAAAAAGTTTAAACAATTTTAAAATATCACTATATTTAGGCGAGTAAACGAAAAATGTTCATTTCAGACTCTAAAAACGTAGAAATCGTGTTTCAAGTTGAAATACGCCTTGTAAACGAAAAATGTTTATTTCAGACTCTAATAACGTAGAAATCGTGTTTCAAGTTGAAATACGCCTTGGGACCATATCTCACCTAAAGTAAATGGTAGAATCAAACTTTAACCAAACGTAATGTTTGTACCTAGTATAAAGTTAAAAAGTTTAAACAATTTTAAAATATCACTATATTTAGGCGAGTAAACGAAAAATGTTCATTTCAGACTCTAAAACCGTAGAAATCGTGTTTCAAGTTGAAATACGCCTTGTAAACGAAAAATGTTTATTTCAGACTCTAATAACGTAGAAATCGTGTTTCAAGTTGAAATACGCCTTGGGACCATATCTCACCTAAAGTAAATGGTAGAATCAAACTTTAACCAAACGTAATGTTTGTACCTGGGGTAAAGTTAAAAAGTTTAAACAATTTTAAAATATCACTATATTTAGGCGAGTAAACGAAAAATGTTCATTTCAGACTCTAAAAACGTAGAAATCGTGTTTCAAGTTGAAATACGCCTTGTAAACGAAAAATGTTTATTTCAGACTCTAATAACGTAGAAATCGTGTTTCAAGTTGAAATACGCCTTGGGACCATATCTCACCTAAAGTAAATGGTAGAATCAAACTTTAACCAAACGTAATGTTTGTACCTAGTATAAAGTTAAAAAGTTTAAACAATTTTAAAATATCACTATATTTAGGCGAGTAAACGAAAAATGTTCATTTCAGACTCTAAAACCGTAGAAATCGTGTTTCAAGTTGAAATACGCCTTGTAAACGAAAAATGTTTATTTCAGACTCTAATAACGTAGAAATCGTGTTTCAAGTTGAAATACGCCTTGGGACCATATCTCACCTAAAGTAATTGGTAGAATCAAACTTTAACCAAACGTAATGTTTGTACCTAGGGTAAAGTTAAAAAGTTTAAACAATTTGAAAATATCACTATATTTAGGCGAGTAAACGAAAAATGTTCATTTCAGACTCTAAAAACGTAGAAATCGTGTTTCAAGTTGAAATACGCCTTGTAAACGAAAAATGTTTATTTCAGACTCTAAAAACGTAGAAATCGTGTTTCAAGTTGAAATACGCCTTGTAAACGAAAAATGTTTATTTCAGACTCTAAACCGCAGAAATCGTGTTTCAAGTTGAAATACGCCTTTGGACCATATCTCACCTAAAGTTAATGGTAGAATCAAACTTTAACCAAACGTAATGTTTGTACCTAGGGTAAAGTTAAAAAGTTTAAACAATTTGAAAATATCACTATATTTAGGCGAGTAAACGAAAAATGTTCATTTCAGACTCTAAAAACGTAGAAATCGTGTTTCAAGTTGAAATACGCCTTGTAAACGAAAAATGTTTATTTCAGACTCTAATAACGTAGAAATCGTGTTTCAAGTTGAAATACGCCTTGGAGCCATATCTCACCTAAAGTAAATGGTAGAATCAAACTTTAATCAAACGTAATGTTTGTACCTAGTATAAAGTTAAAAAGTTTAATCAATTTTAAAATATCACTATATTTAGGCGAGTAAACGAAAAATGTTCATTTCAGACTCTAAAAACGTAGAAATCGTGTTTCAAGTTGAAATACGCCTTGTAAACGAAAAATGTTTATTTCAGACTCTAATAACGTAGAAATCGTGTTTCAAGTTGAAATACGCCTTGGGACCATATCTCACCTAAAGTAAATGGTAGAATCAAACTTTAACCAAACGTAATGTTTGTACCTAGGGTAAAGTTAAAAAGGTTAAACAATTTGAAAATATCACTATATTTAGGCGAGTAAACGAAAAATGTTCGTCTCAGACTCTAAAACCGCAGAAATCGTGTTTCAAGTTGAAATACGCCTTGTAAACGAAAAATGTTTATTTCAGACTCTAATAACGTAGAAATCGTGTTTCAAGTTGAAATACGCCTTGGGACCATATCTCACCTAAAGTAAATGGTAGAATCAAACTTTAACCAAACGTAATGTTTGTACCTAGTATAAAGTTAAAAAGTTTAAACTATTTTAAAATATCATTATATTTAGGCGAGTAAACGAAAAATGTTCATTTCAGACTCTAAAACCGTAGAAATCGTGTTTCAAGTTGAAATACGCCTTGTAAACGAAAAATGTTTATTTCAGACTCTAATAACGTAGAAATCGTGTTTCAAGTTGAAATACGCCTTGGGACCATATCTCACCTAAAGTAAATGGTAGAATCAAACTTTAACCAAACGTAATGTTTGTACCTGGGGTAAAGTTAAAAAGTTTAAACAATTTTAAAATATCACTATATTTAGGCGAGTAAACGAAAAATGTTCATTTCAGACTCTAAAAACGTAGAAATCGTGTTTCAAGTTGAAATACGCCTTGTAAACGAAAAATGTTTATTTCAGACTCTAATAACGTAGAAATCGTGTTTCAAGTTGAAATACGCCTTGGGACCATATCTCACCTAAAGTAAATGGTAGAATCAAACTTTAACCAAACGTAATGTTTGTACCTAGTATAAAGTTAAAAAGTTTAAACAATTTTAAAATATCACTATATTTAGGCGAGTAAACGAAAAATGTTCATTTCAGACTCTAAAACCGTAGAAATCGTGTTTCAAGTTGAAATACGCCTTGTAAACGAAAAATGTTTATTTCAGACTCTAAACCGCAGAAATCGTGTTTCAAGTTGAAATACGCCTTGGGACCATATCTCACCTAAAGTTAATGGTAGAATCAAACTTTAACCAAACGTAATGTTTGTACCTAGGGTAAAGTTAAAAAGTTTAAACAATTTGAAAATATCACTATATTTAGGCGAGTAAACGAGAAATGTTCATTTCAGACTCTAAAAACGTAGAAATCGTGTTTCAAGTTGAAATACGCCTTGTAAACGAAAAATGTTTATTTCAGACTCTAATAACGTAGAAATCGTGTTTCAAGTTGAAATACGCCTTGGGACCATATCTCACCTAAAGTAAATGGTAGAATCAAACTTTAACCAAACGTAATGTTTGTACCTGGGGTAAAGTTAAAAAGTTTAAACAATTTTAAAATATCACTATATTTAGGCGAGTAAACGAAAAATGTTCATTTCAGACTCCAAAAACGTAGAAATCGTGTTTCAAGTTGAAATACGCCTTGTAAACGAAAAATGTTTATTTCAGACTCTAATAACGTAGAAATCGTGTTTCAAGTTGAAATACGCCTTGGGACCATATCTCACCTAAAGTAAATGGTAGAATCAAACTTTAACCAAACGTAATGTTTGTACCTAGTATAAAGTTAAAAAGTTTAAACAATTTTAAAATATCACTATATTTAGGCGAGTAAACGAAAAATGTTCATTTCAGACTCTAAAACCGTAGAAATCGTGTTTCAAGTTGAAATACGCCTTGTAAACGAAAAATGTTTATTTCAGACTCTAATAACGTAGATATCGTGTTTCAAGTTGAAATACGCCTTGGGACCATATCTCACCTAAAGTAATTGGTAGAATCAAACTTTAACCAAACGTAATGTTTGTACCTAGGGTAAAGTTAAAAAGTTTAAACAATTTGAAAATATCACTATATTTAGGCGAGTAAACGAAAAATGTTCGTCTCAGACTCTAAACCGCAGAAATCGTGTTTCAAGTTGAAATACGCCTTGGGACCATATCTCACCTAAAGTTAATGGTAGAATCAAACTTTAACCAAACGTAATGTTTGTACCTAG